>CM070100.1:10690243-11160243 GCA_036178185.1 Liparis tanakae
AAGGGAGGCGTAAAAACAGGCAAAGTAGTAAAGGTAAAATGAAAATGAGGGTTTATTCATTTAAACAAAAGAAAAAGTCCATTAATCAACAAAAAGTGTCCCGGGGGAGAAAAAGGTTCCTTAAACAAAAACTTCTCTTAAGTCAAGTCCACTTCACAACATCCTCCTCTTGATCGTAATCCTTGGTTTGTCTTCGTTCTCGAGGCCCTTCCACTCCTGGCTTGTCCAGCTCCTTCTCCTCTTCTGCCCTCCCCTCTTTCTCCATTTAAGCTTCCCAGCCCTGCCTCAATCAGCTGTCCTAAACACCTGCAGCTGGGTGAGTGGTGAGGCAGTCTGGGAGCTGTAGTTTCTCTCCGAGTGGCCATTTTGTCCAGTGGCCGCTGTTCTTGAGTGGGAACGTACCGTCCCTCCACTACCTGGCCCCTTGTGATGCCACAATATATATATATATATATTGTAATGGCAAAGTGCTTTTAGGTTGGGCACACTGGGACTCATTTGATTAAACCATATGTTGTAAACGCTGGCTTTAAGAAAGGTGATGAAAATGTACTGGACTTAAATTGACAATTAAATCTCTAAACTGCACCAGACTACTTCTCATCTGCAGCAAGTCTTCCGTACAGAATGCCCTTTAGACCCATAAACATGACTTTCTTATATGCATTTTAAATTACGGATGGCTCAAATCGCATGCTATCATCTGCATTTCTCCTCGCCCCCCGGCTCCCATCCTTTCACTATTTATTCCCATTTAAACCTACAACTGTAACCACTGTAACCGTAATCCAAACTGACGGTCCGCTCTCGCTCTCTGTCTGTACCCGTCATACTCGGATTCTCTTTTCTCTCTGTATCTCCATCTCTCGGACACCTCCATCCCTTCCTATACACCAGAGGTATGTCAATATGTCATTCAGGACACAAAGTGTGTGACCTTCAGGATACATCAACAGATTCCCTCTCTGCATAACTCAGTTTTTATTTTCACTGTAATCACAGTTGACTGTAATTGTTGTTATTTGGTTTTGTGGGGCTGTCTCAGAAAAAGGAGGCCCACCCCTGACCCTGGGTACGTTTGCTGTCTCGGAGAGCATTTAAAAACTGTGATAGCTTTTGACAGATGTCACCTTTTGCCTCAGGGATGACAACCTGTGAGACGGAGTGGCACACACACACAGTCATGCCAGAAGTTGTCATCCGGGTGGTGAATTTATGACTGTGTGTGTGTCCGAGAATTACAATCTTCCTTCCGCCGAGGTATACAGCTCTGGTACACTACAGGGAGCAGACAAAAAACGATGCATCTCTTTATGTTTATTGGCCTGGAGGAAAGAAAACCAGGCAGAATAGAAACCTGTATGAATAACTTATGAGTGTAAAGTGCATGCGTTTTCTTTCTTCTCTCTCTCTTCTCTCTCTCTCTCTCTCTCTCTTTCTCTGATTCACACACTTCACTCTTTATTTTAATTCCCTCTTACTCTGTTGTTTTTGCCATTTTGATTTCTGCTGTGTGTCCTTGAGAAGTCTGTCCCAGATGTGTAATTTCTATCCAGACAGTGGACCAATTTATGTGGAAAGGTAGACAAACAGACTTTCACATCCTCACACACACACACACACACACACACACACACACACACACACACACACACACACACACACACACACACACACACACACACATATTCAACATTGGAGCACATTACCCAGAGGTGCCCTCTATGACGGTTAATCACCAGACAATTGGTGTTTACATAACTCATCCAGCTGCTTTGTGCCACACTAAAATAGATTCTGACAGTGAAAGATTCAAAGTATGTTTCATGCAACGTCTTTTTATAAAATCCTCTTCATGGGTAAGTTGGCTTTCACATAAACATAACATTGTTGTGTTATTGCCTCCTCATCATAAGTTGCAAGCCTGTCTGCTAGATGTATTTATAAACTGTTGAATGTTTTTGCTGAGTACAGTATGATTTCAAGGGCATAATTGCTTCCTGGATTATGTTGCCTGGCAGTGTTTCATTCCGGAAAGGGTCACTTTAATTTCAACGCTCAGGACTTTGACACCGGAGACCGGCTTTGCAGAGACACAACTCTCCGGTTCGGTTCAGATTTTCACACACGATTTAGGTTTTCCCAAAACTACCCTTACAACTTTTAATAATGCTTTATTTGTCATGAGATATTGTAAAAAATAGATCGATTCAGTATAAACATTCGGCGACTTTGCAGACATAAAAGGTGAAATCGATAAAAAGATGATTTGTTTATTTAAGAGCCATTACATTTATTCCCGACAGTATTTGCTGATTCAGCGTGCCCTCGGCTTAGCGCTTTGGGTGCTGGCCATGAACCATAGGGCAGCTCGGGGCTCTTTGTTGCATGTCACTCCAATTTGTTCTTTTTCTTTCCTTGATTACTGTCATCTCTGTGATTTCTGTTTCTCTTTAAAAAAAAAAAAAGATGTAAAAACAATAGTATTTGCTTTGACAGGGGAATAAAAGAGAAAGGGTGCATCACAAGACTATACTGTGTCCATACGTCGAGAGAACACCTGGTACTGCTACCTGTTTCTCCTCATTCAATGTATCCTTGACATTGCCTAAAAACATCTGTATACACATGTACATGTATGCACATACACATGCACCTCCCGTGCTGCCCGACAGTTATAAAGAGTGCCGTTTACTGGACCATAAGTTTCATAGTGATTTTGTATTGATGTGTAATGGGGCATCGGCCGCTCATGTTCTAGCAGTGTTGCTCTTCCCACAGGGCGATGCAACTTGATCTTGTGTATTAAAGCAGTGACAGCAACATACAACACAATTAAAGTTTTCCACAAAGTATCCATGAAAGCCAATACGGTCAGTACAGAGGACAACATGAAGAGGAAAAGGAGGGATTCTGGAAACCTTCAGTAAAACATATCATTGGTTCGAAGGTAAACCTAGAGGCGTGTTGGTGAACCCCATTTCATCACATTCTACATCTCAATCTGTTACCTATTCAATCCTTTAAAAGCAATCTCATTACCACTTCCTATTTCCCTGATGTGTCGATGAATTGTCATAACTTTCCAAAGAACGCTGTTGTTTTTCCATCAGTGTGCCGTCAGCGCCAACAGCCTTAATGTGTTGGACAAACACTTACAATAACAAATCTCCCTGGGTTGAGCAGGGAGAGCTAAATAGCCATCAGTACGGTGGAAAAAGCCAATAAAATCCCCCTGTGATGGATCACTGGGGTGCGTTTGGTCGAGGCAGGCGCACCGGATTTGAAAGGCGTGAGTGGGTAAAACAAAAAGGAGCTAAGGAGATGGATGACGAGCAGAAACTGGTGGGTACATGCAGGCTATGATGGAGAGAGAAACAGGAAAATGTGCCGATCAGACAGATGGATGAAGTCTTGCAGGCCAGAAACTGCCCAGGTCTGGAACCCGAAAAGTGCCGTCCCATTAGCGTCGTTGGAGGGTTTTTTCAATGGCTGAAACAAAAGTTGTATTGGTAATACGTTTATGCCGCAGGGGGAGGGCTCATGCTGCTGGTGTTTGAGCTTGGTCGCTCACCACATCTAAATTACAACATGATGATTTCCTCTCTCCTGATGCTCTTAAGAGCGTCTCTTTTTATCAGGATGCTGTTAACAACGCTGCCGGCTCTTATCTCGTAAAACTAATCGTCAATCTAATTACTCGGACCATCTGTAAAGTAGTTGTGTGATCAGTGTGCTACAATACAAGTGGGAAATTAATCTATGAAAGAAACGGGTGCTACAGAAATGATATTTAAGTTCATACTATATTAGATAAGTCAAAATCTAAGCTGCATTGAGACTTTAATCGTAAATATGTTCCTTATATTTCTAATTCAGTGACACAGATAATGCTCTGAGTGCACTTTAACATGCGTTGAATCAAATCAGTCCATCCTTTATGTGTGTTTGGAGGGGGTTATCTGAGCCTGCATTTGTGAATGTGCATATGTGTCCTCAGGCTGTTGAATAAGTAATGCAGAGGCGTCTAATGGAAGATAATGTCTAGTAATGATCTGTCAAAATGAAGCGTTTGCTCATTGAGGAAGGGATCATCCTAGGCTTTAATTTCCAACCTGTGACTCATATTGGAGCATATTACTTCATTATAGACAAAGTAAACACACACATTCAAATATACAAATACAGGCACACACACACACATACAAATACAAAACACAAAACCATCTCGATGCAGAGTGCATTGTGCTCAGGCTGAGCTCGGGTGCCAGTGAATGTGTCGGTTTGTTTGTGGATATACTGAGAAGTGCTGAAGCGTCTCATCAACCACTTCAGCTGCCTGCAGATTAACAGAGGAGATGGAAACACAATAGCCAAACCACCCATAAATGGCCATCCAGTCAACAGCTATGGAGAGAGGATTAGCCGCCATTATATTTGCCACACATTGTTGTGAGGAAGAGCTCTTAGCGCTAATCTTGGCAACAGCTTTCCTCCTCACTGCGGCCGAGCTACGACAGAATCATTCTGAACGCAGGAAGGAACGAGCGTTGATGTGTTGAGGTGTGACAAAGAACTGAGACAATGCACAATCAGGGACGAGAAGTGAATGGGTATTGCAATGAAAGTTGAATTAAAGGAGCGCATACACTCTCTCTCACGCGCACACACACACACACACGCGCACACACACACACGCCGAGATGTGCTAGTATGAAACACAGTAATGAAACACACACATGCACACACTGCTCCAAGCGAGGAAAATAATTGCAGATAAAGAGGTCAGACATAATTCAAGGCTCCGTTTATCGAAACAGAAATGGAATATTTTTAAATACCACGGAGGAAGACAAACAGCTAAGAATAACAGGGATTGTCTGTGAGCGGTTGAGGATGAATTGCCAATATTCATAATTAATCAATTAGTTTATCAACATAAGATTTAAAGATGCTGTCTTGGTGTCCATTGACCTTTTGATTTTTGCACTTTTCATATTGAATGATTCATAATAATTTCAAAAGAATCGGATAAATAGGATCTCGGTCGAGTATGAAGATACTGAATCGCGTTTTGAATGAGAGGTTCACACAGGTTCAGGAGAGCTAACACATTAGGTGTACCTGTGGTACATGAGGACATGAGGACATGTTGGTGCAACACACTGGTGCGACAATAGACAATAACATGATAAACAATCAACAACAATCAACACAATGTGAGAATTAACAATATAAATATAAAAGTATAAGATGAGATAAAGTGCAGACAGGCAGCTAAAGGGAAAAGGGTATTTAATAAGAAGAGTTACGTGTATTTAAGGGACTGTGATAACCTTCTATGACATATACATAGAGTAAAGGCAAGCAGTCAGGCATACTGACACCTCTTTAGGGTATTCAATCATCAGGTGTGACTACGCAATTAGCGATAGCAATTACTATCAAAGATAATACCTATGATGCAAGTCTGAGGTCATTGATTACTTTATTTTAAAAGTCACGTTTGTGTTGCTGCTAGGCTCAACCGCAAGCCTGTACTTGATGAACACCGGATGGTCAACCACTCTCCAAGTGTAGCAAGTTCATTTTGTATGTTTAATTAAACCATCACATCTTCCCTGACACCAGGACGACAGTTTGTTTGTCTTTTTCTCTTGCACTGGACACTCATGAACCTTCCAACTTGAGCCGGCATCGTATTTAGCCATTATTAGTTGTAAACCACGCAGCTCCAAACTTCTATGGTCTATTGATTCAAACTAGTCTGCTCCAATCAATGTGCTTCTCCATCCATAACAACTGACATTTTGCTCTGGACTAGTCGATACTATTATGCACTTTCTAAGTGTCATCTCTTCAATTTATGCGACTCGTCGTGTCCCTGATCAACACAAGGAAATTAAAATATATTCACCATTTACTGTTAAAATAATAATAATAATCACAACTTTATTTATATGGCACCTTTAAAATCAGAGTTTACAAAGTCCTTTGACAGACAAAGCAGAGAAAGCAAGGAAATAAAACAACAGTGAGGCACAACAAAGCAAGACAAGCCCTGATAAAACAGAACAATAGATGGAACAATAAAACCAATCGATACAATAAAAATAAACTAAGTCAAAAAATATTGCATGCAAACTTCTGCCCCAAGGCTTCCATCTGTCTTTAAATGTCAGCTGTGTGAGTGTGTGTGTGTGTGTGTGTGTGTGTGTGTGTGTGTGTGTGTGTGTGTGTGTGTGTGTGTGTGTGTGTGTGTGTGTTGGTTTCTAATGAAATAGCAATAAAGGATGCACATGGGATACAGTTAGTAAAATAGACAAGACATTTTTCACATCCCACTGGACTCACAACTCCTTCGCCAGTTGAGAGATTCCATTATATTCTAAAACAGCTGACTTCAATATATTTATTTTAAAAGATATTAAATGATCAATATTTAAATATTCTGACCTTTGTATGAGTAATTTCACTCAGGATTTCATTTCGGTAGTTGCTTTACTGACTTCTAGCCACTCACAGAATACCAGATGCCTGGCGTTGGACTGAACTCTCGTCTGTTGACAGCCGTGACGGAGACAAGATGTCTTGGGCCTCCTGCTGTGTCCACCCACAGGGTAGAGTTGTCATCAAACAGGGACGCTTCACTGGAGCTCAGCCCATCTATGTCACCTAACCACCAGCTTACTGCCACATGGACATGCAGATTAAAGAGCGGGATCGGAATGTTTAGTCCAGATGTCGGCTGTATAGAGGCTGCATATTATTATTTCTAAAAATATATATATTTTTTCATTTATTTGCATTTGATGGGAACTATTTTTACCAGCCGGCGTTTATGAGATTGTAGTGAGACACGGAGAAAATGCGATGTGGTGAACTTCACAATAAACCATCTTTGATGGGACGTGTCGAGTCTTGGCCAATCAGCGTTAAGATTTAGACATCGTTGGGGTTTAGGTTAGCTTGAATGTCAACCCGCTACATCAGGTATCGTATAGAAGTTAGAATTTTAGGATTGTGACAACCAGGAGAGAGGAAAGAACAGAATCATGGAACAGAATCATCGAACAGAATCATGGAACAGAATCATGGAACAGACTCATGGAACAGACTCATGGAACAGACTCAAAGCTCATGACTTTAACTGTATTATATAAAATGACAATGTAAAGTTGTTATTACTATTATTAGGTCCCGATTACTGAATTATTTAGAGGACCTTTTTTCTTAAAATGTTTGTTATTATTATTTAGATTCACAGTCAGAACAATCAAAAGACCGTAGTTATAAAAGCTTTGAGCTGTCATCAAACAATGTGGATGTGGTGTACCTCCCCCCCCACCCCCCACCCCCCACCCCCGTTGTCACCTTTTTCACCCCAAGTGATTATATTTCCCTACAGATATTTAAAGGCTTGCTGGTACATAGACTTGGGAGATGCTCCCAACAACCTCAAATAACTTCCAATTCTGACAGCGTGGCAGGTTTCATAGTTAGTAGGATTAAAATGAAGATAATTGACAGTTAGGTTAATTTCGTAATTTTAGAAATGTACTCTCTGTAGTCTACTGATGCAACCCTAAAACCAAGGCAACGCCATGGCATTCAGTCCTACATTTACATCTCAAAATGTCTGCAGTGGAAAAGGCCTATATTCTTGCCAACAAAAGTATTTTCTAGTTGTATGAAAATGAAAGATCCTTAATGAGGCATGGGTGCTGCCATCATCCGTATGCTTCTTAACTTTGTCTTGGCATGAAACAAATCACTGATCAGGGCCCTCTTTTCACACAGATGGTGACAGTTGTCACCCAGCAGACAAAAACAAGATGTCACAAAGCATCAGAGGCAGAGTCGGTCACAAAATCTGACTGACACAAAGTCGAGTCAATTATTTAAGACAGCTCTCTTACCACCAGGCAAGAGATTGACTGGCACACAAGCTGACACAGATGGCATCTTCAAAAGCATTCATACACAAAAGCATACACACAAATCTACTTTGACAATTAGTCTATTGCTTAAATGAACATTCTTATGTTGTTTTATTTCAGACTAATAATATTGTACTTAAGAAAGGCCGGCAGTGAGACACACATCCACACCAACAGAGTAATGTGTTTCAGACTTATTACTACAGCCATTAGGCAGGAATTTGTAGAAGCAGTGTTGTGGCAAAGGGCGGTCCTCACAATCAATACCCTGATGCCGCTGCACTGCCTCCCATTAGCTGCATATATTTATGTCTGAGTGGAGAAATAAACCGGAGGCCATTTGTTCTCCTCATGCAGATGCAACAGCACCCCCCATGCACAGCAATGTGAAGTCAAACATCTGGCCACAAGGAAGTGGAAAAGACTTGAATGAGAAACCCCATTGTATTTAAAACTATCTGAAAACAGGAATCACAGCAGTGCACAGTCCACTGTAGTAAAATGCACCTCACCTCATCATCCTGCAAACAAAAATGAAGAACAAGAAAGAATTCAAGGGCAAGAAAATATATTTTAAATATAATTGAAAAATTCAAGAAGCAATGGCACAAATTGTCATCATCCCACAGCACGGTCCCGATGCCCCACACAAACATCGGAGAACCAGGCGGTTCCCCAGGCGGTAATATGCATGGCCCACACAGAGGGAGAAGGCATCATCAGCACCTCTGGACCTCTGGACCTGGTTGTTTCATGTCGTACAAATGGAAGCTGCAGCCAAGCCTGGCAGGAATTTCACGAAGACTGCTTTTGGGAAAGACACATTGGAAGAAAAAAATAAATAAATAATAATAGACAGGTCAAAATAACCACTAACCTCAAGAACCTGATATCAGAAGAAAAGGCGAAATGAGAAACAGAAAGAGAGGAAAGATGAAAAATGAGAAAGAGGGCTTACCGGGGTTAGAGAGAAAGACAAAGAGTGGGGGAGCGATGGAAAAGCAACAGCAGGGGCTTGATTGGAGCGTAAGCCAAGCTCAAGGCTTGCGATGACAGGTAATCACTCAAATACAATATGCTTTGACAGCACAAGAAACATGTCAGAAGAGATCCCCCACGCAAACAAGCAACAGCAGAGTGAGACATACATTCCCACACTCACTCACTCGCTCACTCAACACAATCATTAGAGTTTGCAAATTATAGACATGGCATTTTTGTCGATGAAATAACAGGCAGGAGGAAACAGCCACGTTCCCCCCATAAATTGAGAAGATCTAGAGGTGCTCTTCAAGGTGCTGGATTATGGCTTGTTGGATCTATATTTAGTAAATATTGATGAGTCAGATTCAATCTCACCCACATTTAATTATTTGAGGCAAGCCAGGCTGAGCTGCTTTATATCAACATGTAATTACAGCTATAGGCAGGGCTTTCACCTCTTACACACAGGCTCCTAACATGCTTACTGGTTGAGTTTGCATATTAACACAGGCCACACACCCAGAGTGTGCACAGTTGCCTCTGTGAGGAAGCAGATGTGCCATCCAGAAGATGAAGCCACTCCACAAATCAGACCTTCATAGAGTTTTCTCCAGAGGATTAGATTAGCTAGGGCACACCTGCATGTGCACTTACACATACAGTACAGTACATAGCTAACACACACTTAAAGTCCAAACACCAGTGTGTGACAGACACACACACACACACACACACACACACACGAAAACATGAACGTTCTCGTACATGCAATCACACACACACACACGCAGGTGCAGGCGTTACATAATGATAACTGCCCTTCTAATCCCAACGGGTTTGGAGTCCCTCACCCTTCAGCTCAACAGCAGGGAAACAAGGGATGAGGTGAGGGAAGGGTGCAAAGGATTTAATTCTCTAATCCAACATGAAATCAGTCATGAAGGTGTAATGATTAATCCTGTCTGTGTCGGGAAGGGGGGGGGGGGGGGCATCTATCTGAAGGTCAAACTGAAACAGGGTGCAGCAATGGGACAGTGCCAAAGCCCAAACGGAAGATTATTAGAAAGTTGTATTAATCTCCAGTGGGGAAACTCATTTGCCACCAAATCAACTAGTGGAGCCAAAAAGAGACGTAGTTTATATAGTGGACAACAAACAAAAAACACATTGCAACAAATGAATAATAGCATAACATGCCATATGAGACATGAATAACATTAGAAAGATTTAAAAAATCTTAAAAATTATAATGAGATACAAGATTAAGTCAGAGATAGATCTTAATCTGGAAAATAATTACATTCAACAAAATAACTTGAATTAGCGTGTGTTTGAAATCAATACTTCTGGATTGAAAATATTTTAAAAGCCATAAACTTCTTCAATCTGAAATTTTTTTTTTAATAATACTCTTACAATACATGTCTTTTTCTATGCAGTAGACAGTATGGTATATATATATATATATATATATATATATATATATATATATATATATATATATATATATATATATATATTGATGTCATAAGAGGAAGAGTGCTGAATGGGAGGTATATTCCGTCCCGGTGGTTGCAGCAGGGACTACAACCACCGGGGTGAAAGACTACAACTCCCACTCAGCAGTGCAGTCGGGGGAAGGCGGCCGCACAGCTGAAGAGGATGAGGCTGATGAGCCTGCGAGGAGCTAAGAGTCAGGACAATATGGTTGTTGTGCACCACGACGTGTGTGGGATTTAAGTTTTGCCTTTTGTTTTGTTAAAAATGAATCCAATTACAAAGACATGGAATTCAACAAACCCTCGCCTGTCTTAATTTGTGCACCCACGCCTCACCTTACGATCCCGTCCTCTAAAGACATCACAATATATATATATATATATATATATATATATATATATATATATATATATATATATATATAATTTATTTATTTAAAATAGGAATATGTTGGATGACGGGGTTCACTAGTATTACTATAATTGGTTTAATAATTGATATGAAAAAAAGAGAGCTTAAGAAAGAAGTTCTAATCCATCATACGTTCTCACCTCCGCATGTCTGGCCAAACAATGAGTGAAGAGGGCCAGATGTTCAGACTGCGTCCTTTCAGAAAGCTACAAAAACTGACCTCCAATATCAATATTCCAACAAGCACTTCGTTTGAAGCTTACTCCTCCTTAAAAAGGCAAAGGTTTTCTCATCTGGATTTTACTTTTCTAAGACTGAGAAATATCATTTACCTAATGGAAATTGTTCATACTAATAAGAGTTATACGTATATTAGAATGTAAATGGGCGTTGGTGTTTAATCATGAGATAGTATACTGCAATAGTGCTTGGTTGAAATGTATATTTGGTTCCCTGGCGGCCGTAAATCACCTGCATCCGCAGTCTGGCTGCTTTCTGAATATTTCAGTTAATGAAAGGTAAATAAAGCTATTTTTCAGAATATGTTGAAGTGACCAACCAGTTCAGAGGATAAGGAGCCACTTTCAAATGAAATTGTTCTGAACTGAGTGATTGTGAACTGCACCAGCCTTTTCTCCTAAACCTCAAGTTCTTCTCTAGGTTTCTACAGTGTTATATATTCTAGTTGTGTTATATATTCTTTGGAAACACTCCAAATTCCTGCATAGCTTTCATTTCCACTATTAATTTCTAAAGTGTATGTATGTCAAGACTTTTAAAGAAAGACCAAACAAATTAAAGACATACAAAAAATAAGAGGACGTTAACAAATGACACAAACAATGCAGGGCTATAAATACTAAAAAGCAAGACCTCCTAATAGAGTTAGTTTAATCTAGACAGCATTCCCTTTGGCACTGACCCTGGGTCTGACACTAATATACAGCAGATAGAGAGAAAAGAAGAATAGGAATGAACAAATGAAAGATAATAGTGGTACAAAGGAGGGAGCAGGAGGGTGGGGGGGGGAATTGGAAAACATGAGTTGAAGGAAAAGGAGCACATCGGAAAGCATAAGAGGCAGAGCTTGAGGTTATGAATAAATGACAGACAAAGGAAGAAGGGAGAATGTGGAAGGGGCAGGGGTGACATTCTGATACATTTCATGCGAAAAAATCTTCAATGGCAGAGAAGAGGGAGAGGAGATATGTGCGTCGTATCTATTTCCATTTAACATTATTCTTATTGCACTCAGAATGGTATTATCAACACTGTGCTCCATTTTATTTAATTGTTTCCATTGCAGAAGATGAGGAATACATTTCAGACCATACATTAATTAAGATGATCAGAAACTGAGTAGGAAGTAGGAACAGTACCGAATTGCAAATGGTTGGTCAGAACATTGCAAAAAGCAATGTTCTGACCAACCAACGTTGAATTATAGCATTGTCTTTTTAATGAATTATTTGCAATTACAAGTGTAATATAACTATATAAATATATATATATATATATATATATATATATATATATATATATATATACACATATTTATTATATATACACATATTTATTATATATACATATATTTATTACATATACATAACATATTTATTATATATATAACATTTATATATAAACTATATATATATATAAATAAACACAATTTAAAGGATAATGAAAAGAGCAGGTTTGTCATATTTAGTTTTACTGTAAAAAAATATTTAAAGTAAATAATTGGAGTAAACTCATAAGCAAGAACAGCTGATGTGGTGACGTCATCAAGTCAGCTGTTGTTCCGGAAAGACACTCCTCCGTCCTCCAATCCCCTCGTTCTTTGGAGTCTGGACTCCCAAGTCCAAACTCAAAGAACCCAAGTATTTACTTGGTGTACTTGGAATTGCTAAATGGTGAATGTGTGGAGGACAGGGCACTATTTGACATGGGCAGAATAGGGTCGAGGATTGAGGAGAGTGGAATAAGAGAACTGACGGCATCTGCTTTCATAGATGAAAGTGATTTCTGGTCAATGGACTGTGAAATACAATGAGAGGAATGGCTCCGATTTGTTGAAGCTGGAGCTTTGCCAGTCCAAATCGCTGGAGATGAAGAGAATCAACTTGTATCCTATTGGGTTTAACTTTCTTTATAAACCAGAGAATGGCCTGAGCAGAACAATTATCGTGAGGCAAGTATCAGTGTTTGATACGGGTCCAGTCCCTAGAGATGCTGCTATAGGCGTATAGGCTGCTGGGATGTTTTAGGATTCACTGAGCTCCCCTCTTCTCTCTCTCCTTATGGGTGATTTACATCTCTCCATTAGAAAGTATTAATGTTAGGACTGTGTTGTGTTCTGGACTCAAATGCAATACTCAGGAGACAGGGGAATCACCAATGCCCGGTTAGGCGTTTTAATGTCAAAAAGTAAAAGGGAACGTGAGGTACATTCACATATATTGTCCATAGATGTACCCACAGAAAATAGTCCAGAGTGGTAGTCCAAGCGTTGACAGATTGGTGGCTGAACAAAGAATAATCCAGTCCGGGGACAGCGCGGCAGATCTGGAGAGAGGTCAAACAAAAAAATAAGTGATCAAAAAATGACTCTCGAGAAAAAAAGACTGAAACAAGTTCTGTAAGGTACGAACCGCAAACGAGGTAGCGATCTGTACTTGCCAGGATATCATATGGGATGATCTGGCGAGGAGTGGTGGGAAAGCAGGGTCTCTTGAGGAATCCGGAGTTGATTGGGAAGTGGATGCAGGTGTGCAGCAGCCACACCCAGCCAGCTCGTTACCGGGATGGAAAACACACGGAGTGGCTTGGTGACAGGGCGAGGATGGCGCAGTCGGTAGGGCGCAGGAACCACAACAGCAGAATGCGGAAGTGACGGGTTCGAAACCGTAATAATTAACTTGACTTCCTCCCTGGACTCTTTGTGACTTCACGTCTCATACGGTCCATTGGACCTGGCTGTGTCTGAAGCTGGTCCTGAGTAATTGCCCCTGCTTCCTCCATACAGCCTCTGGCATAAATTATCTGAATGAAACAAGATACTTCAACAGTCAGTTTTAGTATATCTACTGTATATTTGACATTGTATTTGTAAGTCTACATCAAAACACACTTTTCCTGAAAAGACTGGAAATCAATCAAAATTGTGTCTGGCACTTTGCACACAGGCATCCAAATACAGGTAAACGCCAGCAGCAAACATTCAGTCGACAACTGTACGTCCACTTGAGCTATTAGGACCTACACCTCTTGTTCCTCTGGGCTATCTAGCCATCTGCAGGGCAGGCCTGCTCATTGTTAATCATGCAGTCACCTGACCAATGTCCCAGCTCCCAATGGCCTGAAGGGAAAGAGGGCTCATTTCCTCTCCCACCTCTCCAAGCTGAAAATGCAAAGCAGAGGTACAGGGATGCGTGGTAGAGCCATTTGCACATGGCATTTACTCATTAAATGTGCTCACTGACTGGCCTTTGGATAATGAACACTCACTGAATTTGTGGCAAAAAGGGACTAATATAACAGAATTATTTGGAACACGACAGTGGTAAAACATTTAGCTGTTTCTCGGACGACGGTTTGTAAAAAGGCCACTCAGATTGTCTTCCTTTTCGCTCTTCTTTCCACTCCTTATTTCAGTGTTTCCTGTCTGCCCTTCAGTTCCCTGAGAAAGTGTGTAAAGACGCAACTAAAGGTTTGTATTGTTTGCTCTCACAAGGATCTCTCACAGATTTAGAAACAATGAAAGATTTATTTTTTATCGGCAATAACTTTGTACTATTGTGTATGTTAACATGCATGACACTAAAGAGTACCAAGCTAGCCCCGAGGACACAGAGTATGATCAATAACCACTACACAGCCACACAATGAAGATCTTTACCATAACAATCAATTTCTTCTCCCTCTCAGCCATAAGCCGTGTATATACTATCTAATATACCGATCATATACCTGAAAGAGAGAGCACTGTGGGTTTAGGTCACACAAAATGAGCAAAAGTAAGAGAAAATGGGAATACTCATAATAGTAAGGAGTAAAATGAGAAAAAGAATCAGACAATAGTCAAGAACAGTTATATAAAGAACAGAAAATGGGCACAGGTGGAGGATGGAATGAAAGATGTTTTTGTCTCCTCTCAAATGCACAAAAACAAAGAGCACACTCCCATCAATGATCTTAGGGAAGGCCAATTTAAAACGAAAGTAATCTCAGTGACGCTTTATCTGATTGTGTTTGAGAGCATTCAGCAAAGGAAGCAATCCGTGGTCTTGTCGTGTTCAGAGAGTCCAGCAGAGCGCGGTGTTTGTGGAAGGAGTCTCAAAGCCAGTCGTGCATCTTAAGAGTATTTATTTGAGCATAACAAACATACAGTTTCTGGTCGCTTTGAGCCCAGCTAATGGCCATCATTCTGACGTGTTTACAGATTGCGAGGCCATCGTCCCCCTGAAAGTTCCCAGAAAGTTTGCTATGTGTCGTGAACCCGTAAAGGACCCAATCTCACGTCTCACAACCAGGGTTAGTATCCTCACATCCACCATGCGATGGGCTTAAAGCTCCCAGATTAGTCTTGTGTTCGACCACTGGCATGCTCCCCCTCGCTTCGAGCATTTCAAAAGGGCAGAGCTACCCGCCTCCAGAGATAGCAGCTGTTCCCCGCTTCCGGTTTGCAGAGTTCTACTTCCGGGTTTCAGACTTTTCAGAATAAGAGCTTAAACAGGAAACAGCCACGATCTCAAGAGAAACGTACCTCTCCTATAATAGACACATCTCATTCATACCATCAATGTCACAGATATAATACAGTGATCATACTTTTCTATGCTTTATAATACATTCTTCAGAATATTCCTCATAATATCCCTGATTTAAATTATCTTTCTATATGCATTATTTAAGACTTCCTTATTTATATGTGCAAGTGTACATAAAATCTACTACAATCTAACAGTGGATAAGAAGTTGCACACAGTAATCATTTCTGTTTTTTTTGCCAAAACCACACATAGGCTGAGCTATACTGATCGCATTCTGCAGTAATAGGACCAGCTTGATCGAAAATGGAAAGTTATAATATGGATTTATCACACAAGGGTAATATCTTTATTTCTATTTGTATAGTGTTTATATATATATATATATCCTTTGTTTTTGGTGGCCTTGACATTGATGATTCAAAGTGTTTTTATTTTGGTAACAGTGTAAACCGTGCTTACACTCTCGCACGTATACTAATAAACACACTCTCAAATTTAGATTACATGCACCATGGGAGTAATCATCAGATTACACAACCGTTGGGTGTCTCCACATGTTGTCTCCCTGAGAAAGCCTTAGTACTGTGCACTTCAACACTAAACAAATAGAAGCTGAACATCTGTCGATAACATTGAGGTCAGTGAATCGTAGTCGTGTGGGCTGTGTTGAACAGATTGTTGTCCTTGGGGTAAACATTTTTTATATTTTGGTGTATACTTTAATACGCCAATGTAAAGGCCTGGCTCTTCCCACTGAGGTAAATGTGCACTGCAATTATTGTTATGGTAAATCCCATTCAACAAATCTTTTTTCAATCACAGCTGCAATACGAAAGGAAATATAAAATGTTTCTACAATGTGCATCCTCTTGAAGGTGACTATTACTTCCGATTTGGATTGATGTACAGAAGTATAAGTGCAAGGTTTCACGTCTCTGTGTGAGTTGCATATCATAAGGGGCCTTTCAAGCGCGCCTTTTATGCCGCACTTTGCGTTTTTTCTAGCGTTAGGCGTGCGGATAAAAGTTTAAATATTCTCAACTTTTAAGCGCAATGCACAGATCAAGCTTTATTACTTCACCATTTCTTCCTGTTTTCCTGTGGTATGAACAGCGAGAAATTTCAAATAAAATGGCAAACTCCGACTAGACACTAATATTACCAGAATTTAAATACGAAGAGCTTAATAATTCTAAATCGAATCACTACTTCAATACCATACGGCGGAAGTATTTGTGGACAACTGAAAAGCGCTCGCCATCGAGACACAATTCGCGGAATAGATGGTGGTATTCGCCGTAGGCTACACTTTCCTTCTTTTTTATATATCCTGAACCCAAAACCTCCGAGCAAGAGCGAGAAGTCTGCTTGAATCCATTTTTGTAAATGAAGTTTTATTGCCCGGTTGTGCACGCAGGCACGCTCCACAGGAGTACCTCGCTGTTTTGCCCGGCGCGTTTTTACAAGTAGTGTCTGGTGTGATCGGACCTGAAGGGAGCTTTGACTTCAATGTGTGAAACAAGTGTAAATCTAGAGGAACATCAATATTCGTAAGCTTATTCATGCAAAGTGAATGACTGGGATGCCTAACAATTACAAAAGCAGATAATGTTGTTTGCCCATACTACATTTAATAGCTTCGTTGTATCCATATTTCGAGAAGGAGGCCATACAACAAGCTGTTGGCTGTGGGAGAGCAACGCCGTCTGCAGAGTTTTCTCTCCATGCACTCCCTGCCTCTACATGCAAGGTCCTAGTTGTGGTTATATCTAAAAACCTCATCATCTCCTAGGATTTGATGCTGAATTTAAATTAGTATAATACAGGAATACGTTAACAGAATAAAGGTTTAGAGTATGCAACAATCAGCTGACAGACGGATTGTGTTGCTCTCTTCTCTCTCACCGCAGCTTTTATTTAACGTAGCCTGACGAGACCTTCTCCCACAGCATTGACTCTGCGACGGACTGACTCTAAAAGCACACAGCGTTTTGAAATAGAGTGCTGTTTGTAATGGAGAAAGAACTAAGAAACTGCTGCATCTTAGTTTTCCAAGCGTATACAATTATGTAAAGCTCTGATTTTGCTTGCTAAGTGCTTTCAAGGATCTGACATCTACTTTCCATTTAGGGAAAAGGGTGGGAGAAACATGCAGGAAAAAAGAAATCGGTGGCACAAACCTTCTCTATTGCGTGAATGAACAGGGCAAGTCTCTCTCTGAACCTTCTTGACCATGTCGACACAGAGGATCCTCTGCAGAGTGATTGATCCTTTTTTCATCGAAGGGCTAAGCTTCTGTCTCTGGTGACCTATTTGACTTCTTTGTACAAACAACATTCACAAGCTCCTGATTTTAACATGGATAAACTGTTCAATAACAGCCTACCTCAAGTATACAAAGCAGACATCACATCACGCTGGGGTTCTCACACGCATTCAAAGCCATTCAGGCTGAACTATGGAGTTCAGAGCTCCAGGATCTCCTCTCACTAGATAGAGAGAGAAATGAACATCAGACTGGGGAACAGAAAAGACACAAAAGGAAGGAAGGGAATGATAACTGAGTGTGTGAGAGAGATGACAAGGCCAATTGAAGGATGCCATGAGGCACCTATCCCAATCTCAGCGGTATAGCTAATTAATCTCCTAGCAGGACCGAAACGTCAACATATCGAACCACAGACACGAGACAGCATCGAGCAGGAAGAGCAGGAGGTGGGAAAAACTTCAACAGAAAGGAGGGAAACTACAGAATATAATGAGAGTGTAACAGGTTTTGGGCTGTCACCGGTAGGTTTCTTCCCCGGGAACCAAAGGATGAGCATGCAGGAAGGATATTTGGTAATATATTTTATTAAAGACTGCAGACTGTGCATCTGCTCTCCACAGCTCGCTCCTCAGTGCCTACTCTCCTTTATGGAGATAAACGCACACACACACACACACACACACACACAGATTGGCCTCAGCTGGTTGCTGATTGTTAATCAGCAACCAGCTGAGGAATCAGCAACCAGCTGAGGTCAAGCAAGCTGCGTGCGAGAAGTTGTACTTGGACAGATGTCTCATTAATACAAGCAGTAACTATTCAGAGGGTCCTGAATTAAAATGGACTTTATTCAAAACAAAGTTCACCTTAAATATATACTTACCATTCGACTAATGAATACACACATCAAAATTATGTTTCAATGTTGAATTAACATGTATCTAATCAATTGAAATGCATATATCCAACTAAAATGACCTCAAATAACCCCATCGCCATCGTGGGTTTTTGCAACCAGTGAACAGAAGTGACCACACTTGGGATGCAGAGGAGTGACGTAGAGACGCCGTATGGCTCTGGTAGCGGGAGTGACCTGAACTATTTATACAATCTGTCATATTCACTGAATGTGGTGTAACTCTGTAATGATTCCTTCTGTACACATGGCATCTATTGCTTCCGTCCATCCTGGAGAGGGTTAGGGTTTAGGTTTCTTCCCTTTTGTTTCCCTGTGAACGTTTTTTTTCTATTTTCTGTGAGTTTTTCCTCATCCGATGTGAGGTCCGGGGACAGGGATGTTTATGTCTCCAGATTGTAAAGCCCTTTTAAGGCAATATTTGGACTATTGGGCTACACAAAATAAACTGAATTGACTTGAATAAGATAGCCCATCCTAAAGCATACACTGCTTTATGTTCTATTTTACTCTAAATGAGACATTTACTAAATGAACATCATGCTGTATTGAAAATGAAACTACCAGGGGCAGTTGCCTGTTTTGTGCCTACACTGCAGCTGCCGATAAATGATGGATTTTCAGTTTGGCGGCTTATAATTATCAACTAATGGGAAGTCACATTTCTATTAATAGGTATCAGGTGTGCTTGTATCATTCTGTTATTTCACGAGTATGAGTGCATGAGCCCAGCACCGGTCCCAATACCCAACGGGTAACTTCATACCTTAGAGTAGCTATTAGGGCGATGGTATTTTGCCAACCTGTAAGTGGCTCAGCAACCATCAAATGTTTGTCTTTAGTATAGTATTTATTTCTGGGCTATTGTGGTGTTATTAACCACTATAATAATCACAATACGGAACAGGGAACATAAAAATAGAACCAGACTTGAGAGAGAGGGAGAACAAGATATGGGAAGCTAGAAAATGTGAAAATTGCACATTCTCTTAGCACTTGTCTTGTCGGTCTATTAAGTACATGAATGATTTCATCTGCTTTTTCCACCCCGCCTTGTTTTCTGTCCTTCATCCTCACACACCGGAGCATACGCCCAACACACACACATGCAGTCAGGGGAGCATGAAGAGACATCCATCTCGAGGGAGAGGGTGTAAAGGCAGATAAGCAACAGATATAATAAAATCTATTTCTTTTAAAGATGACACGCACCCCCACACACACACACACTGTGATGTTCACACAAGAGTGTTATACCAGACGAATACATCAAGCCTTCCTGCTGTGGCTGGGAAAAAAACACCCAGGTGCATCTTTCCCCGGGTTGCTGACTGGTCCCCAGATAGACTTTGTTGACACTGTACTCACTTTCACACAAACAGACAGATTCACCCCTCTGACATGGTGAAACCAAACACTTAAGAAGAAGCCCTTGGTAGTCATTGAAGAGAGATTTAAGTGGACATAAATATTGATACAGAGCTAAACATAAAACATTCCGGTCGATTAAAGTTGATGCTGTACATTTTTAAGCAAAGATATTAGCACTTTCATCATAATAGAAACATTGACACGTTGCATCTTGTCGTCAAATAGTGCGATAGCATTGTTCTAACTACCTGAGGATTGTGATCCATGTGTAATGCACACAATACAAACACACACCCATCAGCTGCTAAAGCACGCCATCACTCTGGCCCATCAGCTGCAATATGTTTTCACACCTTCACAAATGAGCACACACACACACAGAAACGTACACACAGTCAGACCTAAGGCTGTTCATTCTGCTTTTGCTATTTCTGGCCATGTATGAATCCCATCTTTCATAACTTGCATTATTCAAACAAAATCCCAAAAGCTTTTGATTGAGAGAGCGCCAGAGAATGCCACTGGGTGAGGGATATGCAAATGCTCTATCTTCAGAGTCATCCCTTCATACACACACACACATACAGGCACACACACACGTGCACACACACACACACAGAGTGTTAGAGCCATAAGCAGAGCTGTCCACATGACAAACAAGGCTCTGAACCCAGGGCTCTTAAAAAAAAAAAGGTCTGATGCCGGACTGCAGAGTGGGAAACCCCATCTCTCCCCTTCTATACTTGCTTTTCATCAACACACAATCACCCCCCCCCCCTCCCCAACACGCACACACATACACACACACATATAATCTCACTTTTGCTGCAAAATAATCAGGATAAATGAACTAATTCCTTGTGTGTTCTTGATCATTGTGTGTGTGATAAGTGTGTGTGTGTATGTGTGTGTGTGTGTGTGGTGTGTGTGTGTGTGTGTGTGTGTGTGTGTGTGTGTGTGTGTGTGTGTGTGTGTGTGTGTGTGTGTGTGTGTGTGTGTGAGTGTGTGTGTGTGGAATTTGGAAAGTCCATAGAGGAGTCTGGGTTTGGATGTAGTAAAACAAGTAGGTTTGTTCCATTTGTACACCCTCCATCATCACTAGTAGATTTCTTTATTTTCCCAATTATCGATGTCAAAATGATGTGTCATAGACTTTGTGTCATATCTCATTTCATGAAACAATTTTTCTGTATTTTATGCTATTTCCCGGCAGCTTCAGCTCAGGCGGAAGAGCTTGAGGTTTATGAGTATCAGTCAGTTAGGGTTTGCATTAGTTTGATTCTGCTTCGGGGCATGTCTAGTCTTGTTACTTGCTCAATTGGCTGGCCATCATAAATGAGAAATAAAGGTTTTACCGTGAAAACTTCTATGAAAGACATGATTTGGAAACTGGTGCCTTTGATTCTTTCTTCCAGGATACTGCGACCTAAAAGGAAAGGCACATAATTGATGAGTATCTTTCCTCTGGAAGACACGTCAGCATGATTCTTTTATGTCTGTCAGAAGAAATGTATAATGTATCCTCCATTAAAGTTGACTTATTTGACTCCAAATCAAATGTGACATATCTAAATGAGCTTCTCATTGACGTGATCTTACATAACACATATAGTCCTTCTCATTACATTACAGTATTGAGGACGTGGCTGCAAAAGTGATTCCAACATGAAAAAGGAAGTCTTGCAAAGTTTACAATGAATGGACAGGACACCATTGTTAGACTCTTCATAATCCATTGTTTCATACATGAGCCTGTTTCACTGAGGACAGCGCTGCAGGGGTTTGCATTAATGTAAGGCGTAAATGTCAGGTTGTTAAATTGACTTCTGAAAAATTCATCACTGGATTTCATGATCAAGCTTAACAATGAGTGTTAACGGCCTAGAAATGTCACTCATTCACAGCGTATTCATGCACAGTGCCTTCAGGAGGGACCAAATAAATACACCCGGGTGGAGATGAGGACTGCTGCTTTGATGGAGCCCAAACACACAAAGTCCACATCTCAGCTACTGCTGCGCTGATCTGTGTCTCAGGGGGATCAAGTGGAGAAATGTCAACACTATTTATATGCATGGCAGTTTGTTTTGCATGTGTGTATTAGTGTCTGCTATGGGGACATTTACAAGGATTGCACTTAGTGTTTACTGTACTGTTGTTGCTCCTAATTAGCTTTGTAATGTAATGTAAAATTATGTCTCTATTGGCTGTTTTTTACTCCTACATAATACAGCTGTAGGGTTGCTACTACATTATGTTAATTGTTGGTTATTATGTTCAGTTTATGCAATTCATGTCATAACAGTGCAATTATTAGAATTTATAGATGATTAATACAATAATTCATCAAAGTGTTAGTTCATTTCCTGAATTTCCCTCGGGATTAATAAAGTATCCATCTATCTATCTATCTATCTAATGATTAAGACATTACTAAAATGTGAATTATTCATGAATTTGTTTCTAAATGTAATGATAAGGTACTAATGGTTAGGGACTATGTTAACATGTGCTATATTAACTTGTTTTAATATTGCAATTCATGATTAATTCAGGTAGTTACTAGTCGTTACTTGAGTATTTAGTGTGACCTCATCTCAAATGAGACATGCCTTACAACGCATTTATAAATGACATCGAAAGGCCAGCAGTGCCTCAAAGCTAGAAAAGGTCTTAATTATATTCTCAACAAAAAAGGAAAATAGACACAATACAAATATATATATATATATATATATATTACTTAATTTACAAATGTGGAATCCATCATTTATAAAGTATGAAAACCCAATCACGAAATGCATAATAGTCAAGCTTATTAATCTAGAATAAAATGTATAATTGTGTTTGTAAATAGCATACTAATGAGTGTTCATGCTTTATAAATTATGAATTAAGTGTTTACTCATACGTAACTAATGCTATATAGGGTGCAGTTATTATAAATTGTACTTCAATGTTTTTAATCGTTTTATTATTTGCTTGAATTACACATTTCTACCTAAATATCATTTTTTAATGTACCTATTTTTTCTTATCCATAGAATGCAAAGATACTTAGTGTTATCCGTTATGGTGGTGCAAGCCATCTGCATAGTGTATTCCTCTTACCCATAGCAACAAACACCATATCAGCCCATTTCATGGAGCACATATTATGAGCGTTATAGCTATGTCTCTGAGGAAGCAGGTCTTCACTTTTCACTTTGTTGTTTTCAAATAAAATTAAAAAGACCATCAATGGAAAAAGCCCTGCCTCCTTTATTTTCCATGTACAATTCAAACTATTTTTTTCATTTTACAGGATCATCTTTTCTACAGAGACCCTCTACTTCTGTATCGCTGATACGAGTTCATAACTCATGCATGCACTTGATCCTTCCCGCAACAAACAAACACACACACACACACACACACACACACAAACACACACAGACAAACACAAACACACGGCACCTTTCACTTTCCATTATTAAATATCCATGACGGTTTGCGAAATGGGTTATGTTTTCTTTCTTCATCTTTTTTTATTGCATATGAAAGCAAATTCTCAAACAAGAGGAAGGGATTGCATTTAGATGTGTGTGTGTAAAAAAGAGAGGATGTGCATGAGACTGAGGCGCGAGTCCAAAAATGTAATGGACCCACAAAAAAGTAACAAATAAAAAACACACAAAATTATACATGTCTTTGGCCTCAAAAATCTAAAATGTATTCATTCTTTATTAATATGCGAGTTTGTAACAGTGTTTTCTTGCATGTGCAAAATGCACGATCCTACGAGATCGATCATTATTTCCCACGGAGAATAAAAGACCCCCACACACACACACACACACACGCACACACGCACACACGCACAAACACACACACACCAGTGCTGCAGTGTTATGAGAGGGAGGGTGAAACAAAAGATGAAAAGCAGATATAGAGAATGAGGAATAAGTGATCTACGAGAGAGAAAGGAGACTCCAGATGACAATAGACTTTCAGAGCAGAACGCCAACTGTGACTCAGCCATGGGAAAAACTCCAAGAGGAAGAGAGACGTGCTCATGTCTACGGGAGCAGAAAAGGTTGAGAGTTAAAGACGAGAACAATGGAGAAAAGTCACAAAAGGACAGGATGTGTCACAAAGGGATTGATGAGACGTTATAAAGATTTATCACTTGACTTATCGACCTACATTTCACATCACCTTCTGTCCTTTCATGGGAAGTGAGCCAGGCTGAGCATGGACCAGGATGAAACTGTGAGACCTACAAGCCTCAGTCTCTCAGAATCAAAGAGAGGATCTTTGTTGACATTGTTCATGTTCAGCAAGCATTTGGCCCAAAGTTACCATCCTTGTTTATTATTGTCTGAGTCGCGTTCTAACGCAGTGCAAAGTAAACACACGGCCGGGACTGTATAACAGTCACGGCACCAATAAGTCACCCTTGTGTTTCTAAATATCGGATCTTGTTTTGAATATTGATTTACTTTGTGAGATAAACATGGATTCGTTGTTTGGAAGAGATGACAGGATAGAGGAGGGAGATACAAAATAACAGACTTTGTGGACCATTTGCTCTGTGGACCTGATCATGAACCATGTATGGTTAGTTCACAATGTTACTTTAGCTAGCTTATTATTTTGTAGACTATTGTATTGACTATTGTCTTTTTATATTTTATTATGTTGTTAGTTGCTATAGTGATATCATTTGTGTTTCAGTGCGGCTTGGTTAGTCAGCAGTAACTAAGCCTTGAGGTATACGCTGTTACGTTTTCTTTCTCCTCACTTTATTTATACTACAGGGCCCATGGGTGTGATTAAAACACATCTGTCCAGATGTCACCGTCTGTTCACTGTGTATGTGTGTTGCTTGGCAACCGCTCTGCTAAATGTCACTGAAGAAATACTTTGTTTGGCTGAAAGAATGGCTTTTTAAAATCAATGGATTATTGCAGGTTTTCTTTTTGTTCTGTGTTTATTTCATAAAGCCTCGTCGGGTACGGAAAGTATTCAGGCCCCTTCAAAATGTTCACTCTTTGTTTCATTGCAAACATTTGCTAAAATCAAAAAAGTTAATTTTATTTCTCATTAACTCAGCATCCCATCTTGACAGAAAGAAACAGAAATGCAGAAATCTATGCAAATGTGTAAAAAAAGGAAAAATGGTCATAAGTATTCAGACCCTTGGCTGTGACTCGTATTGAACTCCCATGCGGTCCATTTCGTCTGATCCTCCTTGAGATGGCTCTACTTCTTCATTGGTCCAACTGTGTTTAAATAAACTGATGGGCCCTTTTATGAAATCAACTTGAGATTGTGATCTTTTTTGTGATTTTACAACAACTAACCACTCGTCACAGCTTCACTCGTTAAAGGGACCACAGCTAACCACTGGAGCCAATTGGGTCTCTTGAATTTGCCACACCACATCCCCCTCTCCTAATTCCTCCAAGGTTGAACAAAGAACTGATAGAGGTGTTTATGGGTGGCATCCTCTGCACGTTCATGATCTTCATATACAACTATTGCAGAAACCCCTGTGTCATCATCTTTTTTGTCAAATCCTCACAGTGGGATTTAACACAGTGGCCTCACAGTTAGACATTTTACAGCTCAAGATCAGAGTGTTCTCCCTCACTAGAAGCCGTATGTTTCACGACTCCTTACAATGCCGAGACTTCCTCGTATTAAGGTTACCACCCTGGGAAATGAAATTCACAGAGCTGATTTTTAAATCAGAAAGATTACACTGAACAAATGCCACATCAGCAAAATGTAAACAGCACTGCACAACACAAACACACTTTGCTCATGTCCCTTTAGAACAGACTTTGATTACACTTCTGTAGCCCAAATAGAAGCTTGTCCATAACACACACACATATATGAGTGGTGGAAATATTCTCTTTATATATTATGGGGTGAGAGAAGAGGCACTGTACATGTACTGCAGATGGAAGTGAGGTTAAATAAAAGTAGACCCACATTTCTTATTCACCTTTTATTCTCAGCAGTAACACACTTGATCACACATCTCCCATTAAGACTCATTAAGCTGCCATCCCATAAAATACATCTTGTCTTTTTTGCATAAAGCACAAATGTCCCCCTCTGCTCTTTTACTCTTATACTGTGAGCACAGACTCACACTGGTGTGTGTGTGTGTGTGTGTGTGTGTGTGTCTTGTTATAGACACCTGAGGACCTCTTTCTGCCCATTAAGTCGGATTTAAACCTCCTTCAATCAATGTCAACCCCTCCCATCTGCCCTCGTTATCTTTCTTCTCTCGACTGAAACTCTTCATGAGATCTTCACATTTTTTTTCTTCTAATGCTTATTTGATGGTTTATAAAAAACACATTCTGAAAAGAGAAAAAAGAGCCAGAAAGAAAAACACATTTGTCCAAATGGAATCACGCTGGATCTGGCATGTTAATGGTCCACACGCAACAGCTTTCACTTTCTTTTCCTTCCCTCTCTCTTTCTCCGTTGCTCTCTTGCCGACTCTTCGTGAATTAAACACAGAATGTAACCTCCAGCTACGGATAACAATCTCTTTCTCTACCTGGCAAGCTCTCGCCCACATGTAGGTCCACGCATGCACTCTTTGACACGATTCCATCTCGGACAACAACTTTAAAGAGTCTGCGGGTTAAAAGGTTACTTCACTTTTAGTTTGACCTTAAACATATCTACACTCAAAAAAATGATTATTGGCCCTAATAAACATTAAATAATATTTTTAAGTAAAATGTAACTGAAATATATAAATTCTAAAGTTTATTCATTAAAACCACTTAAACACAATGTAAATATGCTTAGTATAACCTGAACATAAACAAATGAAGTAAACTTTACTTGATTGGATCACAGAAGGAGCATATGTGCGGCAGGAAACACCACGTGACACCAGACCTCTTGAGAGGGACTTGTCATTCTGACCGGCAGAGCGACCGAGCGTGACAAAGTTATTAGGTAAGTCCAATCCTTTTCCATCTTAAGTGTAATGTTATTTTATAAGTATTATTTTTACGAAGGTGGGTGAATTAAGGTTAGCGAAAAGGCTTGCTTAGTAATTTAGCACAAGCTAGCAGCTTCAACATTAGCATAGTTTCACTGATTGGGAATTAGGTCTGACTTCGGTGGAGAACCTTCTGCTTTTTAACAGTTAAACTCGCTTCCAAAGCAGAGGACCTAAGGTGGAGGATATTCTGCGTGCCACGCTGCTGCAGCTCGGGCTGTGTGTGTTAACAGTTAGCTTAACTCCCACTATCTGGCTAGTCCCACGTGTTCACTTGCTATCTGGTTGGCACTAGCTAGCAACGCAGTTTTACATGCTGACTCGCTTGGCCGCGTGAAAGGTAACGGCACGGATTGTAGTTCACGTCGAGACGGACGCGAAAGCTAGCATATGTCTTAGCTAACTACTAGCACCTGCTGCTCGCGCTCGGCACGAGCTAAAATACGTCACTTGCTGGCTCTTTACACTGCGGGCAACAAGCTGGTTCAAACTGCGGTGGCTTAAATATATAAATACAATGTTAACTTAAGATCAGAATCCTGTTCATTACCAATTAATGTTAGGGGGTTCACATGCAAGGAATATGATTTTATAACAAAAAGACAAATACACATATAGAATAATATGCAATACAATATATAAAAAAGGAAGTACAATGCAGTAGAGAGCTCTCACTCACTCACTCACGCACAAGCACACCTCTGCAGTTGGCAGGGGTGCTCAATACTACGCCGCGATCGACCGGTCGATCGCGCCGTAGTATGGCAGATCGCATGACATAAAAAAAAATGTCCCGCCCCCTGTCACTTTCTCTATATTTCTGTCTCTACGTGTCGCGTTAACAGTCCTCTACCGGCCGTCTCGCACGCTGCAGATTTGTACAATTAAAATAATAACAATTAAATTTAAGAGTAATGTTTGCATTGAACTTTTAATTGTACTACTACAGATCTTATCTTGATCTTATCTGATATGCTAATTAACTGAGCTATTTATAGCCCTAATTGTAACTGAGCTATTTATAGCCCTAATTGGTAACCACACCCGGGGTGGTGGGTGTAAGTATAAAGGCAAAGGTAAACCAAGATTTTTTTCAGATTGTTTTTATTTCTTCATTCATTCACATTACATGTTAATTCCATGGCCCCGGCTTTGTTATCATCTCTCCCTGCATCCTCCCCTGCATGGCCCCGTCAGCATTGAGTCCACCTGTAGCATTGTGTGTCTTTGTAATTGTGAAGGAGTTAGTCATTAGCCCAGGTGTCATTCTTTGCATTTCAATGGTTAGTGACATTTCAAGCACAAATTCACAGTGTACCTCTAGGAACTTGTCTTTATCAACGTAATGCGGCTGTACTCTGAATAGTAGCTGTGGTGGTCTTTCTTTGACCCCAACACTCCCAGAGATAAGGTCCTTGCCAGGGCACTCCCTTTTGACTGGGCGTCGGTCGATTAAGCTCTATCAAATTTTATTATGACGACTTCCGGTCACCAGTTAGCATTAGCATTAGCATTAGCATTAGCATTTTTTTTATGACGCAGATCCGGTTTAGATCCTTATCGCCGAGGCCCCCCCCCCTTTTTAGCATGATCCGGCTAACTAGCATTAGCTTAGCATCAGTCAACGGGAACGGAGGGGCGTGGCGACTTCTAACCAACGCCATTACCCTTGCCTTTGCTTTATACTTACACCCACCACCCCGGGTGTGGTTACCAATTAGGGCTATAAATAGCTCAGTTACAATTAGGGCTATAAATAGCTCAGTTAATTAGCATATCAGATAAGATCAAGATAAGATCTGTAGTAGTACAATTAAAAGTACAATTAAAATAATAACAATTAAATTTAATTGTTATTATTTTAATTGTACTTTTAATTGTACTACTACAGATCTTATCTGCAGGTTTGCGCGCGCCGTGACGAGAGCACCCCACCCCCAGTCCCCCGTCCCCCCGTCGGTCGATCGTCTTAACTTGGTCATATTATAAGTAGCTTGCAGGCTGTAAGTGCACCACTTTGACCTTTGACCCGATAGATCCCAAAATCTAATCAAATGGTCCCTGGATAATAACCAATCATCCCACCAAATTGCATGCAATTCAAGAAGATTTTGACCTTCTTTTTTTTACCATGACCTTTGACCTTTGACCCGATAGATCCCAAAATCTAATCAAATGGTCCCCGGATAATAACCAATCATCCCACCAAATTGCATGCAATTCAAGAAGATTTTGACCTTCTTTTTTTTACCATGACCTTTGACCTTTGACCCGATCGATCCCAAAATCGAATCAAATGGTCCCCGGATAATAACCAATCATCCCACCAAATTTCATGCGATTCAAGAAGATTTTGACATTTGACCCGATAGATCCCAAAATCTAATCAAATGGTCCTGATCATAAAAAAAGGTATTCCGAAAACAGAAGTCACATTAAAGCGACACTATGTAACTTTTCTCCTGTAGCGCCCCCTTCAGGTATTCAACATTTATCAGGTGTCGTAAAACCTCTGGCTCTCAAGCCATATATGGCTCTTCCGGCTCGCGAGCTCACAGCTGAACGAGGCTCGTTCAGCCGCGGCCGGTGTTCTCCACAGTAGCATGTCACTCTGTCTCTACGCGCCGTGTAGTGGAGCAAATAAAAAGTCACCTGCGAGCGTAGACTGGCACCAGGGGCGGACTGGCCATAGGGGACATCCCGGTAGGCCGACAGGGTTGGGGCCGGTCCACCTCCGTCATCAACAGGCCGTCCCTCTGACTTGCGCGGCCCCGGCGGAATGTTATAATTTACAGAACACGTTAAATTACTCTAATACCTAAAGTCAATAAGCTATGATCACTGACTGAGATTTATACTACTGCTCGCAAAGTGTACTCACACTCATGGTGTCATCCAGACACCCAGACCACCGTCACTCCGGCAGAGTTGAAAATAACATTTAAGTTTCTTGTTTGTGGTAAAGTTATCACGTAGCCTCTTGACATGTGTCAAGAGTAAGAGGCTCAGACGCACAGACGGATGTATCCGGTCATTTTCCAAAATAAAACACATATCCGGCCTTGATTTATATATTTTTTTAAATGTCATTCTTTCTTTGCTGCCCGGTACCAGGCGTCACTCGCTCGCAGACGAAGCCGTTTTTGAGCGTGATTCGACAGCATGGCACCAACACGTAAATCCTTTAAAGGTGGAGCTGAAAAGCCCAGGGAGAAAAATAAGAGATGTCTGGAGGAAGGTGCCTAAAAATATTTTAAAATCTCTGATTTATTTGGAAAGCCACCGACTGGTGATATGATAGTAAGTTGTGGCCCAGAGACAAGATAAGACCCAGGGCCACACAGTACTTAGTACAGAAAAGTATATATAATATACAAAGTACACAAATAGTGTATTTACAATATCTGTTACAATAGTCAGTATCATTTTATTTCATGTGTCCATCCACGCAAATTGGTGGAGCCAAATGTTATTAAAAACAACATATATGATGTAATTTCTTTGTAATCGTCCAAAGTAATGTTATGGGTATGGGCATATCTCTCCAAGTAGGCCCCTGACTGGTCGATACGTGTATTGAGTGGGCCGGTCTGACAGTAACTCCCGGGCCACTTTTTTTCCCCAGTCCGCCCCTGACTGGCACTATATGACGTTGCGTAATCACTGCCAGAAAGCAAGTTGAAGTACTTCCGGTCGGTCTCAACCAGAGGCACCGGGCGGCTCCCAACATCTTACATTCAGCAGTTTTCTGGCCACAGACCCCCGATGGCAGTGGCGGAGGCGCAAATCAACATATTAAAAGTCATTGTAGCGGCACAATTTTTTTCAAGCTGTTATTTTAAGGTGGAAAAGTTACATGGTGGGGCTTTTAATGGGTAAGAACACAATCCTGTCATAGGCACATATTTAGTAACAAAGTGGCTGTTTTTATAAAGTGATTTCTGATTTTTGTCAGTATATATTTGGAATGACACTTGGGGATATTATTGTGTTTTGTTGCTCAGGTCCGAGGATAGCTGCGTTGGTTATGTGTCAAAAGAGAAGAGGATGCTGCTGCGTTTTACCCTTGCACTGACTTGCTTGGCATTTGCACAAAAATCAAACCTAGAATGTATTAATTTGATTTGATATACTTTACATTTTCAAAAGGCTACTGTTTTATTTTTATAAATGCAGGTTGCGTTTTATTGCACTCTGTTTGTTGCCCAGATAAATGGCACGTTATGCACGTTCAATTTTGTTGTTTTTTCGAATCCTCAAAATAAAAATGATATCAAAAATCAGATTTCTTTATTGCATTTCTTTAATTTCATCAAAACAATGAAACATAATTCATTAATATTGTAATGAAGTTAAACTTGAGGAGGCATCGTACAACAGAGTATATGACATAAACAGGTGTAGCGGTGGTCTACCCTCCTAAGATTGGCTTTGGTGTTGTTTGGTCCATTTGCAAATGAAATGACTTTCATAAATAAGAGCTGTAGGTGTGTAGTCATAGCAATGTAACACTTTGTTGGGAAAGGATACTTTTGCTCTTTTTGGCACCAACATTTCTCTCCCTGATTTGTTCTGAAAGTGTTCTTACATAAGGCTAAATTTTTTATTTAGATTAACTGTTTTTTCTCAATCTCAACTGTTACACAAAATGTTCTGCATTTAGAGAATGTGCGGACAAATGTGTGAAATCACGCTAAATGATAATACAGTTTAGTGTAGTTAACTGGTTTGCTTGCTTAATTATAGCTTGTTGGCCTTATTCAGCATGTCTTCAAGTGCAACAGCTTGTGTGAGATTGAAGTGGTGTGTATGTGTGAGAGTGCCACATTCAGAGTAATACAAAAGAGGCTGCTCCTTTAATACCACCTAGAATAAAGAAAAGTTGACACAGTAATTGGATGGAAATCATCACCCATACAAAGGATATAGTCATAAAGTCAACATAAATTACATTGATTGTGCAATTCTTAGTGGCGTTCTGATTGTGTGTATGCATATGTCCCTCACTGGATGTGTAAAAGTAAAGGGATCTATAGGTGGGATAATTCATTCAAAGTGTATTCAAAGCCACATATTGTTCAAAGGGAGGGTCAAGGATGTCTTATAAAAAGCATAGAGCCTTTAAAATAATTTACATGAAATCATGAGACTCAGTAGAGAGGAGGCAAATCACATAATAACTCTGCTGGGTGCAAAGGTAGCGCAGTCAATCATAATAAAGTGATCATTGATGAATTGGTTTTAAAATGAGGATTTGTGTGCCTATTTGGGAGCATCGGAGCAAGAATTACATACTAGACTGACATGCAGTACAAAGTTCATATGGCATGAAACAAAACAGTTGTTTACGTCTCGTTCTGTAACGTTTCTTAGGGCAGCGGCAGAGACCGAGTCGGGGTGAAGTGAAAACAATATTTGGATTGCAAAAAGTCGCACAAGGATAAGGAACATATGTGAAGTACAAAAACGATCTGAGACAGAACAAGGAGTAGTGAAAGTCTGCCCACCCGTGTGCGCACATCACAGTTGAGAGCGAGGCGCGCGCGCTCAGACGCAGACGGATCTCTCTTATTCTGCCTGTTTTGTGATATACATGCCTAAAAGGGGGATTTTGTTTATTTGGCAACACTGAGATCAGTCGACCAATCACTGTTCAGGTGGAACGTAAGGAAGATACCATTTACAAAACTTGTAAGGGGTAAAAACTTGTGAAAGACCCAGAGAAACGGAAATATTTGACGAAGCAAAATCCCGGACGTTTTTGGAAACCCTGCTGGAAGCTTTATTTTGGTCTAAAAAAGAGGACATGTCCGAGGGAAAACCGGACGTCTGGTCACCCTAAATATACAGGGGAACGAGACACATGTGGAAACAATGAGGGCGGGGCTTGCAGTCATACAGGAGAGAGAGGATTGGCTGAGTGCTGGTGAAGGGAATGAACAATCAGGGACAGGGCAGACGATCACAAGAAGTGTAGGGAAACAGAGGACACAGGAGACAAGGACTTTATAATAAAACTAGAATGGGCACTCGGTAGAGCGCATACCTTCGCATATCACAAGATTGAATTATGAACAATTTGGCACTAGTTTCACGCAAATCGGATGCCAATTAACCGAGATATCGCAAATTTACGTTTTTCACCTTTTCGTGACCTTGACCTTGACCTTTGACCCAATCACTCCCAAAATCGAATTGATTGTTCCTTGGGTCATGACCAATCATCCCACCAAGTTTCATAAGAATCGGCTCAGTTTTGTCTGATTTAGACGAATAACGGACAAACGGACGGACGGACATATTCACAAATAAATACACGCCGGCCAAAACATTACCTTCTGCATTTTCAACAAGAAACAACACACCAAAACCCAGACCATGACCCAGCTCAGGAAAGCGGGTCTCTGTAGCAGCAGGTGGCGCCAAAGGAGCCCGGGGTCTGAAGCCGGAGTCGACTGGGGCGGCGACGGGACGAGGAGCTGGAGATGGTCAGGTCATTTGTAGACGTCTCTAATGGAATTGTTTCATATTTTATACACGTAATCATGAAGTAGGAAGTAAAAAGACAAATATCAAACAGGGCAGACGGGAGGTGAATGAGTCCAGCAGCCAGGAGACCACCATCCATTACCCAACGAGGAACAATGTAGGACGTAGTTTCAGAGAGCATTCAAAGTGTATTTTGAAAATATCATATGTAACGAGTGGAATTGAATACGTTTTTCTGGCTTACTTAGGAAAAAACAAAAATGAGGAAAAACTTTTTTGTCAGATATTCCATCCGTCCATACGTTGAGTTGATCAACGAGGTAATGAGAACCATGAGGGTGAGCTAAAATACTAAAGTCGCGGCCATAAATCCAAGACTGGAAAGATGCTAAAATGGTCCGTGAGGAACTTCAGAATTATGTGATAATTAACCATGACAAACGGTCACATTAAATGTCTTACATTTAGAATTGTTTTTTTAATTGAGTCAAAGCACTGAAATGGGCAAGAAGGACCATGAGATGAACAGATGCTATACCTCTTTTATTTATTTTCTTCTAGCTGCTTTCTTTGGCACAGAAGAAGTTGCAGTCAGTCACTTATGAATCATATTGTGTGATTCAGTGGTTTTGCAAACAGAGGAATGAGGCGGTTGGTTCTGTTGGCCATCTGCCCCTCCATCACGCTGGACAGAGCCTGTGATACCCCCTGGCACCCAGCACACAGGCAGCAGGTGCAGCATGACGCCCGGCTCTGGTGATCATGTAGGCCGGCAAGAGAACCTGGGGGGAGAGGCACCCAGGATCAAGCTCCATGTCAGTCCATCTCTGACCTGCTGAGCACCCTTGAGCAAGGCATTATCTCCCCTCCTTCCTCACTGTGCGGGGGAAATACAACTTTCTCTTCCAGGTAATGAAGAGGGATGTGTCGGGTCCTTCTTACTCGAACATAGCTTCCCAAATATTTAAATGGTGCTAAATTAATTAAAATATATAGCAAAAAAACATAATATATATATAATACTAATATCATAAAAATATGTAAATGTTATATAACATCAAAGAAGGAGTGGAAAAAAAGCATTGGACCATGCTAAGTGGAAACATATGCTCCACTGGAGAAAGAGAGCGCTGTGGCGAACAACCATATGGGACCGATGTCACTGCACCGCGCACGCTCAGATCAAAGTGTGACTGTGTGTGTGTGTAGGTGTGTGTGGGTGTAGGTGTGTGTGTGTGTGTGTGTGTGTGTGTGTGTGTGTGTGTGTGTGTGTGTGTGTGTGTGTGTGTGTGTGTGTGTGTGTGTGTGAGAACAGCCATGTGTAAATGAGCTCATCTCCATTGCTTTATTGAAAGGGGGATCCCAACACCACCTGTGTTGGATAGGTAATTAGGCATCAAATTCTCTCTCATACACACACAAACGCACACACAAACACACACACAAACACACACACCATTGCCTTTTTAAATGGAGCAGGCCAGTAAAGGGTGTTAAGGTGACAGCAGATAGGAGTTCCATATCAGAACTACTGATCACATTTTTAAAAAGTGGAAGCTCCCAAAAGCAAAATATTGTTTTGCACTTCTATATTACATATTGTATTGTCTGTAGTCTCATTATGAGCTTATTTGCAATATATTTATTGCAATACACAATAACCGTGATCGTCTCTGCCCTTAGCCGAGCTGGGTTATCATTACGGTAAATTCAGCGGCTCAACGTTTGGTCTTATGTTGGACTCCCACGCTCCTGTTCTTATCCTCACACGCAGCATATTACACACCAAGCACAGTGGAAATGTAACATGTTAGCATCTCTGCAACATCGTTTATATCTCCGTACCCCACTTGTCCTCATTTATACTGTGATCCAAGTCTGTGTTTCTTATACTGGTTGTCTCCTTGTTCCTGAAACACACTGTCGTTGCTTCCTCTGTATTTGTGCTTAGCAGTGTCCGCTCACCACATCTCCTTCAGTCACAAACATATGGTCATTAATTTCGGGCAAAAAAACTGCACATTCCTTCTTCTTAGAATACATAATCAAATATCCAGGAGTTTGTTAGTGACTCATCTAACAAGAGAAGTATTTCTTGTTCCTCCCTCCACCATCACCTTCCTCGTGCCGTCTCTCTGTCCTATGGCACACACCTACACACAGGTTTAATGTGGCCAGTGATAATCCAGACATTGAGAAGAAAACCACTGCCTTATTAATCATCATTAGGTGGTCTCCCAAATGGCCAGAGACATTTTAATTGTCTATTAACTGTTAATTGACTGTTAATTGGCATTAAAATTGCTGCCAAAATAATGTCTGCCCTGATGGGCCGTGACTTGAACTCAATAGATCTTCCTCTACATCCTCATCATTCAGTCAATCCGTGTGCCGGATACGACTCAGTTCACCGATTCCTCTTTTTATATAAAAAGTAAATAAATTCCTGATAATATGTGACTTTAGAAGTTTACGTGAGAATGGCATTCACAGGAACGGAGGGGCACAATCAGTCAGCAGCAAACACACTGAAGGCTTCCAGTGGTCATTTGTGGGAGATTTGTAGCTTCTCCATTTGACCAAGCCAGCCCCCCTCACCCTCTGCCTTCACCTTCCACAAGGATTGAGATTGAAGGAGATTAAGTGTCTCAGCGGAGCACCGCAGCAAATTAAACATCTTCTCTCTATCTGTATCACTCCCCTCTGCCTTCCTCCCAGCCTCCTTGAGGTCTTTTTTAATCCTCTCTGCGTCTGAACGCTGATTGTTTTTTCTATCCTCCACAAATCCCTTCCTTCAGCACAAAACGGTGCTTGTTCCGGTCGCTGCTACAGGTTAAGAATGCAGGACCGCAACAGCTTGCATGTAATAGCCAGGGACAAAGCCGTGGGATGTAGCCTCTTAGATATAAAAGTTAACTCTGATCGTGAAGAAAATTGTATGTACAGTAGTTTACTTTTAATCTGCTATTGGCTAAGATTTGTTGTATTTTGCACTCTGTGGTTAAGGAGCTCGTTCTACCACTGGGAGCTCAGCCACTGGGGTGACGAGAGAAAAACGTGTGTTATACAATTCTGAAAGACTTTGGTGAACAATTAAAAAACACAAGGCAACACAAAATGTAATGTCTCGTGTCTCTGTCAATGTCAACCAATATAGTACCCGGGCATCTCTGAGATAGAATATGCCCTGCTTGAGAGGAATAGTTTACCACCTTCTACAGTGAGATATCATCCCATTCATCCACAGAAATATCAATTCAAGCCCATTTATCAAACTGATCATGCATGTGTGAACATTACATTCACTCCAGCAGTGGGCCATTGTGTAAGATGATTGATAACTAGAGGGGCTACTGGTAAGATTTACATTTTAGGAGAGATCTGAATGATCTCTAAGCATCCAACCGAAAACAAAGAAGAAGATGAAGTTGATCTTTATAAAATGTCATAATACCATCCAACGCCTGCCATGATTATACGGTTGAGTAGAAAAGATACCATGATTATTTGTTTACATGTAATATTCACATAACAACCATCTGTACCTAATTACTTTAAAATACTTTTCTATTATTCGACTCTCATTCCCTGTCACAGCTACTGCATCTTACTCGCTACATGATGTTGCCATCATCCAATCTTTAACATTTGATTCAAGTGTAATTATGAAATCACCAAATATATTACCAGAAATTCAGCAGCAATAGAGACAATCAAGTGTTCTGACTGCTGCTGCTGCTGTTGTTGTTGTTGTTGTTGTTGTTCTTGCTCGGCTGTAACAATGTGAATCTGTGCCAGGAGAGACACACAGAGGAATGAATGTGGCCAGTCTCTCTGCAGCCTCGGGTCTGCCAAGAAGACTGAATGCAACACATTACAAGCCACTAAACTGCCATGGAACGACCCCTAATGTATGTGCATGTCATACTCAGCTTGTCTACCCCCAGGAAATAAGGGTATTGTGGCAGACCAGGGGGAAAACCCGAGCAAACAGCGCATCGGAGGCGGATCCCAAAGCTCAGGTTGGGGGAAGTGATCCACGGGACGTACTTCCCAGTACAGGTGCTACAGCCAATTGGCACCTGGGAGTGGTCACACCTGCAGGCCGTCAGCTAACGAGGGAACGGAGAGTATATCTTCCCTCCACTGGAAGCCATCGGGGAGAGAGCTGCCTGAATAGGAAAGGAGAAGGAGCGTGGAACCTCAGGAGAGGACTCGCGACAGACCAGAGGTAACTGGACCCTCTCACCTCTCTCCTCTGCTCTGCCCATCCAGGAGATACCAACCGTCTCACAGAAGGTGTGAGACTGAAGACCAAAGACCCCGACCGGGAAGAATCCTTTGTTTCCATTAGATGCCCATTCCCCCTTTTTCCTACACGTTTTATTAAAAGACCCTTTATTTTTGCACTGCGTCTCTGAGTCTCCTGATTTTATTCCGAATCTCACCTCCACATCCCCCGGGTTGCCACATTTGGTGGAGAATGCGGGCACGGCGATCTATCGCTAGAGATTCTGAATAAAATAGGTACTCAGAGTCCCGCAGTGCTATGGAGGACGCCCTAGCACAGCTCGTGCAGATGCAAACCCAGCAGGCACAGAGCCTAGAGCATTTCAGGATGCTATGACAACTCTGGGTCAGCACCTGATGAGACGGAAAGGCCGACGGAACCCAGTAAAGTGCTCACCAAGCAGGCGGCCGATGATGACATTGAAGCCTACCTGAGTGTTTTTGAGAGAACGGCAGAGAGAGAGGTGGCCTCCAGCAGAGTGGGCGGGCTACTAGCCCGTTTTAACAGGTGATGCACAAAAGGCCTGTCGGGACCTCGGCCCCTCGAGTAAATAATTATGATGTGTTAAAAGCCACCATCTTAGCCCATTATGGACACAACCTCCAGACCAGGGCCCAACAGTTCCACTCCTGGACATATGACGCTACTGCCCCGTACTGCGCAGGTTGCAACCCTGATGCGACTGACACGCAGTTGGTTAACCACGGGGCGGACCTTCAGCCCTGGACCGAGTTGTGATGGACCATTGTGTTAGAGCACTACCCAGGGATGCCATACTACATGCCTCCCAAAGCAGCCCAAAGACGGTGGATGGTCTAGTAGATATATTGGAAAACCACCAGGTCACCGTGGAGCTGCTGCACAGCAGTCGACACGAGGAAACAATCCCAGGTGGACTAAGGACCCGTGACACCCGCCCGCTACTCCGCCAGATTCCAAAGGTCGGACAGGTTCGACCGCCGCCCAGCGTCGACCCTCGTGAATCCGGACCGCCGAAAGTGCTTCAACTGTGGTCAAGAGGGCCACTTGGCTTTGAATTGTCCGGTGAATGACGTCTTGATGCCGACGGCAGGCTCATCTGATCCACAACAGAAGGCCGGCAGCTACCTAACCACTTGCTGGGCCCATGAGGGTGCAAGGGCCCCAAAACTTCCCGTCAGAATAGGCGACGAGGATGCAGAAGCCCTACTGGACTCGGAGAGTGCTGCCACGCTCTTACAACCCGGGCTGACAACTGGCCCCCGGGGGCCCCCTATCCCAGTCTCCTGTGTCCATGGGGATTGGAGGAATTATCCCACCACCCACATTAAGGTTCAGACCACAAGGGGAACTTTTGAAGTCATGGCGAACTAAGCTAGGGGAACTCGTTGTTGAACAGTTGTTGGTCCCTAAACGCTATGTGCCAAAAGTGTTGTACTTGGCCCATTCACACCTGTTGGGAGCTCATCTGGGAGTAGAGAAAACCTATGACAGAATCCTGGGCCGCTTCTACTGGCCAGGCGTGAAGAGGTCTGTCCAGGAGTACTGCAGAAGCTGCCGAGAGTGCCAGAAGACCGCGCCAAAGGTACACTATCACAATCCCTTGATCCCGTTACCTTTAATTGATGTTCCTTCCAGAGAGTGGCCATGGATATTGTAGGACCCTGCTGCCGAAGTCCAGTAGGGGACATCGTTACATCCTGGTCATCATGGACTATGCCACCCGCTACCCAGAGGCAGTCCCGTTACACGCGCAAGTGCTAAGGCGGTCGCCAAAGAACTATTCCTTCTGTGTAGTCGAGTAGGCATAGTAAAGAGGTCCTACGGACCAGGGAACCTGCTTCATGTCCCGGGTAATGAAGGAGATGTGCAAGTTGTTGAAGGTGAGCCAAATAAGAACCTCAGTGTACCACCCGCAGACGGATGGCCTGGTAGAACGCTTCAATAAGACCCTAAAACAAATGTTGCGAAGACTATTGATGCCGATGGAAAAAACTGGGACCAATTAATCCCCTTTGTCTTGTTTTCAATCCGAAGTTCCCCAAGCTTCCACAGGGTTTTCGCCGTTTGAGCTGCTGTACGGACAGAAACCCAGAGGCCTGCTGGATCTGGCTAAAGAAGCTTGGGAACAACAGCCATCACCCCACCGCTCTATGATTGAGCGTGGACCAGATGCAAGACAGGATGGGTAAAATATGGCCTATAGTCGGGAGCATATGCAGCAAGCAAACGGGCTCAAGGCGAATCTATAACCGAAAAGCTCAAGTGCGGAGTTCCAGCCGGAGAGTTTGTACTGGTCCTGGTGCTAACGGCGAATGCAAGTTCCTTGCCAAGTGGCATGGGCCCTATGAAGTGGTCGAAAAGGTGAGCGAGGTCAACTACAAGGTGAGACAACCTGGGAGAAGGAAACCCTGCCAACTTTATCACATTAATCTGCTGAAGAAATGGCACGCCCCTGACTGTGTTCCGCTAACAACATTCACTGTCGAAGTCCCCGATCCTGTTGCTTCACAGGTACCTCTAGGCCCCCAGTTGGGGCCGCCCACCGCAAGACATGTTCGAGCTAACCAGTCAATTCCAAGATGTGTTCTCCGAACTCCCGGGACGCACCCATGTCATCCAACATGACATAATCACCGAGCCAGGAAAGAAGGTGAGGCTGCGCCCTATCGCATCCCAGAGGCAAAGAGGAAGACCATCCAAGAAGAGGTGAGAAAGATGTTGGAAATGGGAATTATTGAGGAATCTCATAGTGCCTGGTCAAGCCCCATTGTGCTAATCCCCAAACCGGACGGCACTGAGAGATTCTGCAACGATTTTAGGAAAGTAAATGAAATCTCAAAATTTGATGCCTACCCTATGCCGAGAGTGGATGAGTTGATTGAGCAACTAGGCCCAGCCCGCTTTGTGTCCACTCTTGACCTCACCAAGGGTTACTGGCAGGTTCCCTCACAGAAAGAGCCAAGGAAAAGACAGCATTTTCTACCCGGGAGGGCCTGTACCACTATAAAGTCCTGCCCTTCGGAGTCCATGGAGCCCCAGCCACCTTCCAGAGGATGATGGATCAGGTACTCCGACCTCATCGTGAGTACGCAGCGGCCTACTTGGACGATGTAGTAATTCACAGTCCCGACTGGACCTCCCATGTAAGCCAGTTGAGAGCTGTCTTGGAAAGTCTACGGCAAGCTGGCCTGACTGCCAATCCCAAAAAGTGCCACCTGGGTCTAGAAGAGGCACAGTACCTTGGCTACACAATGGGAGGCGTCGTGAGACCCCAACTCAGGAAGGTGGAAGCCATTACCACCTGGCGGAAGCCAGCAACGAAACGGCAAGTTAAAACGTTCCTGGGACTGGTGGGATATTATCAGTTTTATCCCTCACTTTGCTACCATTGCAGCCCCCTACACAAAATGACAAAAAGAGCCACCCGCACCATGTACTCTGGAGTGCTGAAGCAGACAAAGCGTTTGAAACCCTTCAGAAAGCCTTGTGCACGAGCGGTCCTAAGTACACCAAGCTTTGGGGATACTTTCGTTGTCCATGCAGATGCCTCGGGATCAGGGGTTGGAGCTGTGCTGTCCCAGGTGAAGGGAGGAGGAACACCCAGTGACGTACATTAGCCGTAAGTTTCTAAAACATGAAAGGAACTATTCGACTGTGGAGAAAGAATGTCTAGCAATTAAATGGGCTAACCAAGCTACGATATTACCTCCTCGGCAGAAAGTTCACCTTGATAACGGATCATGCACCATTAAGGTGGATGTCAACGCCCAAGGACACTAATGCCCGGCTTACACGCTGGTTTTGGAGTTGCAAAACTTTAATTTTTCTGTTGAGCACAGGTCGGAAAAGCCCATGGAAATGCAGATGCCCTGTCAAGGAGAAATGAATGCTGTTTGGTTGGCGCTCGGCCGCCACCTGGAGCTAGTGAAGGAGGTGTGTGGAAGACCAGGGGGAAAACCCGAGCAAACAGCGCATCGGAGGCGGATCCCAAAGCTCAGGTTGGGGGAAGTGATCCACGGGACGTACTTCCCAGTACAGGTGCTACAGCCAATTGGCACCTGGGAGTGGTCACACCTGCAGGCCGTCAGCTAACGAGGGAACGGAGAGTATATCTTCCCTCCACTGGAAGCCATCGGGGAGAGAGCTGCCTGAATAGGAAAGGAGAAGGAGCGTGGAACCTCAGGAGAGGAGTCGCGACAGACCAGAGGTAACTGGACCCTCTCACCTCTCTCCTCTGCTCTGCCCATCCAGGAGATACCAACCGTCTCACAGAAGGTGTGAGACTGAAGACCAAAGACCCCGACCGGAAAGAATCCTTTGTTTCCATTAGATGCCCATTCCCCCTTTTTCCTACACGTTTTATTAAAAGACCCTTTATTTTTGCACTGCGTCTCTGAGTCTCCTGATTTTATTCCAAATCTCACCTCCACATCCCCCGGGTTGCCACATTTGGTGGAGAATGCGGGCACGGCGATCTATCGCTAGAGATTCTGAATAAAATAGGTACTCAGAGTCCCGCAGTGCTATGAGCGACGCCCTAGCACAGCTCGTGCAGATGCAAACCCAGCAGGCACAGAGCCTAAGAGCATTTCAGGATGCTATGACAACTCTGGGTCAGCACCTGATGAGACCGGAAAGGCCGACGGAACCCAGTAAAGTGCTCACCAAGCAGACGGCCGATGATGACATTGAAGCCTACCTGAGTGTTTTTGAGAGAACGGCAGAGAGAGAGAGGTGGCCTCCAGCAGAGTGGGCCGGGCTACTAGCCCGTTTTTAACAGGTGATGCAAAAGGCCTGTCGGGACCTCGGCCCCTCAGTAAATAATTATGATGTGTTAAAAGCCACCATCTTAGCCCATTATGGACACAACCTCCAGACCAGGGCCCAACAGTTCCACTCCTGGACATATGACGCTACTGCCCCACGTGCGGCCGCAGGTTGCAACCCTGATGCGACTGACACGCAGTTGGTTAACCACGGGAGCCGGACCTTCAGCCCTGGACCGAGTTGTGATGGACCATTGTGTTAGAGCACTACCCAGGATGCCAAACTACATGCCTCCCAAAGCAGCCCAAAGACGGTGGATGATCTAGTAGATGTATTGGAAAACCACCAGGTCACCGTGGAGCTGCTGCGGAGTCGACACAGGAAACAATCCCAGGTGGACTAAGGACCCGTGACACCCCGCTACTCCGCCAGATTCCAAAGGTCGGACAGGTTCGACCGCCGCCCAGTCGACCCTCGTGAATCCGGACCGCCGAAAGTGCTTCAACTGTGGTCAAGAGGGCCACTTGGCTTTGAATTGTCCGGTGAATGGCGTCTTGATGCCGACGGCAGGCTCATCTGATCCACAACAGAAGGCGGCAGCTACCTAACCACTTGCTGGGCCCATGAGGGTGCAAGGGCCCCAAAACTTCCCGTCAGAATAGGCGGCGAGGATGCAGAAGCCTACTGGACTCGGAGAGTGCTGCCGCTCTTACAACCGGGCTGACAACTGGCCCCGGGGCCCCTATCCCAGTCTCCTGTGTCCATGGGGATTGGAGGAATTATCCCACCACCCACATTAAGGTTCAGACCACAAGGGAACTTTTGAAGTCATGGCGGGTGGTAGAAAATTTGCCAGTACCAATGCTGATTGGTCGAGACTGCCCCATATTCTGGCGGCTGTGGGCCAATAGGATGACCAGCAACAGGAGAAAACCTAAAACAGACCTCGGGCACCCAGAATACCAAGTTGCTACATGCTTGTGCAGCACCATCTAGCCCGACTGGTTCATCAGCAGAGCAGACGGACGAGAAGCCCGGCCCCAGCAGAGGCCCCAGCAAGGAAGACCCACCACCGACTGAGGCCTCATCAACCGAAGTGTTTTCTGAGTTCCCCTGGCGAAAGAGGAAAATGCCGTCAGCCCAGGACAGTTTGGGACTGCACAGTTGGAAGACCCCAACCTTGAACAAGCCAGACAGAACCTGACTGTGATCGAGGGACTCCTGCAGAAGGGGTGAGTGTTATCCCCTTCCCCATTTTTCAGTGAAGAATGGACTCCTGTATAGGGTAGCTAAGCTAGGGAACTCGTTGTTGAACAGTTGTTGGTCCCTAAATGCTATGTGCCAAAAGTGTTGTACTTGGCCCATTCACACCTGTTGGGAGCTCATCTGGGAGTAGAAAACCTATGACAGAATCCTGGGCCGCTTCTACTGGCCAGGCGTGAAGGCTGTCCAGGATTACTGCAGAAGCTGCCGGGAGTGCCAGAAGACCGCGCCAAAGGTACAATATCACAATCCCTTGATCCCGTTACCTTTAATTGATGTTCCTTCCAGAGAGTGGCCATGGATATTGTAGGACCCCTGCGAAGTCCAGTAGGGGACATCGTTACATCCTGGTCATCATGGACTATGCCACCCGCTACCCAGAGGCAGTCCGTTACGCACACAAGTGCTAAAGGCGGTCGCCAAAGAACTATTCCTTCTGTGTAGTCGAGTAGGCATAGTAAAGAGGTCTACGGACCAGGGAACCTGCTTCATGTCCCGGTAATGAAGGAGATGTGCAAGTTGTTGAAGGTGAGCCAAATAAGAACCTCAGTGTACCACCCGCAGACGGATGGCCTGGTAGAACGCTTCAATAAGACCCTAAAACAAATGTTGCGAAGACTATTGATGCCGATGGAAAAAACTGGGACCAATTAATCCCCTTTGTCTTGTTTTCAATCCGAAGTTCCCCAAGCTTCCACAGGGTTTTCGCCGTTTGAGCTGCTGTACGGACAGAAACCCAGAGGCCTGCTGGATCTGGCTAAAGAAGCTTGGGAACAACAGCCATCACCCCACCGCTCTATGATTGAGCACGTGGACCAGATGCAAGACAGGATGGGTAAAATATGGCCTATAGTGCGGGAGCATATGCAGCAAGCGCAAACGGCTCAAGGCGAATCTATAACCGAAAAGCTCAAGTGCGGGAGTTCCAGCCGGAGTTTGTACTGGTCCTGGTGCCAACGGCCGAATGCAAGTTCCTTGCCAAGTGGCATGGGCCCTATGAAGTGGTCGAAAAGGTGAGCGAGGTCAACTACAAGGTGAGACAACCTGGGAGAAGGAAACCCTGCCAACTTTATCACATTAATCTGCTGAAGAAATGGCACGCCCCTGACTGTGTTCCGCTAACAACATTCACTGTCGAAGTCCCCGATCCTGTTGCTTCACAGGTACCTCTAGGCCCCCAGTTGGGGCCGGCCCACCGGCAAGACATGTTCGAGCTAACCAGTCAATTCCAAGATGTGTTCTCCGACCTTCCGGGACGCACCCATGTCATCCAACATGGGACCAATTAATCCCCTTTGTCTTGTTTTCAATCCGAGAAGTTCCCCAAGCTTCCACAGGGTTTTCGCCGTTTGAGCTGCTGTACGGACAGAAACCCAGAGGCCTGCTGGATCTGGCTAAAGAAGCTTGGGAACAACAGCCATCACCCCACCGCTCTATGATTGAGTACGTGGACCAGATGCAAGACAGGATGGGTAAAATATGGCCTATAGTGCGGGAGCATATGCAGCAAGCATAGCGGGCTCAAGGCGAATCTATAACCGAAAAGCTCAAGTCGGGAGTTCCAGCCGGAGAGTTTGTACTGGTCCTGGTGCTAACGCAGATGCAAGTTCCTTGCCAAGTGGCATGGGCCCTATGAAGTGGTCGAAAAGGTGAGCGAGGTCAACTACAAGGTGAGACAACCTGGGAGAAGAAACCCTGCCAACTTTATCACATTAATCTGCTGAAGAAATGGCACGCCCTGACTGTGTTCCGCTAACAACATTCACTGTCGAAGTCCCCGATCCTGTTGCTTCACAGGTACCTCTAGGCCCCCAGTTGGGGCCGGCCCACCAACAAGACATGTTCGAGCTAACCAGTCAATTCCAAGATGTGTTCTCCGACCTTCGGGACGCACCCATGTCATCCAACATGACATAATCACCGAGCCAGGAAAGAAGGTGAGGCTGCGGCCCTATCGCATCCCAGAGGCAAAGAGGAAGACCATCCAAGAAGAGGTGAGAAAGATGTTGGAAATGGGAATTATTGAGGAATCTCATAGTGCCTGGTCAAGCCCCATTGTGCTAATCCCCAAAACCGGACGGCACTGAGAGATTCTGCAACGATTTTAGGAAAGTAAATGAAATCTCAAAATTTGATGCCTACCCTATGCCGAGAGTGGATGAGTTGATTGAGCAACTAGGCCCAGCCCGCTTTGTGTCCACTCTTGACCTCACCAAGGGTTACTGGCAGGTTCCCCTCACAGAAAGAGCCAAGGAAAAGACAGCATTTTCTACCCGGGAGGGCCTGTACCTCTATAAAGTCCTGCCCTTGGGAGTCCATGGAGCACCAGCCACCTTCCAGAGGATGATGGATCAGGTACTCCGACCTCATCGTGAGTATGCAGCGGCCTACTTGGACGATGTAGTAATTCAGTCCCGACTGGACCTCCCATGTAAGCCAGTTGAGAGCTGTCTTGGAAAGTCTCTGGCAAGCTGGCCTGACTGCCAATCCCAAAAAGTGCCACCTGGGTCTAGAAGAGGCACAGTACCTTGGCTACACAATTGGGAGGCGTCGTGAGACCCCAACTCAGGAAGGTGGAAGCCATTACCACCTGGCGAAGCCAGCAACGAAACGGCAAGTTAAAACGTTCCTGGGACTGGTGGGATATTATCAGTGTTTTATCCCTCACTTTGCTACCATTGCAGCCCCCTACACAAAATGACAAAAAGAGCCACCCGCACCATGTACTCTGGAGTGCTGAAGCAGACAAAGCGTTTGAAACCCTTCAGAAAGCCTTGTGCACCGAGCAGTCCTAAGTACACCAAGCTTTGGGGATACTTTCGTTGTCCATGCAGATGCCTCGGGATCAGGGGTTGGAGCTGTGCTGTCCCAGGTGAAGGGGAGGGAGAACCAGTGACGTACATTAGCCGTAAGTTTCTAAAACATGAAAGGAACTATTCGACTGTGGAGAAAGAATGTCTAGCAATTAAATGGGCGCTAACCAAGCTACGATATTACCTCCTCGGCAGAAAGTTCACCTTGATAACGGATCATGCACCATTAAGGTGGATGTCAGCGACCAAGGACACTAATGCCCGGCTTACACGCTGGTTTTGGAGTTGCAAAACTTTAATTTTTCTGTTGAGCACAGGTCCGGAAAAGCCCATGGAAATGCAGATGCCCTGTCAAGGAGAAATGAATGCTGTTTGGTTGACGCTCGGCCGCCACCTGGAGCTAGTGGAGGAGGTGTGTGGCAGACCAGGGGAAAACCGAGCAAACAGCGGAGGCGGATCCCAAAGCTCAGGTTGGGGAAGTGATCCGGGACGTACTTCCCAGTACAGGTGCTACAGCCAATTGGCACCTGGGAGTGGTCACACCTGCAGGCCGTCAGCTAACGAGGGAACGGAGAGTATATCTTCCCTCCACTGGAAGCCATCGGGGAGAGAGCTGCCTGAATAGGAAAGGAGAAGGAGCGTGGAACCTCAGGAGAGGAGTCGCGACAGACCAGAGGTAACTGGACCCTCTCACCTCTCTCCTCTGCTCTGCCCATCCAGGAGATACCAACCGTCTCACAGAAGGTGTGAGACTGAAGACCAAAGACCCCGACCGGGAAGAATCCTTTGTTTCCATTAGATGCCCATTCCCCCTTTTTCCTACACGTTTTATTAAAAGACCCTTTATTTTTGCACTGCGTCTCTGAGTCTCCTGATTTTATTCCGAATCTCACCTCCACATCCCCCGGGTTGCCACATTTGGTGGAGAATGCGGGCACGGCGATCTATCGCTAGAGATTCTGAATAAAATAGGTACTCAGAGTCCCGCAGTGCTATGGAGGACGCCCTAGCACAGCTCGTGCAGATGCAAACCCAGCAGGCACAGAGCCTAAGAGCATTTCAGGATGCTATGACAACTCTGGGTCAGCACCTGATGAGACCGGAAAGGCCGACGGAACCCAGTAAAGTGCTCACCAAGCAGACGGCCGATGATGACATTGAAGCCTACCTGAGTGTTTTTGAGAGAACGGCAGAGAGAGAGGTGGCCTCCAGCAGAGTGGGCCGGGCTACTAGCCCCGTTTTTAACAGGTGATGCACAAAAGGCCTGTCGGGACCTCGGCCCTCGAGTAAATAATTATGATGTGTTAAAAGCCACCATCTTAGCCCATTATGGACACAACCTCCAGACCAGGGCCCAACAGTTCCACTCCTGGACATATGACGCTACTGCCCCGTGACGGCCGCAGGTTGCAACCCTGATGCGACTGACACGCAGTTGGTTAACCACGGAGCGGACCTTCAGCCCTGGACCGAGTTGTGATGGACCATTGTGTTAGAGCACTACCCAGGATGCCAAACTACATGCCTCCCAAAGCAGCCCAAAGACGGTGGATGATCTAGTAGATGTATTGGAAAACCACCAGGTCACCGTGGAGCTGCTGCGGAGCAGTCGACCTGAGGAAACAATCCCAGGTGGACTAAGGACCCCGTGACACCCCGCCGCTACTCCGCCAGATTCCAAAGGTCGGACAGGTTCGACCGCCGCCCCAGCGTCGACCCCTCGTGAATCCGGACCGCCGAAAGTGCTTCAACTGTGGTCAAGAGGGCCACTTGGCTTTGAATTGTCCGGTGAATGACGTCTTGATGCCGACGGCAGGCTCATCTGATCCACAACAGAAGGCCGGCAGCTACCTAACCACTTGCTGGGCCCATGAGGGTGCAAGGGCCCCAAAACTTCCCGTCAGAATAGGCGACGAGGATGCAGAAGCCCTACTGGACTCGGAGAGTGCTGCCACGCTCTTACAACCCGGGCTGACAACTGGCCCCCGGGGGCCCCCTATCCCAGTCTCCTGTGTCCATGGGGATTGGAGGAATTATCCCACCACCCACATTAAGGTTCAGACCACAAGGGGAACTTTTGAAGTCATGGCGGGAGTGGTAGAAAATTTGCCAGTACCAATGCTGATTGGTCGAGACTGCCCCATATTCTGGCGGCTGTGGGCCAATAGGATGACCAGCAACAGGAGAAAACCTAAAAACAGACCTCGGAGCACCCAGAATACCAAGTTGCTACATGCTTGTGCAGCACCATCTAGCCCGACTGGTTCATCAGCAGAGCAGACGGACGAGGAAGCCCCGGCCCCAGCAGAGGCCCCAGCAAGGGAAGACCCACCACCGACTGAGGCCTCATCAACCGAAGTGTTTTCTGAGTTCCCCCTGGCCGAAGAGGAAAATGCCGTCAGCCCAGGACAGTTTGGGACTGCACAGTTGGAAGACCCCAACCTTGAACAAGCCAGACAGAACCTGACTGTGATCGAGGGGACTCCTGCAGAAGGGGTGAGTGTTATCCCCTTCCCCCATTTTTCAGTGAAGAATGGACTCCTGTATAGGGTAGCTAAGCTAGGCGTACTCGTTGTTGAACAGTTGTTGGTCCCTAATCGCTATGTGCCAAAAGTGTTGTACCTGGCCCATTCCCACCTGTTGGGATCTCATCTGGGAGTAGAGAAACCTATGACAGAATCCTGGGCCGCTTCTACTGGCCAGGCGTGAAGAGGGCTGTCCAGGATTACTGCAGAAGCTGCCGGGAGTGCCAGAAGACCGCGCCAAAGGTACAATATCACAATCCCTTGATCCCGTTACCTTTAATTGATGTTCCTTCAGAGAGTGGCCATGGATATTGTAGGACCCCTGCCAAGTCCAGTAGGGGACATCGTTACATCCTGGTCATCATGGACTATGCCACCCGCTACCCAGAGGCAGTCCTGTTCACACAAGAAGTGCTAAGGCGGTCGCCAAAGAACTATTCCTTCTGTGTAGTCGAGTAGGCATAGTAAAAGAGGTCCTTACGGACCAGGGAACCTGCTTCATGTCCCGGGTAATGAAGGAGATGTGCAAGTTGTTGAAGGTGAGCCAAATAAGAACCTCAGTGTACCACCCGCAGACGGATGGCCTGGTAGAACGCTTCAATAAGACCCTAAAACAAATGTTGCGAAAGACTATTGATGCCGATGGAAAAACTGGGACCAATTAATCCCTTTGTCTTGTTTTCAATCCGAAGTTCCCCAAGCTTCCACAGGGTTTTCGCCGTTTGAGCTGCTGTCGGACAGAAACCCAGAGGCCTGCTGGATCTGGCAAAAGATGCTTGGGAACAACAGCCATCCCCCCACCGCCCTATGATTGAGTACGTGGACCAGATGCAAGACAGGATGGGTAAAATATGGCCTATAGTCTTGCGGGAGCATATGCAGCAAGCATAACGGGCTCAAGGCCGAATCTATAACCGAAAAGCTCAAGCGGGAGTTCCAGCCCGGAGAGTTTGTACTGGTCCTGGTGCCAACGGCGAATGCAAGTTCCTTGCCAAGTGGCATGGGCCCTATGAAGTGGTCGAAAAGGTGAGCGAGGTCAACTACAAGGTGAGACAACCTGGGAGAAGAACCCTGCCAACTTTATCACATTAATCTGCTGAAGAAATGGCACGCCCTGACTGTGTTCCGCTAACAACATTCACTGTCGAAGTCCCCGATCCTGTTGCTTCACAGGTACCTCTAGGCCCCCAGTTGGGGCCGCCCACCGCAAGACATGTTCGAGCTAACCAGTCAATTCCAAGATGTGTTCTCCGACCTTCCGGACGCACCCATGTCATCCAACATGACATAATCACCGAGCCAGGAAAGAAGGTGAGGCTGCGGCCTATCGCATCCCAGAGGCAAAGAGGAAGACCATCCAAGAAGAGGTGAGAAAGATGTTGGAAATGGGAATTATTGAGGAATCTCATAGTGCCTGGTCAAGCCCCATTGTGCTAATCCCCAAACCGGACGGCACTGAGAGATTCTGCAACGATTTTAGGAAAGTAAATGAAATCTCAAAATTTGATGCCTACCCTATGCCGAGAGTGGATGAGTTGATTGAGCAACTAGGCCCAGCCCGCTTTGTGTCCACTCTTGACCTCACCAAGGGTTACTGGCAGGTTCCTCACAGAAAGAGCCAAGGAAAAGACAGCATTTTCTACCCCGGAGGGCCTGTACCACTATAAAGTCCTGCCCTTCGGGGTCCATGGAGCACCAGCCACCTTCCAGAGGATGATGGATCAGGTACTCCGACCTCATCGTGAGTATGCAGCGGCCTACTTGGACGATGTAGTAATTCACAGTCCCGACTGGACCTCCCATGTAAGCCAGTTGAGAGCTGTCTTGGAAAGTCTACGGCAAGCTGGCCTGACTGCCAATCCCAAAAAGTGCCACCTGGGTCTAGAAGAGGCACAGTACCTTGGCTACACAATTGGGAGGCGTCGGGGGACCCCAAGTCAGCAAGGTGGAGGCCATTACCACCTGGCGAAGCCAACGAAAGCGGCAAGTTAAAACGTTCCTGGGACTGGTGGGATATTATCAGTGTTTTATCCTCACTTTGCTACCATTGCAGCCCCCTACACAAAATGACAAAAAAGAGCCACCCGCACCATGTACTCTGGAGTGCTGAAGCAGACAAAGCGTTTGAAACCCTTCAGAAAGCCTTGTGCACCGAGCCGGTCCTAAGTACACCAAGCTTTGGGGATACTTTCGTTGTCCATGCAGATGCCTCGGGATCAGGGGTTGGAGCTGTGCTGTCCCAGGTGAAGGGAGGGGAGGAACACCCAGTGACGTACATTAGCCGTAAGTTTCTAAAACATGAAAGGAACTATTCGACTGTGGAGAAAGAATGTCTAGCAATTAAATGGGCGCTAACCAAGCTACGATATTACCTCCTCGGCAGAAAGTTCACCTTGATAACGGATCATGCACCATTAAGGTGGATGTCAACGGCCAAGGACACTAATGCCCGGCTTACACGCTGGTTTTTGGAGTTGCAAAACTTTAATTTTTCTGTTGAGCACAGGTCCGGAAAAGCCCATGGAAATGCAGATGCCCTGTCAAGGAGAAATGAATGCTGTTTGGTTGACGCTCCCGGCCGCCACCTGGAGCTAGTGGAGGAGGTGTGTGGCAGACCAGGGGGAAAACCCGAGCAAACAGCGCATCGGAGGCGGATCCCAAAGCTCAGGTTGGGGGAAGTGATCCACGGGACGTACTTCCCAGTACAGGTGCTACAGCCAATTGGCACCTGGGAGTGGTCACACCTGCAGGCCGTCAGCTAACGAGGGAACGGAGAGTATATCTTCCCTCCACTGGAAGCCATCGGGGAGAGAGCTGCCTGAATAGGAAAGGAGAAGGAGCGTGGAACCTCAGGAGAGGAGTCGCGACAGACCAGAGGTAACTGGACCCTCTCACCTCTCTCCTCTGCTCTGCCCATCCAGGAGATACCAACCGTCTCACAGAAGGTGTGAGACTGAAGACCAAAGACCCCGACCGGGAAGAATCCTTTGTTTCCATTAGATGCCCATTCCCCCTTTTTCCTACACGTTTTATTAAAAGACCCTTTATTTTTGCACTGCGTCTCTGAGTCTCCTGATTTTATTCCGAATCTCACCTCCACATCCCCCGGGTTGCCACAGTATCAACATTGATGTCACGATTCGAGTCTGCCCCTCAAGTGCACACACACGCAGGCAAGACTAGAGATTCCTGCAGAGCGATGAGTCGATGTAAGCCTAGGAGCGTTTAAATCGACAGCTGACCGGATGGATGCTTTGAGTGCTTTATTCCTAAAACCACATGGGAACATCTGCTCAGCTACCGGACAATGGACTTCAGTGTCATGGCCGTATAGCAACAGACTAGACTGGTATGAGAGAAACATTATGCCAGACAGTTGTTGATCCAGTATAGAATTGCTTTGTTGTATTGTATTGATATTTGATTGTGTCCCAATTATTGTATGAATTCGCAACTGACATCAATTTTAGTTTTATTGCTTTGTTATTGTGCGTGTGTGTGTGTGTGTGTGTGTGTGGGGGTGTAATGCTTTCTCCGTTCATGTGTGTAGTGTGGGTTTGTGACTGCAGTCTCTGGAACTTTGCCTAATCTCCGAGACACTAAAGAAGAAAGCGGGGTGAGCTGTTATATTATTTAACACACACACACACACACACACACACACACAGACATGTATTTTGCTTCCACTAACACGTGCATGGCCTTTTGTGCACTTTCTTGGTTTTGTGACTCAGCAACTTACCCACAAAGCTCAGAGCTGTGCAGTTTAAATCCTCCTTCCTGTCTTATATCTATAAGTATATGTATTTCACTGAGAATAGTTTTAAATCTGTTCCTTCACTTATCTCTCTCACTCCTTCAGTGAGTCGGGACACTCAAACTCACATGAACCCACACTGCCACAAAGAAAGTTTGTCAAGGTGCAAAACTCTCATACTCATGATATCCATTGCATACTTCATGAATTCAAATAAGATGAAATAATCATGAATGGGGGGCGTTCTCACAAGGCCACCTGTAGCTAAAAGGTGGTGCTAACTGGCCAATTTAGGGACAACAACTCTAAAAGTAATGCTATTTAATTTGATATGCCTCTCTAAAACCAATTCTCCGAGCATTGAAGGAGGAAAAAAAGATTTCCCAGAAGAGGTGGATCGAGGTTTATTATAGATTAGATAAGACATAAGACTATTATTTACTACGATAAATTAAATTTGATTCACACTTTCTGAGCAATACATTTGTTAATTAATCACGATGCCTGTAACTCTTCAACAATTATGAGATCATTTTAAATGATTACATCACAATGCTGATGGTTAAAATTACCATTCATCCCTGAGTGTTGTTGGCTTGTTGTATCTCTTTCGAAAATGTAGTGGTGATGGTAATTACTGCCATAATAGCCTCTTCACTAGCTAGCTAAAAACACACATTACCGAGATATTTTTGATATTTCTAAAGCTCTTAGACCTGCTTCTGTTTTTCCTAAAAAACTGTGAATGCTTCCCTGTGAACAGCTTCTTACACTCCAATAGTTTTTCTGCTAGTGAAAGCGGGGAAGAAGTATTTTTAGCGGTAAGATCAAACGCTGCGTAAATAGGGACCTCAAGCAAATTAGAAGGTTGCTGTTTAGCTGTGGAACCTGAAAACAGGCTTCATGTCACAGGTAGAGCTTTACCATGTCACAGGTAGAGCTTTACCATCTCGGTGGGGATGAAATTCCATGTTAAAGAAACATCAAGTCGGTAGGAAGATGTTCTGCGATGTGATGCTTGGAGCAGTTTCGTATGTGGTTTATCAAGTCGAAAAATAATCCATAAAAAGGTAATGAGGCTGTGTGTGTTTATATACAGTATGTAAAATGTATGTACATTTTGATGTGTGCATTACATTTACTTGCATATATTTGTGTTTCAATTATGTTTAGTATGTGTGATTGTCCTTGATTTGTTGCATTAAATGTGTATTACTAAATAAGGGGATTTATGTATAATATTATCATTTATATTTGCTAGTGTTTTTTTCCCTTTTTTACTTTTATTTTGTTTCACATGTATTTGGGTATTTGGTTGGCAATATTGAAAATTAACTAATTATAAAAAATATTGGATCGACACAAAATGCAGGTGTGTATCACTTTCTATTTATTAAAAGCATATCTGTATGATATATATTTATATCAAACATAATATGTGGCCCATTTTTTCTTATTACAAATCCTCAGTTTTCACTAACTGACGTTATTTAGCAATTAGTTTAATTAGTTGTGTACAATCTTAAGTATCTCCAACAGCAATTAACATTTGAATTGAACAACACCAAAACAAAGATGGCGACGGCCAAAACGCTGAATACAAGGCATCCAAAAACTAATGTTTCTGTCCCATCAAAAACGGTTTGTGTCACGGGTTGTCACAGCTCAGTTACAGAGAAACAGGCAATACTAGAAAACAAAGACAGGTGTTAACGATGCTCAGGACATTTAAATAGTTTTTCGGGGGCCTCACAGTTTCCTCCCAATAGTGTTTATCATGGAACCTGCACAACTTCCACAGGGATTTGATTGCAACAAATTACGTTCATAATTACCACAGACATGTATATAATGGAGCTGATTAACAGATAATAGAGAGCACTGGGGAATGTTGCTGATCACACACTGAGAGGAGAAGGGTATGTACCAGAGGATGGATATGAAAACACAATCTTCATCCACTGATGTGTTTTAATATTGTTTATAAAACATATAAAACAAAGAAAATACATTGATCACATTAAAATAGATGGAATTTAAATAAATGACTTAATGCAGATGTTCTTCCAATTTCACCCTGAATCTTTGAATCTATCTAAATTAAGAGCAGTGTTATCTATGAGGCTTACTGAGATTGAAAGAAAAAATCCAGAGCAAGTCCACACTGGACCACCCTCAACTTTAAAAATAAAAAGGCATTGCCATGTTAAATCTACTCTCCGTGCAATTATAATGCCACCCAAACCGACGCAGACATTCCCAAATGCTCTCTCTGTGCCACATTCTTCAGCACTTTAACCTGCGGCTGAGAAGCCTCTTCATGTATTATTCCGTGTACATTTCCCATGCCGTTGGAACACTGAACTCTAATAGCAGCCAGGAGCTCTGCAGCTCTCCACGGCAGCAGCCACCAAGGCGACAGCAGCTAACGGAGCGGCTTTGGCTGCATAGGTCAGCATGCTAAACAAGCTCCAACCTCACAATCCATTTCATTTAGTCACCTCACTGAATTAGTTTGAAAAGACATCAAGCCTTTATGAGGGTAGGAATCTTGGATTAAGCGGATGAAAATGGATGGATGGCATCTTTTCAGTTCTAAGGATTGTCTAAAAGGACCATAATGTCTCTGTTCGCTGATGTTTCTACTGGAAGATGTAGTCATCTTTCCTCTGTGTGCGTTTGAGTGTGTATTCTTGGCAGTGTGTATCAGGTTCGGCGTGTGAGTGTTTGGTATTTGGATTTATCTGCGAAGTGAGTTAAAACAATGAGGGGAAATTGTGATTTGAAGTAGATTATTACAATCCACTTCCTTTGGCTCACACTGAAAATAACCCAATTATTTTCCAAGGATACTACTGGAGTTCCCTCTCTTTTTAATCACAGCCCTAGAGTGAAGGAAACCCAGCTCCACAGTAGTAATATAAACCTAAAGCAGCAGAGAGATAATATATCATGAGGAGAGTTAAATAATTCAAAGTCCTCTAATGAAAGGCAAATCTTGATTTACAGTTGTCTAGAGTATTCATGCTTTGCATAAACTTCCTTGACATTTGGTCTAATTTAATATGCATGTTGTCTTTCTCTTGTTTGCTTGAGCATGCATGCATTTTAATAGCCGTGTAGGCCTGAAGAATAGCAAATAAATAGTCACTATGAGCTTTCCACTTGCTCAATATATTTGAAAATAATTGAACATATTTGACATTTATACTGCACAATGGCTGTAGTCCCATCACATTAATACACATTTGGCTCTTGTGAGGGCTTTCTTCTCAAACGGAAGTAATAAAGCATAATATGGCAGCCTGATTTCAGGACCGTGGACAGAGGCCAACAAAATCCAGGTGGTACCTGTTCAATTAAGGAGGGAGTAACAAAGGTTTGCTAACGCACCTTTTGTCTTCTTCCTCTTTTCCCGTCAAAGCAAGATGGACAATGCTTAGTAATCATTTCTAGGAAGATAGGGAGAAGTGAGGTACATGTTTGACATCAATGTGTTAATTATAAATGCAATCACATGTTGGACTGTAAAGAGACATTTAAATGTGATCATATCCCTAAATATGCAAATAATAAAACACTTACACAATCTATTAAGCTTGCATTCTTCAGGATAGTGTACCACACATACTTATTTGTTTGGTGTGCATCTCTTTTCTTTCAAAAACAAGCCAAGGACTCCCTGGGAACCCCCTGCACTGACTTGGAATGACACAAATTAATGCCTGCTCTAATTTCTCCTTCTGCAAAAACAATTGGACAGTGAACAAGCTTTCAAGGTGAAATAAAGACACTAATAAGTTCTACCAGCCCCATGATTCCCAAACATTACGAAACACTGTACCTGTCATTCCAAACAATGTCCCCGTCTGGTTAAGTATGTTCTCCGTTTTGCATCATGTACGAGGCCGTGTGATGTCACGTGGGAACCGATGGAACCGATGTGATGATCAGACAGCTGGGTCCTCTGTTCTAAAGCGGGGTCCCTGCTGCATTGGACTCGAGTCACTAATGTCAAGCAAAGCTGAACGATATCCCTTAATAAGTCTGAACTGAACTTTGGAGAGTCTTAACTGAAAGTTGCTTGAGAGAGAAATAATGTAGGTTAATGAGGAAAAGGAAGAGGGCATTTGTGTTGTTTGTGTATTTGTAGTCACGTGCTCCCCCTGGTGCACCATTGCACGATGCAATACAAAGGGACGTTATCTGTGTACAGCAGGGCATAAGGATGCACAATAAGCAACAAGGATCATTTCTTTATCTTCCACACTTTGGTTCAAACGGTTCCTCCGAGGCGGGTGAGAATGAGCCTCACAAGACGAACCAGGCATCACGGAGGGGCAGACAGACACCAGTGGAGACAACCAGTATGACTTTGACCTCTTAGCTGTGGAAATGTGTGATATTCCCAAATCAAGACATACAGGACATACACAATATGTCATTATTAAGAGAGTCATGTTATGGAAACTGTATTGGATGTTAAAGACAGTTTAGGTAATAGTTGTACTGTCTGCTTTTTTTGTAGTGGTGTTGAAGGTTCCTAGCAAAGCTGTTTCTCTTTGGTGTTATACTATTACAGATAAAATTGATGACAAAAATCCTATAATAATAATAAGCACAGGTGTAATCAATCATATTGAGTAATTTAGCCAGTTCCAGAGAGAAAAGAGAGAGAGAGCAATGGTTGAGCAAGCAGAGGCTATTGTCACAACATGTATCGAGGAACTGTTATTAGTATTAGTAACACCTGTGTTGAGCCACCTTCATGTGATACACTTTAAAGCATCATTTTTCACAAACCAAACAGGTGTTGTTTGTGTTTTACTGTAATTGTTTGTGTCCATGTTATAAGTTTGGCCTGGTGCATAAAGGGTGTGCATGAAAATGCAGGTGACGGCATTACAATAGATATCATCTATAAACCATTGTCTTGTGATAGCACCTGCCTCCACCTCACATTACAAACCAAACAGAGAAGCCTTCATCTCTGCGTTGCTAATCGGAAGCAGTATTAATGTAGCATCGCCCCAGGCTTTCCCAAGCATCTGCCTCTCATCAAAGCCCTGTGACAGGCAGATAGACGCACGTACTGCTCCTCAGTCGTAGGATTACTCTTCCGCTGTGTGGGGAAAGGATGCACATTTATATATCATAAAACGCCTGAGGTTTTCTTATAAAGCCTGGCAAACTTTACTATACAGGGGGATAGACAAAAGAGCCATTGTTGATCTCACGTCTAGATACCATGGTGGTACTCCTCAACTGGTTTACTGTCTCCTTATGAATCCAAATAAGTCAGAAAAGAATAGTTTTCATTTTTTCATCATAGAACAAAAGCTCACTCCCGTGTTTACCTCTTTTCTCTGCCTCTGCCTCTATCCACAGGGATCTGTTGCAACTGAGTGGTTCTCTAATGGTGTCCAAGAGAGAGGCAGAAAGTCATCCATAAACATGCACATGGTCACACTCACATGCACACACATGCAGACACACACACAGCTATCTTAGATAATGAGGGGAGAGTTTCCCTATAGCTGAATACCAGCATCCTGCCACCATTAAAGCGGGAAGCGGTGTCTGTGCAGCTATATTTAGTGAACTGGTGTGTATGTGTGTGTGTGTGTGTGTGTGTGTGTGTGTGTGTGTGAGTGAGAGAGAGAGAGAGAGAGATAGAAGTAGTTTAGGTAGACTTGACAGGTCTTTTAGGGATGACGTGCAGCAGACAGCCTTTGTCAGTTGGATGGAAAGTCAGTATTGTGTGTGTGTGTATGTGTGCATGCATGTGTGTGTTTGTTGGGTGGGTGAGTGAGTGTATACGTGCCATATACAGTGAAGTGTTAAAGCTTGGGCGAGCGTGTCGAAAGCCTGTATATGAAAATGCTCACGGACTAAGAGACAGACAGACAGACAGACAGACAGACATGAAGATGCAGAGATGCAGGCACAAAGTATTCAGTTTACAGCTGCCTGAAAAGGGAACTGCTCAACAAAAGAATATGAGGACAAAAAAATCATGGAGCAAAATGAATGAATTGGCCTATACACTCAAAAAGTTGCGTGAAACTCTCCTAATTGGCTCAAACTCTTAGTCCTTAGAAATAATGACCTTGGTTGACTGTGGCATTTCCAGTAAAGTATAAGGTCCTTCTGTACATGAGGACGAAGGTGGAAAAAATGATAACGATTTAGAGGACTGCCACATGTGCCAGCTAATGCTGATGTATAATTCAGTAGGGTTTATCCATATTGGCCAAGTGGCTATTCCATTAATCTTGTTTTAAAATGCAATCACTGAAATCTATCTTAATCATTTAGTAACTTACAGAGCGGTACTCACAGCCGGCTCATTAGCCGTTAAACATAGCTTCACACCGGCTCTCATTGTCCTTTATATACTGCAGCTTTAATGCATAATGTTTCATGTAGCCAGTAAGACTTGGTCAAAGGATTCAGCCTCTCCGTCGTTAGCGTGATGGATTCTTTATTATTCTGTGTGGCTATAGAGTCTTGCTGCTGCAAGCCACACTGACTGTTATCCGGTGGCACTATCTAGCACTATTCATCTTCTCTTCCACCATAACTTTACTTAAACAGCAAAAAAAAGGCGAGAAATTGTCCGATTCATTTGAATGGGGTTTCGGAAGAGAAAACGCTAATCAACACTAATCTTAGAGGCCATATTGACTCGCCATACGTGATTTAAAGTTTAAAATCTTAACACAAGGACAGAGTTTATTTGATCAATTGGCAAGTCCACCTCTCTGACCATCCGAGTCAATGTTATTTTTTGAGCACCATTTTGTGTCTTGAAAGAAGCGAGAGAAAAAATGTGCTTCATTCTCGCTGTAAAATATAATTAACATGGAAATAACTGCTCGTATTACTACTACAATATAATTAGAAGCATGTCTAATAAATAGCAAATGTACAGTAAGTCTCATGTTGCCAACGTTTTGTTGATGTCAAGCAGAGGAACTTGCAAAAAGATCACATGTCGATTAAAAGGCGTCCTCCGCCTGGTCAGCCACCACTGGCCCTTGGAGCTGATGTTCTTACAACTTGCTTACAATAGTTGTGTCTGTTCAGCAGTCACACATCTACAACAGGCCCAAATATAAGTTTTACAACAGCAATTTCACCAAAATCAAACATTTTCTCTTCATTTTAAATGAAATAAATACAATCCAGTTGTGTGGTGATCACAGAGGACCAAACATGGACTGAGTGAGTTTTGGAAAACCCTTCTTCAAATAGTCACTCAGCATTTCAAAATCAGTCTGGCCAAAAACGTATCTCCCCAGATATTTGCTTAGTGGGCCATCAAATTCTCTCGTCCTCGTCCTGACAGCTGATGCCAAAGTATTAAACAACAGTCCATGTGTACCACACTCTGCCGATGCATCTTCGCTCGCAGTCAAAAACATTTCCAAGCACACAACAGTGAAAACCCCACCCACTTGTGAAAATCCCCTCAAAGCCACCACAGTATCTCCACAGCACAGCTATAGCTGGCTGAATCATGAAATGCTCTCAGAGAATTATAGGCAGGACTACATGATAGTGTGTCTGCGTCTCAGTCGTATCGGGGCTCCATGCTGCAACGGGAGCCACGCTCTGGACTAAAGGGGCCTGTCAATCACGCTGGAACCTCTCACATCAATCAGCTCAAGTGTTTGAATCATCTATTGAAATGCATGGATAAAATATATAATCACATTATTGGCTGAACTGTGACTGCGAGAATGATTTAATTCATTTTTTTATCATTTAGTGGAAATAAGAAAGTTCTACTTTGTCTGAATGTTTGGTTAGTCAGTGCCTACTCACACAATCTTGCACACTTCAGTTGTTCAACGGGTTTCTACTTATCACATTAATAATTGAGAGAAAGAATTGTTTCTTTTTTTAATTATCATTCCGGAGCAATTTTCTAGCACAATAATCCGTTCTAACAGATTCGTGAGCAGTACAATTATATATTTAAAATGTGAACATTAATAATTCCAAGCTTTGAGTAATTCTTGCAATTAAGAGGTTGCATTAGTTGTAATAATTTAAACAAGTCAATTATCTGACCCCTCCCATGTGAAACTGTAAAAATATTTTAATCAATTATTTATATACGAAAATGCAGCCAGGGATTTCTCAAATATCAGTGCATGTAAACATGGTAAATAACGTTGTACGATATCATGTCAAATTTAAACATCTGAAACATACTTTGAAAAAACATCACGTTATTGTTTAAAGTTTGTAATCATTGTGTGCAAGCATATGTGTGTGTATTCACTGTGTTTGTAACTGCATGTGTGTGTGACTACAACTGCTTAACCACAGCATCTGTTGCTGTCATTCCTCTTGGATATAAACATCATCAATCACCTGAGGAAGTGACATTATTTATTGCGGCCCTATTTGTTGCATTATTGCAAATACTTTATCATCGTACAGCCAAATCAAGTGCAGCATGCCATGAAAGGAGGCTCTCTGCTTCATGATTACATCATTTAAAAATGACGATAATAAACCAATTTCAATTAGGTGAAGACCTTTACAAGGAGAGGTGTATGATTTATGATGATATGATGAATGTGTTTGTAAGATTAAAGATCAAAGTCTCAGATTGATGAAATGAGGGAGCTGTTTTTAGAAGCCACGCACTGCTGCGTGTTGTCTCTCTCGCCATCTTTCAATTACCTGACACGCCAGCTGAGTCAGATTTAGAAAGTGATGGAGTAGATTTAGAAAGTGATGGAGTAGATCAAAACAGGAGGGGACTATTTCCTCCATCCTCAACAGAGCAGAGGCAGCAGAGTGGTGTTTGAGACTTTTGCATTTCCTGCCGAGGGAAAATATTGGCAAATAGATCAACAGTAATCAATATCTCATTCTAATCACTGCATCGTTTCAATGATTCGTCAATGATGGAGTCGACTGTTAAATTACCCCTTCAAATGTTTCAGTGCTTCTTAACCCTCCCCACAAATATCAAATGGGTCGATCAACTATTAGAACTCATAACCGACCGGTTAAAATACAATTGAAAGAAATAATAACAATAGTAAGTAATAAAACAGCATAAAACATGTAAACAAAATAACAATAAAATAGAACACAATTATGCAACTCAAGTACAATAAAATAAGAGGTTAATAAAATAACTATAAAACTGAATAACATTTTACAACTTAATTACAATAGAATAAGTGAATATAATTCTAAGAGCTCTGGGATCTTAAGACTGTTCCAGCAGCTCAGAGCATAACAGCTAACAGCTGATTCACCGGTTCATGTTGTTTACATCTTATAACATATCTTGGTTATCTTTTTATCTCTGCAGCTCACGTAATGTATTTAACTATGATTAAATGTTGTAGAATACTAATATATTTAAATGATTTGTCTTCGTGAAAAGTAGAGACGGTAAATTGGTGAATATTTACTTGCTTTTGGAATGTAGTATGTTGATGTTACACTAGCGCAGTGTACATGATTAAAAGTTGTAATATCCGACTGCAAAGAAACTGTAATTTCCCAGGTGCCCAAAACTGAAGTTGTTCATCAAAACCACACGCTTTGTATTCACTTTGAGATCCTCTCGTCTGTAGCTTCTTGGCGAGATACAGAAATTGTGAACGTGTTTGTGTGTGTATCCGTGTGTGCACACCTATCTGTCTGCTGGCCCTCCATGTGTGGATGCTGTTTCTTTGCCATATGCCGAGGGGCTCTTTGGAACAGAGGCCCCATTATCCATTCATCAGGCCTGCAGCATCACTGATCTACAGCCTAATTCACCCCTCAGACACCTGCTCTTATCCCTCTTATAACCATAAATATAATTGTGCACTGTTGCTGAGTCCCACTAGTCAATATGCTTTTGTTTTTAAAAGCAAGGAGAGCCAAGTAGTGGTAAGTAGGTAGCCATCTGGACACAAGGGGGGTCTGATCAGCCCCGGTTAGGTGTATGACGGTGAAAAGCTTGAAACATCCAATCATTAACATCACTGAAGATGTGTCCAGAGGCATTAGTAGTGGTATTGTTTTTTGATATAATGCACCAATCCACTGAAAGGCAGAGAGGTATTTGAGAGGTTTTAATGGTGTTTGAAAAGGAACTCAGCCTGCAATACACAGCTGCTGGTTCAATAGTTGGGCATTTAGTTGGGTTTTCTTATTTTGAAGCCTAAATCTGATCAATAGCCGTAGTTTCAGTGATAGACAGTTGTGAGAAAGAGAGGGCTTCATAACAACAGCTGCATTAAGAGAAGCCATCACAAGTCTTCACTGTGTCTTACACTTTCATTTTCTCCCGCCCTTCCTCGTTTACTTCACATCTTGTATGGAGGCAGAGCTGTAGATCTTAGGTATCGATTGCGTGCCGAGGACTAATGGGCATGACAAAAGCAGCGTGGGGAGACGGAGAGAAAGAGGAGAAAATAAGAGGCTGAAAGGATAAAGTAGGGTTACCATTTGGAAAAAAGACAAATATATAAACCAGGAAAGTGGCTTAGGGAGAGAGTTGGAAAAACCCTGTGACCTCACAGTCAGTACACCACACCCACCCGGCCACCAGGACCCCCTTGTGTGGTTTTTCGGTACTGATCAAATTAATGCTTTACTTTTTCTAAAAACAGAAAATATTCTTATAGAAGTAAACTAATATTGTCTAAAGTTGGAAGAAAATACCAGTCTGGTGAAGAACCAAAGGCATCTGAGCAGCTCTTTGATGGCAAGCTAATCTGTGATCTGCATTTGGGAATCTGTTGGTCCTAAAGTCTTAAACTAGCCTGACGATGTCATACTCATAATTCTAGTCAGAACTTCCCGACCAAAAATGTTGAGGGCGGGGCTAAGTTCGGTCTGGTATCCAGGCTAGTCTTAAACGGCACTGAATTCAGTTTCCTCTCAAAAAAGACTTTACAGTGTATTAAAGTCGTACCTTTTTATTTACAAATGTAGCATGGGTATCATTGCAGTAAAAATTAGTTTGGTAACATAAAGAAACATCGTAATCTTGTATCTGCATTAATTTATTATATTATTGACACAACTTTAGGAAAAACAAGTGTTGCTACCTGCATAGTATTAGTCTTACATGTTATGTTCAAGTATTGTACATGTTGTACTTAACTGATATAATAACAATTGAAAATATAATGAACATTATGAAAGATTCAGTTGTCAAATGTAAATAGTATCAGTTGGTATCATAGTTACATATAGCTAATAATAAAATGTCATTAATCTATTTAGTAAATAATTCTACATGGTTTTGCTCCTTACATTTTTCACACTTCTCTACGTATGACATATTGTGAACCACAAAACTTTGTCAAGCAGATATTTGGACTTGTCAGTGCAGTGAAAGTGCAGATGGAACGCATTTTGTGAACACTGCATCAAGTGTCCCAGTAAGGAAGACGATGGAACCACCTACGTAAAAATGTACGTCTTTGATCTAAATTGGTCCACACTGAGGAATCCCTGATGTGCGATGCCCAGGGAGGTAGCGCTTGTATAATACACTCTGGAAATGAGGAAGAATAAAATAAAATAAAGTAGGACTTAAAGAATGCAAGAAAGACTCCTGGGCGGACAGAAGGTCACTCACATAGTCTCCACTTGCCTAAAGCTCCTCAGGCTAAAAGTTAATAAAATAAGTCGAGCACCAGACAAACACACTGAGACAGTCTGACATTGATCCAGGCCCGAGAGTCCGAGGCATCCCTTTCTCTCAGAGCAGAACTGCTACACAAATGAGTCTCAAGACAGCTGCTTTCCTCATCCTCTTATCGTTGTTTCCTCCTCCTTTGACCTCTACCTGATCGGGCCTGCTCCTGCTCCTCTGCTGCCGACAGGAAATCATTACACCCAAAGCGAAACTCTCTCCTAATCTCCTGTCCCCTGAGCTCAACCTTCTACCAATTAGGTGGTGTGCTGGCTGATTGCTATAGCCATTGCATGTCTGGAGTCATTCTTCTTTACTCCCACTAGATGTTGCAGTCTTTAATGACAAAAGACTACACAGCCTGCATATAGTCATGTGCTGTGACTATGAGTATTGAGTAGAGGTGAAAAGCTTTTTCTTTAAATGCTAGAGGGGCGGTCGTGGCTCACAATGTTTCTGATTATGCCATGTGAATGTGTGGCAATATAGAACTTTCCCTGCCACATGGCCTGTGGTCAGCTCGTAACGAATGTGCAGTGTAATGTTGGATGCCTACCCAGGGACCCAATTTATCAAGCTGAGGCCAACAGTGTCAAAGCCGTTTCTTCGTGGGATGCCGCCACACAGCGAGTGACTCAATGAGGCTGTAATGTGCAAGATGTTGCTAAAGGTATTCTTATTCCCTCCAGCATCCACGCGTGGGAGAGCGAAGGTCAAATAAACCGGACAGGCATGCACAGGCCTGCAGGGAGGATAATTCAAGATGGCAGGTCTCCTCACCGGGAAATACTGATTTCTCGTTGAGTAATGCGGGGTGAATATATTTTCTGTTTTTGTATTGTAATAATCTCTGACGCTCAAGGTGAATGTGTGTCGATGTGTCCAAATGAGCCACAGCATGACACTGGTCATTTATAGTGTCACTCTCTTGAATGTGAAGATCCTGCTCTGGTGCATTCGGCTGAATTTTAAACTTCTAAAAAAACGTGCATGGCAGCTCAAAGGAGAGCATTTCATTAAACACATAATAGGAATGATTAACGGGTCATTTGAGAAGAGTCCGTCTGATAGCATACACGCTTCCCATGTGCAACCAGCACAACCAGTCAATATATAATCATAATAATACATTTTACATAGCACCTTTAAAAACAAAGTTTACAAAGTGCTCTACAGAGAATCAAGGCAAAACAAAGAGATACAAATATAAAATTACAAAATTAAATTAAAATAAAAAATAAAAAAACAGACAAACTAAATTTGGGGAACCAAACTGCATAAAAGGACGACATCACTTAAACGATGTTCTTTAAAAATGGGTTTTAAGAAGTTACTGATTCTGCGAGCCTTATCCCCTCCGGTAGGTCGTTCCAAAGTCGAGGAGCTCTAACAACAAAAACACGGTCACCCTTTGATTTAAGCCTCGCATTTGTCAGCATCCCAGTCTTGTTGTTCATTTCGAGATAGTTCCCTGACTCTATAAGTGCCTCATACCATACACCTACAATACAGCACAGACCCACAGGTTTGATAATTTGTCCTGAAATGTGAATGTCAAATTACACCCAAAAAGCAAAATGTATTTGTTTTTTCTGTCCGTCGTCTTATGAGGCCTGAGGGATGAATATGAGCCCGATGAAAGTACACAGCACCATCTCCGCTGCAGCTATTCCTTGAGCCCACATTGGACAAGCGAACGCCTCTCTCTGAGCCAAACTCTAAGACGAAGCAGACGGCAGATGTTCGAGCGGTCAGACGAACAATGACACCACAAATCCGTCGAGCACGGACTGGAAGCGACCCCCTGCCTGTTCTCCAGATGTTCACTCCCCTGCTGGTCAAAGGAAAGATTGGGGGGCCGTCGCTTAGCGTGATTAACTTTTTAGGAAGCCTTCATGCATTGTCAGAGGCGCACAGGTAGTTCATTGTTGTGCTACATGTTGAGATACATGTTTAAAGGAGAAATGAACCTTTTGTAACCTCCACAGGACAGCACACTTACAGCTGGTAATACTCAAGGATACTCCAGAAGGCTGGGTTCTGCCTCATGTTAACGCTCCACTTCACTTGGGTGGGCCACCCAGTGACATTAAGAGACGCCAAAGTATACTTTGCAACTCTTTTTAACATCTTTTTTATCTTTTTGTCAGAGATCGAGTTACTTTCAAATACATTTGATAAAACGTGGGGCTTTCTTTAATACAGAAGTGCTACTGTTTCTGGTCTAATTCTTCTTTTCAGCAATGTTGCTGCATTCTTAGACCGTAGTGAGTACAACGTGCATGAATCCATCCTTCTAAGCTTGGCAGGTTTACCCGGTAACACCTGCTTCCTTTTCACATTCAGTCTGTCGGAAGCTGGCATTTATAATCAGCTGTCTCCAGTAAAACGTTTGCTTGGTGGATCAGGCAGAAAGCGTTGCCATATGCAGACGGCTTACAGCTGAATATACTGCTCAGTTAAAGAGAGGGATGGGAGAGAACGGAGGCCCGGCACGCCTCTGTGTAGGAAACAGACTTTGTTGTTAATGCAATTCTATCTGAGACTTTGCTACCACCTATAAACGATTACAGGCTGTAGCTGAAAGCCCACACAGGCGTTTCAAATGCCACTGAGTTATGATGACGTGACAAGACATTAAAATTTCACAGCTCGTCGTCTGAAGTCCTCAAAACGCACCTTCATCCAGGTTTCACTGCTTCTCTTTTCACGCAAATGGAACAAACTTAAGAGGAAACCTGCAGCAACATGCTCAAAACGAGCACCCACCGTGCTTGAGTTTACAGAGGCTGATCACGCTGAGAGGCTGTCAAATTCACCTGAGAATGCAGCTGCCAAGCTGGAGGACTTTTAAGTGACAGCATCAAGGTTCTGTGGTTACAGAACCAGTTAAATTAGGCCAATGCTGTGGAGAGGATGCTCTGCATGATCAAAGGCTACACTGATACCGGTGTGACTGTTCCATGTTGCTCAGGCGAGGCGGATGTTATCAGAGACGAAAAAGGAGAAATTGCACCGGAGAGTTTATCTCAACAGCAATTATATCTGATCCACGGGACAGGGATATGGAAGCAGACTGTGAGACAGGCAGAAAGGCTGAAAGAGAAAGAGAGCTTATATACCAGAGGTAGAGGGAACCCTTGATTTATTTCAAGGCTGATTAATGAAGAGGCAGTGAGGTGAAATGAATAGGAAATCAAGGAGGAAGCGATAGATGAATCCGGTCCTTTGGTCTTTTGCTCCAGTGAGACTTTTTACACTCAAAACTACAGAAAGCTCAGAGACTCACAGCTGTTTCCATCGCTGTAAAACACAAAGGACACAAAGGAGACAGACTTGGGTTATTGGCTGGAAAGCTCCTTTGTCACAATCGCAGAAGGGAGGATATATATATATATATATATATATATATATATATATATATATATATACAATTCAGTGTATAAGAACAGTGACCTGTCATCCTCACATCAACCTGACTGCACCATCAGCCTATGCAGATACTGCCGATATGTGGTCACTAATGGTACTACACTTCAATGTGTCTGTGTGTGTGTGTGTGTGTGTGTGTGTGTGTGTGTGTGTGTGTGTGTGTGTGTGTGTGTGTGTGTGTGTGTGTGTGTGTCTCTGTCTTTCTGAGGACAGGACAGAATTGGAGATAAAGAGATATGAGAGAGCCACAGCGCTCACAAAACATCAGCACATCCTGCTATGAGCCAGGGGCCATAAATCCGATTAATAGTGTGATGTGAGAGCTAATGTTATTTATGCTCAGAGTCGGGGTATGGATCATTGAGATAAGACATAACAGATGTTTGTAAATGGCATGTTATCTAATCAGCCCATGAGGCGGGGTATCTGCTATAAGCGACCGCTCTGCAGTCATTTCAACACTGACCTCTCATTTTGAGGAGCATCAATGATTTCACTAATATTGGGATATCCTCAATACAACTTTTCGCTCTGCATCTACTTTCTTCATTATGCCAAAATAACTAACCAAATTCCCAAATGGCTGTGAACATCTCACCTAGCTTGTTTCAGCTCAGTCATCTTGGTCAAAGAGTCAGTCGCAACTCATTTATCTCCACGTCTGTGTGTCTCCCTCATGAACCGCTGAGCCTCCCCCTATTCATCATCTCTCCTCTCTGAACGACTCACAGTCGGTCATGAATTGACATGAATTGACACTCTTTATGCTCGTACAAATTCATTTAGCAGCCAATAGTCCAGAGACACCCTGATATGAAAACTGACGAATTATATAGCCGTATGTCGTCTTTCAACCGCTGGCTGTCGAAGTGGTGCCCAGCGAATAAGGTGGGCTACGTAGACAACTGGAAGACTTTCTGGAGAAAACCTGATCTGATGAGGAGGGACGGCGTCCATCCCACGTTGGAAGGAGCGTCTCATTTCTGCGAATATGACCACGTTGATCACGGACCTAATCCATGACAATCCGGGGTTCAGATCAGGAACCGGGAGCAGAGTTGTAGTTTAACACCCTTCTCTGCTCTTCTTGTCAAGCAGTTACCCATCCATTACTCTAGAATAGAGACTGTGAAGACTGTGTCTGTCCCACGGCCACTTAAATTAAATAAATCTAAAGTAAACACAAGAGGAGTCGTACACAATAACCTTATACAAGTTAACACCATTATTTCAGCAGTGCAACAAAACAGGACTATTAAATGTGGTCTCCTAAATATTAGATCTCTGTCATCTAAAGCTGTGTTACTAAATGATTTAATAACAGATAATCACATTGATTTATGTTGTCTAACTGAAACCTGGCTGCGCCATGAAGAATATGTCTGCCTAAATGAGTCGACTCCTCCAAGTCATGTTAATACTCACATTCCTCGAGACACCGGTCGAGGAGGTGGAGTAGCAGCCATCTTTGACTCGAGCCTTTTAATAAATCCTAAACCTAAATTAAATTACGACTCATTTGAAAGCCTTGTTCTTAGTCTTTCACATCCAACCTGGAAAACATTACAGCCGATTCTATTTGTGATTCTGTACCGGCCACCCGGTCCATATTCAGAGTTTATATTAGAATTTTCAGAATTTATATCAAGTTTGGTTCTTAAAACTGATAAAGTTATTATTGTAGGAGATTTTAATATTTATGTGGATGTTGATAATGATTGCCTAGGTACTGCATTCATCTCATTGTTGGACTCAATCGGCTTCTGTCAGAGAGTACAGAAACCCACTCACAGCTTTGGCCACACTTGATCTTGTTCTTACATATGGCGTTGACATTGAGCATTTGAAGGTCTTCCCACAGAATCCTCTTCTGTCAGACCACAGCCTTATAACTTTTGAGTTTATACTACCGGAGTGTACACCGTTAGTCAAAAGTTTCTACACCAGATGTCTAACTGACAGTGCTGTAGCTAAATTTAAAGAAGCGATTCCTTCTGCACTTGATTCAATACCATGTCTCAATATAACAGAGGACTCCTGGTCTAACTTTAGTCCATCCCAGATTGATCATCTTGTTGATAGTGCCACAGGCTCACTGAGAATGACACTGGACTCGATAGCCCCTCTGAAGAAGAAGACAGTGAGGAAGAGAAGGTTTGCTCCCTGGTATAACCCTCAGACCCGCACATTAAAGCAAACGTCACGAAAGCTTGAAAGCATTTGGCGTTCAACTAATCGGAAGAATCCCGCTTAGTTTGGCGAGATAGTCTTAAAACTTATAAGAAGGCCCTCCGCAATGCCAGAGCAGAATATTACTCATCAGTAATAGAGAAGAATAAGAACAACCCTAGGTTTCTCTTTAGCACTGTAGCCAGGCTGACAGAGAGTCACAGCTCTGTGGAGCCCAGTATTCCTATAGACCTCAGGAGTAATGACTTTATGAACTTCTTCAATGAGAAGATTTTAACTATTAGGGACAAGATTAATAATCTCTTGCCCTTAACCAGTGCCAATCTGTCCTCAAGTGGAATGGCTTTGAAACCCCTGTATGTCCTGGTATATATTTAGATGGCTTTTCTCCCATCAACCGTGACCAATTATCTTTAATGGTTTCTACTTCTAACACGTCTACCTGTCTCTTGGACCCTATCCTGACTAGGCTGCTTAAAGACGTTTTGCCTTTAATTGGCAGCTCTCTTTGGATATTATTATTAATGTGTCTTTGTTAACAGGCCACGTACCACATTCCTTCAAAGTAGCTGTAATTAAACCTCTCCTGAAGAAGCCCACTCTGGATCCAGAGGTTTTGGCTAACTACAGACCGATCTCAAACCTCCCGTTCCTCTCTAAGATCCTTGAGAAAGTGGTCGCAAATCAGTTGTGTGACTTTCTACATCAGAATAGTTTATTTGAAGAGTTTCAGTCAGGATTTAGAAAACACCACAGCACAGAGACAGCACTGGTGAAGATTACCAATGACCTCTTAATGGCAGCAGATAAAGGACTTCTCTCTGTACTGGTCTTGTTAGACCTTAGTGCTGCATTCGACACCATTGACCATAACATCCTATTACAGAGACTGGAGCAGTCGATTGGTATTTCAGGCACCGCCCTAAGTTGGTTTAAATCCTATTCATCAGATCGATCTCAGTTTGTATTTGTATACGATGAAGCCTCAATGACCACCAACGTTAGTCACGGAGTTCCACAAGGTTCTGTGCTTGGACCAATTCTATTTACCTTATACATGCTTCCTTTGGGCAATATTATCAGGAAACACTCTATAAACTTTCATTGTTATGCAGATGATACTCAACTATATCTATCGATAAAACCAGAGGAGACTAACCAACTCACTAAAATTCAAGCATGTCTTAGTGACATAAAAACATGGATGACCGGCAACTTCTTGATGTTAAACTCAGACAAAACCGAAGTAATTCTACTCGGCCCTGAGCACCTCAGAGATCAATTATCTGGTGATGTGATTTCTGTAGATGGCATTACTCTAGCATCCAACACCACTGTAAAGAATCTCGGCGTTATCTTTGATCGGGACTTGTCCTTTAACTCCCACATAAAGCAAATCTCAAGGACTGCATTCTTCCATCTACGTAATATTTCAAAAATCAGGCACATCTTGTCTCAAAAGATGCAGAGAAATTGGTTCACGCGTTCGTTACTTCGAGACTGGATTACTGCAACTCCTTATTATCAGGCTGCACTAATAAATCTCTTAGGTCCCTCCAGTTGATCCAGAATGCTGCAGCTCGTATTCTCACTAAAACTATGAAAAGAGATCACATCACTCCTGCACTAGCTGCTCTGCACTGGCTCCCTGTAAAATCAAGAATCACTTTTAAAATTCTTCTCTTAACTTACAAAGCCTTAATTGGTGATGCACCATCATATCTTAAAGAGCTTGTAGTACCGTATCGCCCCACCAGAGAGCTGCGCTCACTAAATGCGGGGCTACTTGTAGTTCCGAGAGTCTTAAAATGTAAAATGGGAGCCAGAGCCTTTAGTTATCAAGCTCCTCTTTTATGGAACCAGCTTCCACCTTCAGTCCGGGAGGCAGACACAGTCACCACATTCAAGAGTAGACTTAAGACTTTCCTCTTTGACAGAGCTTATAGTCAGGGCTGAATCAGGTTTGCCCTGGTCCAGCCCCTGGATATGCTGCTATAGGCTTATAGCTGCTTGGGGACGTTTTAGGATGCACTGAGCACCTCTCTCCTCTTTTCTTTCTCCTATGGATGAATCTTCATCTCTCCATCACACATGACTAACTCTGCTTTCTCCCCGGAGTCCTTCTGACTTCACGTCTCATGGGGTCATCGGACCCTATGAGACGGCATAGATTCCATCTGCTGATGGACCTTCGATGGTTGGATCGTGAGTTCCTGTCGCCAGCTGTGCCACTGCCCTGCTGGGACTCCGCCCACTCCTCCACTTGGGAGGTCTCCAAACTCTCCATCGTGGAATATGCCTAAATATGAACTATTGATAAACTGTCAGATTCCTTGAATGTATTTTAACTCTAAATATGTCCTTCTGTACACATTACATCTATTGCATCTGTCCATCCTGGAGAGGGATCCTCCTCTGTTGCTCTCCTGAAGGTTTCTTCCCTTTTTTTCCCCCTGAAGGGTTATTTGGGAGTTTTTCCTGGTCCGATGTGAGGTTTTGGGTCAGGGATGTCTATGTGTACAGATTGTAAAGCACTCTGAGACAAATTTGTAATTTGTGAAACTGGGCTATACAAATAAACTGAATTGAATTGAATATGTGTGCTTGATGTAAATATATACTCTCACTAAGAAGTAGTTATAGTTTAAAGGATTCCATCGGTGTGAGAAATGAAGCTCCGGAGAGTAAATTATTTCTGAAGAGCCGTGTCTATTACACTTTCTGATTGTTTTGGGGCAAATTCTCTCTTTTGTTTTCTATTTGCATACTGAAAATATGACAATTTGTTAATTTGGAAATTGATGCCGATCAAAGAGATTAGATTTAATTTAAAGTGAATGTTGATGTTCTGCGGTGAAATCATTCAAATAAATGAAAGATGTCAGCAATGATGGGCAAAGTTCTCACTCGTGTCCATCTTTCCTCCATTCCTCCTCTTCAGGTCTCGCTTTTCTTAGATGTAAAAATAAAGATAAATGACATATGTGTGAGAGGGAAGAAGTGATGGATGACTTCACCTCCCACAATGCTATGCTGCGTGTCAGCACAGAGGAGTCAATGAAAGCTCCGTGAAGCTCAGGACAACATGCTCCAGTGAATGGACTTACAGAAGCAGAGGGAGCTTTGGTGAGCGAGCACATGACAGCTTTACCAAATAGAGAGCAAACTGACAGTAATATCTGCTCCCACAGGAGACCGAAGGCTGACAGGCAGCTGTGGCGTCCACACAGTGAAGTGGCATCTCACTCAAACCCCAAACAGGCGGACTATATCTTTATTTTCTGACACGCGCTAACATTCCTTTCTAATAAATTGTGCTCAAAATTAGAATCATTCTTTCCTGAGTGGATGCAAAGCGGACAGTCTACCCATCTTCTTTACCTCGAGCAGCATCGTTTGCAGAAATTGGTTTTCTCCTCTCCACCATATAACTCAAAAAAGACAAATCTCCCCTGCCTCCAACCCCCTCTCGTCTCCAGACGAGCATTTCATCTTCCTGTCCACGGGCACAGCAGACTAAACACACTCTAATAGACGGTCTTTGTGTCCAACGCAAGCCTGGCTGGAGGGCTGGAATCTACTGTTTGAAATACACACTGCATGCATATACTGTATCAGCTATGACAAAGAGGCGTAATAATAGGATATAAATACATGAACACTATAAATGGGTGACATGCATCCCTTTAAGTGCTTTCTGACATAATAATACAGACAGCTGTAAATAGATACATGAGAGCTGAAGGAAGAAAAACATCAGCTTTGACAGCGCAACCTCGAGAAATCCCTTACATGTTATTGTTCAGCTAGTTAAGTCGGACAACGTGTAATAAAACTAGCTACTAAAAAAACACATTACAGGCATTTCCTCGCCTTTTCCCAAGGAAATGACCTACTTTCAGCCGGAGATAGAGTAATATGAACCTGAAGAAAAGGTGCTTTTACGACCACAAAATAATGAATTCAAATCATTCGACTGGGAAAGGGTATCTTCAGTTCTCAGTGGACCCCCAGAGCCCGATGTCAATTTTACTGGAAAGAAGCAGGTAAAACAGGAGCCATAAAAGTAATGAGATGTAATGGAGACGTTTAGTTTGAATGCTTTGTGATGCCATTCTATAGCCGTGTGATATTGAGAAGCACAGTGAGTGTTGTCTGTGATGCTTTAGACTATTATCATATGCATGTGTGTCCTCATCGTCACATAGAAAAGAAGAAATGATGAAGATCAACATCATCTTTATTTAACTTATACCTTTGTGAGCGCTTATGTAGACATTACAACTCATTGACCTTTGTAAACACCCACGTGCAGTGAGTGAAAGTCAATACTGCCTCCTCCCGGCGACACGGTGGAACTACATGTACAAACCTGACACCAGACAAATAATCCAAGTATTATCCTAAATTTAGGAGACTATTTGTATTAAAGTTGTATATTGTTAGTTTCAAACCAGGATAGGAGCAAAAGGCTTGCGTCATCGATAATCATGTGACAGGAAGACAAAGACAGTTTTTTCACCATTATTGGATTATGTTATTAGTATCACAAGCTGGGCTGCTAATTAACTTAATATCATTAAATACAAGCAACATGTCCTTTATTCTATATTGCTCTCCTCATTCAATCACAATATGTGAGCTTAAGCCTTCACTTGTGGTGTGTATAAAGATCTATGTGGGAAACATGATTTATAACAACAAGAAAGTCAATATCTAAGAAGACGTAAATAAACCAGGAAAGGTTCCTCAAAGTCAGAGGGGAGACAAGAAAGTTAAACACAACATGAATTGCTGGTATCTATCTACATCATGGAAAGTTCAATTTTTTCAATTCAGTTTATTTGTATAGCCCAGTTTCACAAATTACAAATTTGTCTCAGAGTGCTTTACAATCTGTACACATAGACATCCCTGACCCAAAACCTCACATCGGACCAGGAAAACTCCCAAATAACCCTTCAGGGGGAAAAAAAGGGAAGAAACCTTCAGGAGAGCAACAGAGGAGGATCCCTCTCCAGGATGGACAGATGCAATAGATGTAATGTGTACAGAAGGACATATTTAGAGTTAAAATACATTCAAGGAATCTGACAGTTTATCAATAGTTCATATTTAGGCATATTCCACGATGGAGAGTTTGGAGACCTCCCAAGTGGAGGAGTGGGCGGAGTCCCAGCAGGGCAGTGGCACAGCTGGCGACAGGAACTCACGATCCAACCATCGAAGGTCCATCAGCAGATGGAATCTATGCCGTCTCATAGGGTCCGATGACCCCATGAGACGTGAAGTCAGAAGGACTCCGGGGAGAAAGCAGAGTTAGTCATGTGTGATGGAGAGATGAAGATTCATCCATAGGAGAAAGAAAAGAGGAGAGCGGTGCTCAGTGCATCCTAAACATCCCCAGCAGCTATAAGCCTATAGCAGCATATCCAGGGGCTGGACCAGGGCAAACCTGATTCAGCCCTGACTATAAGCTCTGTCAAAGAGGAAAGTCTTAAGTCTACTCTTGAATGTGGTGACTGTGTCTGCCTCCCGGACTGAAGGTGGAAGCTGGTTCCATAAAAGAGGAGCTTGATAACTAAAGGCTCTGGCTCCCATTTTACATTTTAAGACACTCGGAACTACAAGTAGCCCCGCATTTAAACACGAAAGGAGGATTTGAGGTAGACTTTACATGCAGCATAAGTCCGTCTCCCTTGTTATCCCAGCCTGTGTGTTCACCGTCCTGCACCCCCTCGAGTAAACACTGTTCGCTCTGTCAGCACTTTTGCCATAATTAGCACTGTTAGTGTTTGGCCATCGGCTCAGCCGTGGTCATGTTGAGAGCCTTTCAAAGTGTCCAAATCGAGCACCTTCACAGCAGGCTGACGTTCACTTACACTGTGGCGATTCACAGTCTGAGCCTTTCGAGTACTTCCCTTAAAAGACCGAGCCCTTTCTTTTACCTCTGCTTGCCAGGTTCGATGGCCCCTGCGAAGCCCCCCGGGCCGTCATCACATGTCAATACCTCCTGCGACCACGTCGGTGGCGTGAGGCCGGCTGGCTCTTATTTCTGAAGCTGATTTAAGTGAGTCAGTTTGACAGGTTGACATCAGTCCAGCTGATTTTGATTAAAAGCATTCACACATATTCACACTATAAAGAAGTAGGCACAGGAACAGGAAGATCAGTTTACAGGATACAATTAAGATGGAATCTTGCAGATAAAGCAGATAAAACTGGTTTCCATAGTTACACTGTGTATGTTTTAGCTTTAAAAAAAATATTTTAAGTATGATGCCAACGCAGACAAGGAAACAATTTCTCATTTAACCATATAAGATATTGTTTTAAAATAGTACCAGCATTACTGCATACCACCTTATATGTGCAATCTAGAAATACAATTAAATGGGCACTATTATTGATTCACACAGTGACCTGCTGTTTTTTGTTTGTTTGTTGAAAGGTCAGAGAGAGGTCAGAGGTCAAAATCAGCTACTGACGCCAGATCTGGAAGCAGTTCAGTATCTTGTTCAGCATACATACATAACATAAACACCGTTGTTGCTGTTGCTGGGAGCCGATATTTAATCACACTTTCATCAGTAGTTCCACTGTTTTCCACAATTGTTCAATGGCGGTCAACACCTGAATGGTATTGTATTGGCAGATCGTTGGCTATTCAAAGCCAGGTAGGCCACAGCAAACAATGAGAGACTTCAAACAAGAGCACACCACAGAATGAACTGATTGAAAAAAAACGGATTTATTACTTATTGCCAGTGAACATGTTTTCTCCACAGACGGAGATGCTGGTGCACGAGACGTGAAAACATTCTAGATAGACAAGATATTCACAGAACTGCAGATGGCAACCAAAAACTGTTTTAAGGATGCTATTAAATAACAAACAGAGAGACAGACATACAGATAGATAGATAGATAGATAGATAGATAGATAGATAGATAGATAGATAGATAGATAGATAGATAGATAGATAGATAGATAGATAGACATGTGGGATTTGTATTTTCAACGCTAATATGTCAGGAGGTGTCACTTCGCTGGACTTCTAGAGGACGAGCTGTCTGGAGACGCGCGTGCAGCAGCAGTCGCTCTTCTCTCCGCCTCCAAACACTCGTTGTCCCTTTTATGCAAATCGTCATCGGTATCCGGAAACTAGCAGCCCCGTGACGCGAGGGCAGAGCTAGCATCGGAATGAGTAAAGTGCTGTCCTCGATTTGGACCTGAAACTTGCTCCGCGGCTCCTGTCAGCGGACAGTTTCCCTGCTGCGCGCCGACATGGGGTCACCGGGGTCGAAGGCTGTCCCCGCGGGCTGGAGCCTCTAGCGGGACCTGACGGGATGCCGCTCGGCTAGTCTCCCCGGAGCCCGCGGTCGGGTGGATGTGGCGCAGGAGCTAGCAGGCTAGTCCCCGGGCTGAGATTCACGAGCTGCCTCGCGCCGGCCGGGCTGGACACGGGACGTGATGGCGCGGCTGGTGTTGGAGCAACTGTCCGATTTCGGGGACTTCACCGGCGGTAAAGAGCTCATTAGACGGACTAGTCCCGAGAACACGAACCGCCTGTCGCACGTCCGCCTGAGCCCAGAGGGACGCCATGTCCATGTCATCCTCCGCGAGCCTCAGGTCGGTCTCGTGACTCTGGACAAGTTCGAAAGACCCCATCTGGTCCAGAACCACAAGAAGCTGGATGTGCGGTCTCCGCGAGCCGTGCCCGTCGTGGACGTGTTGTATCTGGACCACCGCGGCGGCAGCGGAGACGCGGCGGCCGTGGCGGTGGTTTATGAGAACGGAAAAGCGGAGTTTTGGAAATTCCAGGAGTGCAAAGCGGGCTGGCACCTCCTGCAGACATCCGAGCTGTGCAACAGCCCCCGGGCCCGGGTGGTGTCCGTCTGCGCCTGGTCCAACCTCCTCATCTGGTGTGAGGAGAGGCCGCCCTCGGAGAGCACCCCTGCCCTCAGCTCCACGCGGAATAAGTTGAGGTACTGTGTCTGCAGACGTGACTTCCAGGTGTCGGAGGGCACCGTGACCTTGGGAGGGGTGAAAATCGCCCTCCACAACAATCCTAAATTCACCGTGGTCAGCTCTGGTGAATTTGTACATCTTCTTCCTGATTTGAAAGGGAAGCCGCCGATGACCGTCTCCAAGTGTTTTCTCTCCTGGTCCCCTCTCCACGATTCCTTCACAGTCGGCGCCACGTGCAGGAGCACCCCCCTCAGAAAGCTTTCGGCTCAAGAGTCTGACTTGAAGCGGTTGCTGACGGACTGTTTGGGATATTTATCGACTCTCGAACCGCCCGAGATCCACGACTTCTCCCCGGCGGCCGGCGGAGGCCTGCTGCTGCTGCTCGCCACCGGCTGGGTGTGTCTCCTCCAGAAAGACGGGATGCTGCGGCAGGTGTTCAAGCTGGAAGACGAGTCCCCGGTCCCGCGTGGGACTCACACCAGCCTGTGCATGTACCAGGACGTCGTCGCGGTGCTGGTCGGCCCAAACCTGCATCTGATAGACGTGAACTGTGGCAGAGAGCTGGAGAAGATCCCGCTGCAGAGCGAGGGCGTGTTGTATGTCAACTGTGCTGAAAGATGTGCGCCTCACGTGCTCTTAGAAAGCGGGCTGTTTGTGGTGGCGAGCCGGGAGACGGACTCGAAGCGGAAGCCGCCGGGTCTCAGTATTCACCCAGAAGCCCTCCTGGTGGAGGCCGTCTTCGAGGAGGCCTGTAAGTACTACCAGCAGAGGAGCCTGAGCAGCACGCAGCTCACCGTGGACACGCTGAAGAAAGGAGGGAGGTTCCAGGCGCCCATCTCTTTGGCCTCCATCCTCGGGAGCTACCTCGGCGCCGCGCTGAGGCCCAAAGGCACCGAGTCGCCCCAAAACGGAGGAGACGGCGGGCGTACGGCGGGACAAGACGAGCTGGTGGTGTCCCTGGAGTCCGAGCTGAAGGCGCTGGTGTCTCTGGAGGAGGTGAAGGGGAGTCTAGTGAGGGGGGACCCCGGAGAGGTGGAGGCCGTGTGCGAGAGTCTCGTGGAGAAGGAGGTGTCCCGGCTGCTCTCGGCCTCCGAGCTGGACCGAGAGGCGCTGCGTTACCTCAACTTCCTGTTCGGCGTCTTCCCCCGCCAGCTGTGGCGAGCGGCGCAGGCCGCCCTGCAGCTGCGGCGCCACGGTGACGGCTCTCTGACCAGCAGGGCGCCCCCGGACATGTGGAAGGCGGTCCTCGGCCCCGCGGCGCCCCCCGGCGCCCCGACCGGCCTCCCTCTGACCAACGGCGGGCTGAAACACAACACCGGCCTCAGAGGGGATCCCAGCCGGGCGCCGCCCTCTCCTCCTCCTCCTCCTCCTCCGGCGGTGGCGGCGCTGCCCGTGTTCGAGCTCCTCTGCCACTCGGTGTTCTCCTTCCAGCCCGGCTGGCTGCCCGGCTTCCTGGAGCTCGCCCAGCAGCAGCAGGGCGCGGCCGGCCTGGGCCTCGGCCTGGCCTCCTCCTCCTGGGGCTTCTCCGGGGGGCGGGGGGGCGAGGGCGGCGAGGACAACACGCCGCTCTACAAGCGAGCCCTGCGCGTCCTGTCGGGCCTGACCCCCGACGGAGACGGACGCCGGGACCTGGAGGTGGAGCTGCTGCTGGTCAGCGGGCGGCCCAACGCCGTCCTGCAGGCGCTGAGGATCCTGGTGGGCCGGCAGCAGTGGGCGTGGGTCACCCGGGTCGCCCAGAAGTTCTGCCGACAGAGCCCTCTGCTCCACAAGGAGATCTTCACGGCGCTGCTGTACGAGGTGGTGCAGCACCGAGAGCTGGACCCCTACCTGGAGCTGCTGTGGGCGCTGTGCCCGGAGGACCTCACGGTCACCACCATCCTCAACTTGGTGCTGAAGAACCTCCCTTCCCCGAACACCACCCCCCCCTCCCCCTCCTCCTCCTCCTCCTCCTCCTCTTCCTCTTCCTCCTTCTCCATGTCCACTAAAGCCTCCTCGTGCCCGGCTCCCTTCGCGGACGGCCCCGGCGGCCCGCTGACCGTGGGGCTGCTGAAGCCTTTGCTGAGGAGAGTCCTTCAGAGGGAGACCAAGCCCAGCCAGCGCTACGCAGACATCCTCCAGTCCCCGTCGCTCCCCCCCCCCGCTCCTCCACGCCGGCCCGCGGAGCGCCACGGGTCGGCGTCGGGGCCGAGCGCCGACTCGGCCCCGGCTCGTCTCGCAGAAACACCCGGCGAGCTGTCGGCCCCGGGAGCCGAGCCGGGCTCATTTCCGTAGACGTGAACACGATAAACCGAAACGTCTCTACGACATTCCACACGGCCGCCCAGCGTTGATGCGGCGTGTTTCTGACGGAGGTGTTCTCAACGTAAGGCAGTTTTTGTGATATTTGATGTGTTTTTAAGAACATTTGGTAATGTCAGATACAGTGTGACTACTAAAGACTGAAGTGACTACTGAAGATGTGTACACTGTATCTGCAATGTTATTTATCTCTTAAGCCTTAACTGCACGTGTATAATAATGCTTCTGCATAGTCTTACCTTGAATAAGTTTAGTCTTCGTCGAAACGGCATTAATAAATGATAATATCTTGTGTTATCTGCTCGGTCTTAAACAAAGCCACTAACTCTTGAAGGAGCGTGTGTGTGTGCTAACGGACGCCACGTGTGTCCGCCTTCCAGTCGCCGACGTCCCAGTGGCGTCATGCAGTCGGTCATTAGAGACAAGCCGGCCTTTGTGTCCGAATGTTTGCTTTGCGTGTGTAATAGTTTAGAAGCGGAGGCGGTCGGGAGGTCCGAGGTTCCTGTATTGATATATTAACATATCATAAGAGCTTAAACATTAACCTGGTTTCGATGGGCTCAACCAGACCATGTGACCTCTAACTCACAGCGGGTCATCGCTCCCTCGAAGCCTCGCGGGACATTCCAGACACGACGCCCAGTGAAATGACTCAGTTTGACTTTAAATCAAATTATGGAGGTAATTCAGTTAGGATTCAAGTGTGGGCCTGGTCTGTCTCGCATACGGTCCTGCAGGTCCTGCCCCGTGGACCCGGTCAGGGTGGTGCTGTTGGAGGTATCGGGTCCTGTTAGTTTCCTCCACGCTCTGGAACCGATTGCACTGTTACACCCTAGTCAGTATTGTGTGTCCGATGCTTCTGTTCAAATGAATGCTGTCCGGCTAAGTGCTGTTAACAAAAGTATATTTAAGTGCCTATAGTATTTGATGCCTTATTGATGTTTGTGCGGTCTATATATTGTGTTCTAATCGAAGGAAGCCAAGAACATGTTGTTTATTTTGTCCCACTCGTTTGAAGACTGCTAAAACAACGCTTTGGGTGAAACTTCTCAAAACTGTTGGATGACAATCGGACTCCAAAATGCTGCAGGACAATCAGTCCAGAGTGCCTTTCCTTCACAGCGGAGCGTCACATTCCTCAGAGCCTCACCTCCGGAGCGACTCTCGGCCTCCAGTCAAAAGCTTTTACTTTGAAGGACATTTTGATTTCAATATGAAACCTGCTGATTTCTTCCTCTGTTCTCATGTCAGTAATCATGTCATTCCAAGCTTTGTGCACTTAAACCAGCTCAACCAAATCTGTCGGCCTGAGTGCAGACCGGTGCCGTGGGTCAGAACCGGCTCACAGGTTAAATGTGTATTTACCACAAACTGATTTCTGTCTCGCCTCCATTCTTACTTTGTTTACTGTGAATGATGCTCTCCTATAGGTGTTATTTGGAAAAACAAGTATTGAAGTATTTATGAACAGATGCTGTCTGCTATTAAACTGTAGATAAAACGAACGTTTGCTGTCCGGAGTTCTTCATATCGAGTTGCTACTGCAATAAATGTGAAGCTTGTTAAACTCATTGTTGTGACTGAAGTTTTGATTGCACTCTGGCAGCTGTTGACAGTGTGAGGGGCTGTTTGATTGCACCCTGATGCATGATGGGACTGAACATGTCATGGACAATATATCCATAAAGTTTATTTACAGCTAATCGAGTCCCACCAGAAACACTCTCCTGATACAAGAGAGAGCCGAGCCACGTCTCGTACACTCGACCGCTCAGTCACATGACCCACTGCCCCATGTCTGAGCTCCACCATGTCCCTGCTATGGACAAATCCACTTATAGCTGCAGTTTTGTGTGTGTGTGTGTCAATTGTTTCCATGGTCAGGGCCTATTAGTGGAATGTGCAGTTGTTACCCATTAAGCTTCTCTTAACTAACTGAAAACAAAACTGTGTGAGAGAGAGAGAGAGAGAGAGAGAGAGAGAGAGAAACTTGCTGGTTCTCACAGCGACTAGGCAGGTTCCACATGGCAATGATACATGTCAGGAGTGGAATAAGTGCAGCGGTGGGAAGAGGAGGGTGACTCGTGTCTCTTCAGTGGAGGACGCTCAGGGTAACAAGAGGCCGGGTCTTCCCCAAAGGGCCCAGACTGATACCCAACATCCCTCAGCCAATCCCTCGATGTTCTTCCCTCGGTTTTCTTTTTCTTTTCCTTTGTGGGAAGCATTTCTCTCGTCAGGTTGATTCTCCTCTGGATCTCATATTACAAGGCTGAGTCACTCTGGAGCTGTAAATGATTCACTTGTTCTAATTATAGATGCTTTCTTTAAACAGTATCGGAGCTGAACAAATGCTGGCTGCTCTGCCTGCTCCTTGGTCTTCTGCTTGTCTCTGAACGTGTGACTAGATGCCACAGAGCTGCAACAATGAAGGTGTCAATGGAAGAATAACTGCACTCAAAACGTTGTAATTGTTTATATTTCTGGAGCTCTTAGGCTGCAGTTAATTTATTGCCGGCCGCCTTGTGGCGGTGATACTTGTTATAGGTAATGCAGTGAATAGATTTAATAATCATGCCGCAGCTCTTGTTTTGTCTCCCATGACTGGACAGACTATACATGAGCCCAGAGATCTGTAACCCATTACATGTGTACTTACATTACAGCCTTTGATCCAGATGTCAGCAGTAAATGATTCAATCAAAGAAATAAATTACCAATCAGAATCTTCACTAGCACACAAGTAACAGGCAGACAGAGTCAGTGTGTGAGGGGGAGCAGACAAAGAACAAAGGGACAGAGACGTTGTGAAGAGAAACCCACAAATAGGGAAGTTGGAAAACAGGTGAGCAGGAAGTCTGCTGACTGCAGGGCTGACAAGAAACTGGTGACACTCATCAGAGCAGACGACAAAGGCAAGAAACCCCACCGAGGTAGACAGAAGGGTTGAATCCATTATGTGTGCAAACAGCAGCTTGTGATGCTGCAACTGCCAAAGAGAAAAGCTTGCACTCCTTTGGTCACGCCGCTTCTCATTGTCCTCAGGAACACTTTTTTAAATCCTCTGACCAAGTGCTGCAAAACGTCCTGTACCGAAAAAACGTATTTTAATACACAGTATGTGTGTTATTATTTAACCATTATCTAACCAACACAGATTCATTTTTATTTTGGAATAATACAAGTTATCTTGTATCCAGTCAGCTCACACACACACACATCTCTTATCATGTTAGTTAATAAACACAGAGTCACATGAGGGAGGACTCTGTTGGCGTGCCTGTTGAGATGCCAGAGAAGCGTGATAGTCATCACGACCACGAAGACAAGCCATCCTTGTCCAGAACATCAGAACCTGCTGTTAACTGTTTGTGGGGCTGGAGTCGTTACCAGAGCCGAGCTTGTTCAACTTGGATTGGGAGCGGTGTGGAGACGTTCATGATCGATCTCAAGGGGAACGCTGCTCTGTGAAAGGCTCTTTCACGGTGTGTGTGGAAAACAAAATGATCTCTGAGATTCCACTTGTGTAACGGCTAAAAGGTAGAAAAATGCTCAGCAGACTTGTTTGTGGATCAGAGGCAAATTTACTTCCAATAATGATCACAACATCTCAATCACATTGATCAAATTAACGATTTATAAAGTGCTGTGTAACAAATATAAAACACAATCTATTACTGAGGACAAAGCAGTACAAAGTACACCAATTATCATTCTGGAATCATGAATAGTGTCACTCGAAAATCTACATGTACAAACATAATCTCAAGCGGAAAAAAAAGTTTTTTGTGATTCATACAAAAATGTGCTTAAATTTCCAATATTAGTGCAAATATGATTAAGAATTTAATTTACTGTCAACCAATCCAACAAAGACTCAATCTAATTAACAAGTATTATTCGTTGCACGGTGTTTCCCCTGCTGGAGTCAGGGGGCCAGACCATAGCAGCAAACACTTTACATTATAAAAAGCCTGTTGGCACGGTAACGCTCTGCTGCTGCATCCAACGAGAACACTACACACACATCACTGCATTTAAATGTGATTAACTCACAGAAATATACATTACAGTTTGAAATATACAGCCCATATTCTCAGACTCCAGCAGTAGCTCAGTTCATATAGAAAAATACGTACAAAAACATTTATGTCACATAATAACTCACTTTGAGAAGTTTATTTTAAATTGTGAAAAATTCCCTGCCGATTCCTTTGTGTCCCGTTTCACCCCGAGGTCAAATCAAAGATGCTTTGTGTCTGTCTGTGAGGCTCGACGCTGTGAGCTTTTTTTCACATTTTTCTTTCTTCAGTCTTCACCAAAGTGACAACGTGCCACATCTGTGCATGAGTGCACCATGTGTGTCTATCTGGTCAAGTGATGCCACAGTCATTTAAAGCTGTAACCAACATATGCCGTCCTCTCAGGGGATTTTAACCTGGGCCCGTGGGATGTTTCGCATAATTAATCCGTTACTGGAAATAGAAACATTAGGAGAAGTCAAGGGCCAGCAGAGTCAAATGAATCAGTCATGAGATTCAGAATCAAAACATTTTGCAGATGTTGTATATCATTTTCTGTTTGTGCTACTTACTCGTAGACATCAGAATACTTCATTCTCCTGTAGTACTTTGCTAGTTTGATAGAAAAGATGATGCTGGGGATGAAGAAGATCAAGCACCAGCCCAGACTGAACCAGAATGCATTCTAAAAAAAGACAGAGCAATGGAGGTAAGGAGGACTGATCAAATAGGACAAGCACAAGCCTTTCCATTTCTCAAACTAGTCCCTACATCCTGACTTAGTATTTGTCTAAAATAGATCAATTATTCATTCCATGTGGTAGGTGCAGCAAACACCACCTGATCCTCACCAGAGACTCCACGATGTAAGAGCAGAGGATGATCTCAGCAGAGTCCACAGCTCCCGCCACCGGCCCACAGCGGCCCACCTGCTGTGTGATCTAAGGGAGAGGACACAGGACACAGGACACAGGACACAGGGCACAGGGCACAGGGCACAGGGCACAGCACACAGATCAGTACCAGACCAACGTAAACAACCGGGCTGTGTATATGTTAAAAGTGTTAAAGTCGGACCAAAACTTACCGTAACATTTGCCCAGTCAGCATAATTAACGAAGTAACTCAGCTGACAGTCCAAAAACGTTTTGCTCTCCTAGGATAGAGAGAGAGAGAGAGAGAGAGAGAGAGAGAGAGAGAGAGAGAGAATAAATTCCACACATTTTCTCCCTGCTTCACGTGGGAGGTCATGAGGAATCAGTGCAACATTTGGCCATCTCAGAATGTGGGAATTCTGGGTAAATCCTCTGAAGTGACCCGTAAATAACTGCAATGGCAGTATGAGTAGGCAAGGCAATTAAGTTATTCATACAACACATTTCATGCACAGGGGCAATTTAACATCAAAGGATAAGCCTGGTGATATTCTATATTTGTATTATCGTCAACAAATCCAACAATTACTGAATCTAGCTAACTAGTATTTGTTGTGCACTGGGTGACATATTCCTCCATTACATGAACACCCACACCCAATTTATTTTATTTTGGGTCAATCCCATATGCACAGTAGTGTTGACATAAATAAAGAGCACCAGATGTGCATAAACCGCCTCTTAAAATAGTCCCAGACAAATGCAGCATGTAGTGCTGTTTGGTCAACCTTTATTAAAAACTACAACGCCCAGGTGTTTGAGTCTCCAACAACAAGAGATATATTTATGAGCTTTTTCTTAAGATTTGTATCTTCAATAATCACAAACGGGCTTGTGGCCGCAGATCAGTCAGTCAGTTTTTTGTTGACGTAAAAAAAATAACAAAGTCAGCAATATCCTTTAAATCAATAATTAATGAGGATTATTCAATTCTAGATCTAAGTGCATCTGGATATTTAAAGTGGATGCTGGTTATTGAAGTCAGAAGACGTCATCCAAAATCAATTCAAAGGAAACACTAGTGCATAATCTGTTGGTAAAAAGCGTGCATAACTACAACTGAAGTCAAATAAGTTCAGACATGACAGGTAATGCAGCGCTGTTGACGTGGAACCAACAAGCGCGTTGTCTCAACTACGAGCGCCGCAGCTCCTCTGGCTGAAGGGCTGACTGACCACAGGCAAGCCCTCACATGGAGCCCTCTTTCTTCTAACTCATGTGACTCGTGACTCACGGTCTTGACGATCTGTGTCGTATTTATGTTGAGGAAGTCTTGTGCTGCTCCCACGTTGCTCAGCACCTCCTCCACCGTTCCCTGGAAGAGCCAGAAGAAAGAATGAGCCACAGGAAGAGAGGCACGAGACCTGGCAGTGTCCAGGTGTTAGTCTTGGCCCTCACGTTGATTTGCCCCGCTGTGGATTCAAGGCTCCTGATGGTTGAGTTCAGGTTTTCCTGAGCGCAAAAGCAGAAGATGTCCATGTTTAAATTCAGATGGATGACCAATATGGGAAAAGCAGAATCAGGACATCAGGAGAGATGGCAGCCCGGACGGGAAAGTTTACTCACAAGTCGTGGGATGATGATCGTTTCTATATCGGTCTGGATTTGCCTCAGGTCCCTGGCCTCATTTAGGAGCTCTTCTCGAATATCATTGTTTGGCTAGAAACAAGCAAATGGTTATTTATTTGAAAGATACCAGCATCCGAAAAAATATATATATTCAGTGAGGAATCATGCGACATGTTTAAAGCGCAGAGACGCAGAGTAAAGTGTAAAATGATAACAAGGCAATATGTATGATGTTAATGAGACGGACTTGGCCGGCAGCGAGCTCCTCAAGTTTTTCTGCAGTTGGAGTCAGATTGATGCTGGAAATGTTTTTCATCTGAAAGAGACAAGCAGGGCACACCGGGTCACAACGTCAGGTCACGAGTGGATGCACGTAATGACGATACAGCTACACAAAAACACAAGCACGCCCCTTGATAAGGTCTACCTGCTGCGTGACAGAGGCGGTGTCAATATTTGTCGCCTTGTTGGAGAAGCGTCTGAGCTGGTTCTGAACTTCAGGGCTCAGCAGAGTGATGCTGGACAGAGAGATGTCCGCTTTGTCAAACTGCTGCTGGATCTGCTCCGTGTACTGTGTGTGTGTGTGACATTTCAACATGCGTTCAATGAAGTTACCCTTTGGGAACATTGTTTATTTTGAGCAATTGAAGAGGACTGTTAGGAAACTCACTTTAGTAACATTTAGCAAGTGTTCGAGGTCTACGAGCTCGTACAGGTGGAGCACTGTCCACACGGGCTGGTTCTTCTCACAGTCTCTGTGAACATTAACCTCAAGTAAAACTCAGTTGTACGCCTAATCACAATAAAACATGTACAGGGCTTAATTAAACCCACACACTTTAAACTCATAAACAAAAATAATAAAGTAGAAACATTAAACATTATTCTGATGTGTACATCAGAGATGTGTACAACTAAACTACATGGAGACAAGCCTGTGTGTGTGTGTATGTGTGTGTTTGTGTGTGCGTGTGTGTGTGTGTGTGTGTGTGTGTGTGTGTGTGTGTGTGTGTGTGTGTGTGTGTGTGTGTGTGTGTGCATGCACATAAGTATATGCACGTGTTCCTATGTGAAAGGTGAATCAACATCACATACCTATAGATATCAGAGATATTGATGTTGGTTTTCAATCCCAAAGCTGGACCTATATCCAACCCTGGAAATACACCTGGAGTGTCAATGAGCTGTGGAGAGAGGAGGCGTTACCATACCAACACGAGGCTATCTCACATGCCTCTGCAGCTGCTTTCAGATCCCTGCAGATATCGGTGTGTGTGTGTGTGTATGTGTGTGTGTGTGTGTTTCTTGTGGTAGTGTTACCTTTAACAGTTGTCCGTTGCTCCAGGGCTTACAGAGCAGAGTGTAAACGTTCCCACCCAGCAGGAACAGCAGCAGCACAGCTATCATGAACAGCCATGAGAAGAGGAAGCTGAAACCTGCACCCCTGCATCCACATCCAGGTCAGAGGTCAAACAAGAGGTGAGAAGGTGCAACTGTTAAAAGTCTCCCCTCTGGATAAGAGCATCCCATGTTGCTCAAATAAATCAGATATTAAAACCCAGCACTCACATCATGAGGAAGGTGCCTCCGCAATCCGCTGTGCAGGAGCGCTTGGTGGGGTCTGCTTTGGCTGTCAGACCCAGAGGGCCCAGGGTCAGACCCAGGAAGTTACACACCACCACCAGGAAGACCAAACAGCACAGGGCCACACACACTCCCCATCTGCAGACGTATGCACACAAGGTGTGTATGGGATGTTTGGCTTTGTCTTGCATTGATCACATGTGTTAGAACATTTTTTTTTTTACCTAATATGGTCGGCTCTCTTGATCTCTGGTGTCACTTTGCTTATTTCTCCCTGCAGCAGGTTCAGCGTCTCTGACACGTTGGTCAGAGCAGATAAAGGGATTTCTTTGGTGACCTGAGAGATCTGTGTTTCTATGTTACCTAGCAGCTGCTTGCTACCTAAAAGACACAGAGACAGAAGCACGGAGCCATTGTTAATATGAATTGATCTTAAGACTATCTGAAAGTTTAGGAGAGTTATTGTGCTCGCTCACTTTGAACTACATCCTTGGTGGCATTGGTCACGCTCTGGGGGATGCTGTTGAAATAGCCCTCCACCTGAAAGGCAGAGCATTCATTCCCACATAGTGTTGAAGTCGAATCGCGTCTTTCAGTCAAACTCTTTTCAATTAACAAATACCACAGTTGCAGCCAGCCAGTAAATCCACTCTATTTACACACATTAGTTTCCCCTCACAATGTGTAGCTAAACAATTATTACATTTGCTTTGGTAAGAGATGTGCATCACTCTTCCGTCTCTATCTATGCACTTATCTAGACAGGCAGGGATTACAGTTTCAAGATTGATCATGATGATTGTGAGCATATTGCTGTAAATCAGAAGTCACTGACCTCGTTGATTTGGGATTCGAGATCAGCTCTGTTGACTTCATCCAGTGCAGACTGGAACTCGTTCAAGCTGGGAATCTGTGGAGAACAACCGAGACACGAACCATCGTGACCAGATGTCACATGTAGTGACGTGTTTTACCTCCAGCGGACAGGAGAGGGCAGCAGACTTCAGCTTTCAACATGTTTATAGATGGGCCACAATAAACTAGGTTGATAAGATGGCTGTTCTTTTGGCTTGTTGTCATAATGGAGATTAGATATTAAAATAAAATTCCCTTTTATACTGATGAGGAAATGAGACCAAACCAGATGAGACAAGACAAGAAGAGAGGAGAGGAGATGGAGACGAAAGGACAGCAGCATATCACAACACAGGAAATGAGATGAGATGAGAGGAGAGGAGAGGAGAGGAGAGGAGAGGAGAGGAGAGGAGAGGAGAGGACACTAGCCGATCAGACCACAGGAGAGGAGAGGAGCGTAAACTGTTAGGTGAGAAGATGAGACAAGAGAGAAGGTGAGAGAGAGTGAGACGAGGAAAGAGTAGAAAATAGGAGAAGTGACAAGTGGAGAAGAGGGTAAAAGACAGGAGAGAAGATGAGAAGAGATGAAATTAGGCGAGTACAGAGCAAAGGAGAAAAGACGAGAGAGAACGAGAGCAGAGGAGCGTCTGCATGTGTCAGAGTTAGAGGAGTGTAGGAGAAATAGAGAAGAACAGATGGGAGGACTCAGAGGACAAATCAGCTGTTCAGACAAAGCCGAACATGAAGAGCTATTATCATGTGCATCAGCCTGTGTCAGAGTTTGACTGCATGAATGAATGAAATGTATTGAATAAATGATAATAAATCAAGTAAATTGTGTTGCTTGATAATGATGTCTTGTCAAACCCAATAAAGGCTCTGATTCTTCGTCGGGAAGTTGAGCAGTCAAACCCAACTCTTCTTTTGCTTAAAACATTTGAGCTGAGATGGATCCATTTAAAAAGGAAACACAGGAATATCTCTTGCTACATGCAAGGTTAAACAAAAGCAGGACTTACAGTTATGGAGGTGTCCACTGTGAGGGTCTGCAGCAGAGGCTTCAGAAGGTTACAGCCAATACAGTTGGGGTTGGATAGAGTGGTTTTGATCTGATGTTTGACCGCGGTGAGGTTGTCCTGGAGGTGGTCCACGCTGGACTGCAGCTGGGCCAAAGATGAGTTCAGGTGCTCCAGTTGGAGGTTGGTCTTTTCAGTCTCTGCTCACACAAATGAGAAACACAGTCAGTTGGTGTACATGGTTACAAAGTAACACTTATTTTAAGACAAAGACTTTTTTCATGCTGGGTTTGAGATCAAAAGTATTTTAAAAGGCTGAAATGAATGGAAGCTCTGAACAAAAAGGAGAGCACTAAAGGAGAAAGGAGATTCATTATTGAGGTACTTTTAGTGAGCATACAATGTTGGTAAATGATGCATCAACACTTCATTTGTCATCATAGAAAAGGCAGAGTTACTGCGGCCAAAAAATAAATATTAAATACATTAATTTGCAGCTGTCTGCTGCAAAGGAGCATAACAAACACCCGATTCCAGTGTGGAAGTGTATTCCAGTTCAACTGAAAACTATATATATAAAGGAACATATTGAAAATAAATAATATACCCATGAATAAATAATATACCCATGAGCAGGACCCCACCTATGTGATAACTGATCTCCTCACTGCAAAGGAGATGCTCAGACTGAACCGGGCGGGGGGCATGCAGGTTCACCGTACCTTGGTCCAGCAGACTGACCGAGTGCAGTGCTCGGTCCACGGTTCCTCTCATTTGCGTCTGGATCTCTCTTCCCAACTGAGGTCCAATAGCTGATCGGTACAAACAGGTGAGAGGTGTTAATCAAGGTTGAGGACAGACATTGTATCGGAGCTGTTATTTATAGATTGTTAGTTCCCTGTTCTTACCGTCCAGATTGCTGGACACCTCCTGTACGGTGATGTAGCTCACGTTCACCACATAGTCAAGTTGCTGGAGAGGCAGAGGGGGGAATAATCACTTAAAATGTGCAATAAGGATAAGGGTTGAAAAGGCACATACCATACATCGATGACACAAACTACTTGTTGTCTTGCAAGTAAAGGACAAACACAGCCTACCCTGCCTTTCCCGTTAACCTTCTCCCGCTCGCTGGTATCTTGCTGTAAGTGTATTGACACTGCAGAGTCAGAGCTGGTCTTTAACCGGAGAATTTATGGGTCTGTTTGCTCTTCACATAAAAACTGTCGCCTCACAGCACATTGATGGCCGGGGTGTATAACATAATCTGACTAATCTGATCATGCTGCGATCCTTGGGGATTAATAAAGTATATTTCTATTCTATTCTTCTGAAGTCCCAGAGCTTTTGTATATTTCCATTCTCAATCAAATGGTTTCCTCTTACCTGAGGCACCGCCGTGAGGAAAGAGTGGATGTTGTTTATAGTTCTGTTGAGCTCCAGTTGGCTCTGGTCCACACTCATTTTGATGGCTTCGTTACTTTTGAACATGCATATGTTCCCAGCCCTAGACACACACACACACACACACACACACACACACACACACACACACAAACACACACAATTCAATGTGTCATGAACACAATCCAAGTGAGACGCACAGGCAGTGAGGCATGCATATTCAAGGTGTCTTTATGCAATGCTAATTTTAGATAACACATCATTATGCTGTCAAAAAACACACATGCACACACACACACACTCACAGGAGAATGGCTGTGGTGAGGAATGCAGTCCAGTAGAGTGTTCTTCTGCGACAGTGAGTGGAGGATGTCTGTTTCTGGTACTTCTTCCCACCACAGTTGCCACAGCAGCGACAGCACGCCAACAAGAAACCCACTAAAGGCATCAGAACGATGTACAGGACGCCAATGGCTGCACACACCAGGAACCCCACTTCATACATCAGGGCCTGAACACACACACACACACACACACACACACACACAGACATGTCACGAGACGTCTCTGTGGTTCGTTGTGACGTCACACGCTGAGAGACGCCACCAGGCAGTTGTACATGACTGTGGTGAGAGTCCACGATCAGAGGATGAAAAGAGTAACTTCAGTCGACGTGGATGAACACACACGCGGCTGCTTTAACACTGAACACTCACTCACTCAACATATACAGAAGGGATATGTGAATACATGTACATTCACTTACTTCTTTGATGGTTTCTTGATTTAGCTGCATTTCAGTATCCTTGACTATTTTCAGGATTAGATCTAAAAAAAGAAATCAGAGAGAAAGAAAACAAATGTGTGACTCATAAAACACAGAACCCGGGGATAGCTAACTGCTGTTCTACTCCGCCAGGCTCTGTACCAGTGATCCTTTTACAAAAGCCCGACTATGGGTACAATATGTCTTGTACGGCAAGTAAACATTTTAATCTCTTGCATTGTAAAAGTGGGAATCTGACACCTCCATCTTGTGGTTACTAGGAAACTAGGACAGCTTTCAAGAGAGATTGGAATTCTACACAGAAACACAATGCAGAGCCTGTGGTTTATGGCCCTGGGTGTTATTCACAGCACACAGGCACAGGTAGCTAGACGATATGTGGTTCAGGTGTTTTTCACACATGGTATTTATATAGTTCTCACCATCTGTCTCTGTCACATCTGATTGCTCTCTGGTATAAATGGTCTAAAGAATTAGCATTTTTACAATAAGCCATCAGTTGAGTTCTCCATTTTGCCATTGTGTAAGTTTTATTTCAGTTCCTCATTTGATCGGCTCACTTGATTTAGGCTTTAACTTGTGGTACAACCAAAGACACCACTGGTACTGTAACACGTCTGTGATGTGATTTCACGTTTGAATTAATTTGTTTGATTGAAATAGTTTGAAGTTTATTTAGATTTGTGTATAACTTTTGCTTTTAGTGTTTTGAAGGTTTTCAACCTGATGAACCAAACAACCAACCAACAACTAAAAAGAAGGACAAAATAGGAGTAGTAGAGAGAGAAGAGAGAACAGGAGGAGCTCTGAGCGTACAGACATCGTGTTTGTGTGGACGCATACCGGTTCACGTAGAAGCTTTGTAATAAAACATAAGCACATTTATGCCTCATAAGTTGTTAGTAGTTTGAATCCACTCAAATTATTAATACCCAACATTGTGTTCACTGAGAATAATAACTTTTGTCTTTGTGTCCATTTTTTTCCTTTTTGAAATCAATAGCAAGCAGGAAGTAATAGAGAAGGTGAGAATGTTTTTGGCCGTTGCAACGCGTCACAGGGACAAACAAAAGACCGCTGTAACACAAGTCTGGATTAAGAGGAAACGGTGGCCTGAAAACATCACCGCAGAACATAAAGATTACAGATTGACTAAGCAAAATGCAAGACGTCCCATTTCCTCACTGATTAACCAACCCTGTCATCGCCCCATACTGGCACTATTAGCTTTAGAGGAGGCGCAAGGGTTAAAACGGATGCGTCACCTAGGGAAATCATGAGTGTGAAAGGATTTCAATGTCATTTATGGGGAAGCTGAAGCCTGGACAAAGGTCTACAGTTATGCAATGATGACGTAGACTGGGTCCTATATGCTCCAGAACATGAAGAAATACTCAGTGTTTGATGAGTGACTGATACACTGATGACACTGACCTTCAGGAAAGGGGTTAGGCTGGACTGTGTGGAGGAAGGACTGGACCAGAGCGGCCATGAAGCCCACACTGGCGTCCTCCTCTGCCGTGTGCTGGTACTGGGGCTGGCTGAGGCTCTTCGGGGCCACGGCTGCAGGACAGGCCGTCTGTGGGGGGGCAGACTGGGCGAGGCTGAGCCGCAGCAGCAGCACCGCCACCGCGGCCCTGAACGCCCCCGTGCTGCCCTGACCCCTCTGACCCCTCACGCTCTCACAAAATCCCATGACTGCAGGTAAAGAACAACTCGGCGAGACGGAGCGATCACCTCATGGCTCGGTCCAGATGCGTCTGGAGAACAAGACGGAGAGACGGACTACGATGACACAGACTGAGTCACAGAGGAAGAGGTCACAGGGCAGTTTGGTCGCGGTTTTGAAGAAGAAACGTTACAATGGCATTTCATAAATGGGAAATATAAACATTAAGCCAACGCCTACACCAACGTCTTTGAGGAACGAAGTGACCTTTAAGCCTTTTTTTTCATACTTACTACTTGACCAGAGACTTCTGAGTTTGTAATACAGTACATGGCGCTGACATTTAAAAAAGTTACAGGAGATGTTCTGGAAAAAATGAGGAATTACTACTGCATGTGTGGTTGTGATCTCATTTGTGTTCCTAGTGTAAACACACAGAAAAACTGCATCCACTTGCTTCAGATACCTGCATCCACTCTGTTTATCCCAACCCATGACCCATGTATCTGATAGCAGTTGAGCATATAACATTTATAAAGTCTTCTTCTTTCACTAAACTCCCGCACGATATTTGAACAATCATCAACTATGTGTTTTTATAGGTGTAACTCTCTTAAGCAAATAACTTCCCACGGGTAACAACGTTTCTACTTCCTCCTATGGTCAAAGCCAGCGGTCCACATCAGCGAAGAGGCGACTTGTTCTTTTTAAAACACGATAGCCTCCTTAAACCTACACGCAGCAGCACAAGGATGTTTACTGTCCATACAGCCTCGTGGAGGCAAACACTCGGAGCAGCTCCTCCCGGTTCAGCCACTTACCCAGGTGAGGGTGTGAGTGAGAGGGTAAAAGACTGAGTTAAAAGGCCAAAGAGAGCCAATGAGAAAGGGATATAAAGGCAGAGGAAAGCACAACGTAGGCACAGGAGAGCAGAGTAAGCACCTGGCTGTTTGCTGTCAGTCAACTCACCTTCCTTGGCCGGACAGATAAGGAGAGTCGCCTGATCCGATCTCCAGGGATCCAGTGAGGGGCGTGTGAGTCTTTGGGTCCTGTAGAAACCAGATATGCTCTGCTCTCGCTGTGAAGTTGGAGCTGTGTGCTCGTCTGGAGAACACTGAGAAGTGAGGGAGGGAGAGGAGGGAGGTTCTTAGGGAGAGACCCAGGGAGAGAGGGAGGGAGGCACGTGGGAAAGAAGAGTGTGAGCGGTGGGAAAGAAGCACATCATTGGGAGGTGTTACCTTCCAACAAGTGGTATTTTTTTACAACTTTGCTTCCTTGATTATTGAGAGTATCAAGGGGAAATAACAAGGTTGGCAAGGCTATTGTGCCAATACCAATTGCAGTTATATACTGTATTGTTATAATGTTTTTTTGCCCGATAAAAAGTTGCTTTTCGGTCACCCAGTCTCTCCAAGTATACCGACAAGACCATATCTGCAATGGTGAAATATCCAAACAAGCAACAACGCATCCCAAACATGCAGGACAACATAGCTGGGAAGGAGACAGTGTGTGTGTGGGGGGGGGGGGGGTGGACATTTTAGAGTTTTAGAGTTATATCTATATGTGACCAAGAAATCTTTCTACTGACATTATTGAAATAAATAATGTTATCACTTTTTTTTAAGATGTACAGTATTACTTCGCAGCTGGAGAAAAAGTAAAGCTCCACAGACTGAACTCCGCCTCGTAGTCAACTAATGTCAGGACAAGAAGAACCCCACCAGGACGAAATGGAGACGGTGCTGTTACTTACCAATAACTTCTGCTGAGGCAACACGTTGATGAGGGAGACAATAATCTGTGAAAACTCGTTCTATAGATCACGTTTTATAAAGCCTTGTTAGTCAGCTTGATCCGGGGTATGATGGCACTTCCTGCTGGTTGTAACTCATTCGTTACACCGCTGAGAGGAAATACATTTACAAGAAAGGGAACATGGTTGGGCATCCCTCATTGGTTTCCCAATTCTGAATGAAGTGAAAGGAGTGTACCTCGGTCCTCGTGTCTCACTTGCAGATCCCTCATCCCTGGTTCACCTCAACCCAAAGTGATCAATTACAGGCTGATCCTTTAATCTGCTACCAAGAGAGCTCTACCAAGTGGCTTTGGCCTGTGAACCGTCTCAAGGCCTCGCCGTGCCGCCACTCAGAGACTGACCTCGTTGATTCTGTGCTTCTGAAACAACATCAGACTCTTACGGGTTGGTCAGTTATTGTTGGGATAACAACGTCATCCCTCACCAGCTTCCCACAGGTGGACATAACTATGATTTAGAGAAACACTGTTAACAGGGATTGAAGTGTGTGAGTGACTTTTTTTTACCATTACTTCCACCTGAATCACAACATAGACCGTCTTCCTGATGTGGTTAAAAGTGCTCAAAAAGCCAGAGAGAGTAACTCAGGTTGAGATGATTTTATCACACATCCCAAGGTCCAAGATTAGCTGCCATACATGTGTGTGTGTGTGTGTGTGTGTGTGTGTGTGTGTGTGTATATATATATATATATATATGTATATATATATATATATATATGTGTGTGTGTACATATATGTGTATATATGTATATATATATATATACAGTATATATATATATATATATATATATATATCTGTGTATATAAAATACATATGTATGTGTGTATATATATATGTGTATATATGTATGTATATATGTGTATATATATATATATAAATATATGTGTGTATATAAAATACATATATATGTGTATATATATGTATGTATATATATATATATATATAAATGTATGTAGATATGTGTGTATACACATATATATATATATATATATATATATATATATATGTGTGTATATATGTGTATGTATATATATATATGTATATATATACATATATATATATATGTGTCCATATGTATATGTATATACACACATATATATATATGTGTGTGTATGTGTATGAGATGCTTGTTTGATTCACCAGTGTGGCAGAGGAAAAAGTTGGCTCTACTTTATCAGATAATTACGACATACATCGTCACAGTTTCTGTCATCTGTTGCCATTCATTCCTCTTTTCGTGCCAACGATCTTCTACATTAGTTCTGCCCTGCCAAAAAAGAACAAACAGGCCACAGAGTGCCGTCCTAGACAATTTGGTGAGTAATAAGTCAGAAATAAGGGCTGCAGCCTCGTGTTCACATTCCAGTTCGAACAAGAGCAATATTAGGAATCAAACTGAGATCAGATTTACCAGAGTGTATCTGAGTAATTGGTTCCCGTGCTTACTAAAGAAAAATGCCAGTGTTGTATTTCTTTACTGCATTTTTTGTGCGGTTATCCTGTCAGGAGCAGTAGAGCATGATGAACACACATCTTGACAGCACATTCAGATAGCTGTGACAATGCTCCTTATACAACTAAGTCCAATAACAACAACGTTTTTCAGTGAAAATTCATCTTTATTGATACCATACATGAATTATCAATGACAGAAACTTGGCAAAAAATATAGATATAAAATCACCCCTATGGTGAGGTGCTACAGGAGCCAGCTATTGGTGAATTGCCATTTCAGCTTTGTCTCACGTTTCACAAATCTGTATTCCCTCAATTATTTCATCTCAGGAACCACAGGGTGTCGAAAAGTTCCCCCTAGATTGATTCTGTGTCGGCCTGCTGAGTAGATGCACCGCCACACAAGTAGGGCTGCAAGAGACAAGGAGTAAGGGCTTCAGAACAAGAGCCTGCAGCTCTGCGTACATTTACAGCCTCCTCCCAGCTCAGGCCGTCCTGCTGCTCTGGGAGACCTCTGCTGGGGGAGTTTGGACATTGCTGTCCAATAGCTGGGTGACACTGAAGCCCATCAACAGGAAACCATAACACAGCAGCTAAAGGTCAAGCCCAGTGTCCCCTCCTCAGGATAAGATGACGTGTCAATGGTCAGCATATTTACATTCCTCTGCAGTTTTCTCATTGGCTAAAGATTTGAAATGTATCGGAGGAAATCCAACAGATACATTACAAACCTCAAACATCACATCGTTGAGGGTTTGGGTAAATCTGATCAACTTTCAGCCACGATTGCTCCATTGTGGAACATTCCCAGCATCTGATGCTCTTTATGAGAAGATGAGCGGCATAACAGAAGAATAAGGCTAACTTAGAGGTCGACACGTTCTCCAAATGTGGTTATTTATTGGTTTTCAGTTCATCTGACAAGTTTTCAGATAGACCAGGAAAATGGCCATTAAATGTCTCTTTAATGTGAACATAGCGAACCATTGTGATGAACTGGCCAGGACTGGGAGCCACATGTCAAAAACACAAGTAATGGAATGACGTGTGTAAGCGTTTACTGACTCGGCAGCCCAACAGACTTCTACATATATCATGAGTATAGTACAGGTGGAGCTAACAGAATGTCAATACATAGAAAAATAAATACAGTTTGCTAAAATGAGGGCAAAATTCTTTTTCAGTGATTGTACCATTAAAAATCACGTTAAAAAAAAAACTTTTAAGAGGCTTTTAATCTCTTTACATTAGATTGAGTTTCTCATAATTCTAGGGAGGAATACATAATGACTTTTACAGAAATGACTACCTAAAAATATACAAGCACAGACACAAATATGAGGAGTAAAGCCAACAAAATGATTCGTCATAAAACAAACAGCACAGTGTAATCAATATCTAAAGAATCTTTACATTTAGCTCCTTGGTCTGCAGCTTTCTTAATTGTAATTAAAAACACTTCTGGGAAACTTAAGTTAATACAAAAGTCTTTTTTTTCTTATTTTACAATCCTGTCAAAACTTGTTTCTAAAATATTTTCAAGTAGCAAATTTGAGATGTTTTCTCTGAAGAGCCCCAGATAGAGATTTCAAGACAGAGCAAACAGTTCTGCAATGACAAGTCAACCGATCCGGGGGTGTTCCAGTGTGCTGCTCTCTCTACAAGATGGCGTACAGTATGAAAACACGAGCCTTGTCCGCCCCAACTTGGACCTGATGACAGCGTGACGTCTGACACGGATGGAGGACATTATATTAAGCAGAGACTTACATGGCAGTTATTACCGTCACAATAAGAATGATCTAACAGCATTACGTAGACATTAATATACTGCAGAGTTCAGATGTTTTACATAAGCGACAATAGAAAAAAAATACACCGTCAATTCATAAGAAAAATAGATTGGAGTTACTAGTGGGAAACAGTGCAAAGAATATTCTGGGGGTGTTTTTGTTTGCTTGTCTTTATTTTTTAGAAATTGTTTACAAAAATAAAAACAATTCAAAAGAATTCAAAACATAGAAAATGAAAACACATTTCTGTAGCATCTGGGGCTCTGGTCCAGACATGCTGCGTACCACCTCTCTCCAGTACCTCAATGTTTTATGCTGCAAGTGTAGGGGTGTGTGTGTGTGTGTGTGTGTGTGTGTGTGTGTGTGTATGCGTGAGTGTATGCTTGTGTGTATGGGAGTGTGTTTGTGTGAGTTTGTATGCGTGTGTGTATATGTGCGTGTGTGTATGCACGTGTGTGTGTGTGTGTGTGTGTGTGTGTGTGTGTGTGTGTGTGTGTGTGTGTTTAAGATTTAGCGTAGTGGTTCTCAACTCCGGTCCTCAAGCTCCGGCACTGTACAGGTTTTTGTTCCAACCAGGTCCTACAAAAACAAATAATTGAGTTTTTAAAAACTGAACGTTCAATTTTGATACTAAAAGTGCACACAGTTTTCTGCAGCCTGCAAAAAAATAAGTTAAATAAAAGCATTTCTTCCCTGTGACATGAGCACAACAGAAACCACGTGGTGCGTCGTCAAGGAAAACGCATGCCTGAGAGACCCGAGGTTGGAACAAGAACCCACTGACATGGTCGCCATGGCGAGCACTCGGACAGCAGGACATGCCGACTCTGGCTCAAGCGCTGTGGTGAGCCACGATGGGGGGCGGGGGGGAGTAAAGACACATGCACACACACCCCCATCCCGCCAGACTTGCCACTCCTCTAGGAGGACTGACGGGAGCCGAGCAGACGAGGGCCAAGGCGGAGCACCACTGGTCATGTGCAGCGTTGTGAGGGAGCGGGCGGGATTCTGCTGACCCTGGCCTCCATGTGGCGGTCAAGAGCTTTAGCAGTCCATTCAGCTATCGGCCCTTTTCCTAACCACTCTCCTTTTCGTCATAAAATGAACATGACGGAACAAAATAAACAGAAATTAATTCAACACAAGTGCTCGAGGCCACCCTCACTGACTCCTCTCGCTAGTGTGTTGGCTCAGGTGGATCCCAGTAGGGCTTAAGCATTGAAAAAGGGGGACTGGCTGAGACCTCAGCACGCTACTGGGACGACTGGGAGTTTTCATTCTTGCTCTCCTGACTGGAGGGAGCCTTGTTGTTCCAGGGCGAGTTTGCCCCAAGTGCAGGCGAGCTGTTGAAACTGTCCTCATCCTCCAGGCCATTCGCCCCATCGAACTGCGTGTTCTCCAGTCGTGTGATCAGACGCTCGTCCTCGTCACCAAACTCCCCTCCCATCAGAGTGGGCTCTCCCACCATCATCACGTCCTAAAGGGGACAGCAAGGGCCGGTACATATTATCCCCATGCTACAGGGGGCCGCGCGGAATGACTGGCTGCACGGGCGACTTCCGAGTGTAGTGATTTCTTGCCTACGGTCGAGCGATTTAACTTCAATTCCAGCTTTTTTTGATTAATGCGATGCATGATAATTGATATGTTTTAGGGACCAAGAGATTATTAAAACCTGAGGCATTAGTGTCCTTTCATACTTGAACCAATCACAACAGGACATTGTGTTGTCGGGCATCTACCCTGGCAGTTGTGGCCCTGACTTCCTTCGGGTCAAGGGCCCTCGCTACTGGCCAGCAGTGGACGTCTCTGAACCGTGAGCGCTGCATCCAGGGGGCGGGGGGGGGGGGTCGTCTCATTCCACCTCGGGTCTCGTTCACTCAACCAAGCAACAAAGTCAGCAAAGACAGACGGCAGTGCTGTGTGAATCGTCTCGTGAGAGACCAACTCGAAAACCAAGTTGAGAGAAAACCTAACTGTAGCACTGGCAATCAGAGCAAGGTAACCCTGACCATGCCCCCAAAATATGCTGAGCATTACTTAGTAATGGAGGTCACATCTACGTCTCTAAACACATGCACCTGTGGCCCCAGAGGACCGCGGACCGCCCTTCACTGGTTCACATCAGGGGTCTAATTAAATCTACTCATCCTGAGAAGAATTATAGAGAGCAACCCCTGTTCCCCATGCACACCTGACTCCAGAGCCCACTTCCAGAGGCGTCCCCATGTTAACTCTACCCTGTTGCTACACCTCCTCCCCCCTACTCACCAACAACCCCAGCTACCCCCCCTCTTCACAAATCACTTCCTAACCCGCTTGGCTTTCTTCCCAACCCCTCCACCCGGAGTCTCGTCCTCCATTGCCTTACTCTGCTGAACTGGGAGGTGCAGATGGAGGTCAAGTACATGTAATGCTTACAGGTACCTGGCTGGAGAGAGAAAAGCTGTTGGCTGGACTCTTCTTTTTGCTGTTGGTGTTGTTATTGCTGCCTGCCCCGGAGCTCACGGTGCTTCCACCGGACACCTTCCTTTTCCGCCGCTTGTTCGGAGCTTGTCTGGCTGGCTCGGCTATGAAGACAACAGGTGGAAGACATGAGCACACATTTAAAGAGACGTACATCGGTTATTTTTTGGCCTGTCGCAGATAAAGAACCATCTTGCAATTGCAACTGGATTTGTTTCGGCTCCACAGCTTATATATATATATATATATATATATATATATATATATATATATATATATATATATATATATATTATAATAAGAATATAAGGGCAACACTCTTGCAGTTCCACAGGTGGGTGTATTACCTGGAGGTGCTACCATTCTTTGCCACTTTTGGAAGAGGCAAGTCTTCAGGCAGTCTCTCGGGCTCAAGCTGTAGGTCTTGTGCCTCGACATCAACTCTTGCATGGGCTCCAATATCACACATAGCTTTATGGAATATAAAGAGGGGAACCAAACGGACAGAAAGCGTGAGAACAGGTTGTTGTGGTTTTAGTTGGAGCTCAATGATAAAAAGAGAACCTGATCAAACGGAAATCTGCTTACACGGAGGTAGTTGAGTGTGGAGTTGGACAGCCCACATCTGGTGATATTTTTAGCCAGTTGATCGAGCATTTGCGGATCCTGTACGATTATGTTGAAAGATTAAATTGATAAGTGCAAGTACAGGATGTGCATTTAAGTGCGAATGGGTGGTTAGTTGAGTGTGGCGCTCACATGCATAGCCAAAATGCTCCTTGGTAGGACTTCTCTGTGTTGTCGGATGCTGAAGTGCCACGTCTTGATCCTCATCATGTCATCAAACATGAACTCTAAATACAGGCGGCCCTCCACACAGACCTGAACCACAGGGGAAGTTAAAGTTAGAAGTCGCAGCAGCAGCAGGGATTAGAGGGACGGCTGAACATATTGCACCCGGTACCTGTGTGAACATGGGTTTGCCATTTTGAGTCACCATGGTGCACTGGTCACAGTCGAGAGACACAAAGTTACTGTGGAAGGACTCCTTGGGGTGCTTCAAGACATAAAACAGCTCAGTGGCGCCCCCCTCAAAGATACTTCGGAAGTATCGTGGAATCAAAGTCCTGCCGATGGCTGCACACAAAAATGGAACTTTGTCAATTTATGAAATCAATACATTTACAAAAATGTATCGGCCACATTGGTAGAGTAGGAGAACATTTGAGAGAGACATGAAAGGATCAAATAAAAAACATAATGGATGTACATAAAGCTATCATTATTCATTCATTTTGATGGATGATATTCACAAATTCTCCAGTGAATATGAAAGATATGATCTGATGAAGATATAAAACATCAAAGTGAAAAAACAGATGGCACATTTTTTCTTCTTACTGTATCGTTTGGGTCCATCTTCCAGACAGAACGTGACAGTGAGCATGGCATCGTCCTCAAAGAACTCGGTGGTGAAGGCATCCCACCAGAGATTGTCACAGTCCTGAAAGCAGATAAGGAATCGTTCCTCTCAAGTTTCATTCCTTTAAAACTGCAAGCCTAACTTTGGCAGAAGAAAATCGACATGAGGCAAATGACTACATTATATAATCACAATAAATTAAAATAGCCTTCAAGTGTCATTCAGCTTATTTTCTATGGAGAGGAAGTTACAAGGAATGATCGTTAACATACTAAAACCGCAGATGTTCTTGTATCCTCAAATGTACTATTTACTATTCACCTCTACTTCCTCTCATCAACGCAAGACAATGGACTTTTGAAAACCGGTGTGGCCTTCATGATCGTCACAAGCATCAATGCAGAGGTTCATGACGATGAGCAGATGAGTAAATATGCTGTTGCTGAAGTGAAGAAGTAAAAACTAAACTAAACTTTCTAAATATTCAGACATCAGGTGTTTTGTTGGACATAGAACTTAATTGTGGTTGAAATCCCTCCAATGCACAGAAGTTAGTGTAAAAACATTTGTAATAGAGGGCAGACAGACGTCACATAGAAATCGGGGCGTGTTACAAGTGCTCAGTTTCGCGCTCAAGCATGTAAACAGTTGGCACTCTGTTTTGGCCGGCTTGATCAGATAATCTTATTACAGCCTGAATGTAAATTAAGTTAGTCAATTCTCTTGATTTCCCACTAAATCCCTAGCATGGTTAGCTACACTAACAGCAGCTGGCAGGGAAAATATGAAAAGTAGTTCACAGGAGCTGCACAATGTAGCCCGACAGATTGTAATCACAACCAACTGGAAAATGAAACTCAGATGCTGTGTTTTTGCGCAGTTTGGTGTGGACTTCTTATCGCCCTCTCTGTGGGTAATGAAGTGACTCTCACCTCTGTCCAGTTCTGTAGCCTTTTGTTCAGCTCATATATCCGGTAATCTGTTTGGTTCCCGTACGGTGTGGGTCTCCTGAAAAACAACAACACGGGCACTCAACACTCTGCAGACTGAGCCGCTTCAGTGGCTTTCCCAGACCCGTAGCAAAAAACAAAAACGTCAGAGACGAGCAGATTCACACTTATGTTAAAGACAGGAACATTTTAAGTGAACAGAAGCTCTTTAAATGACTTTTGCGCAAGGACAAACCACAACTGTATGTTCACTATGCGAGCATCGAGTGTTCTCACCCCATTCCAGGCTCCATGTATGATGGGGGGTACATGGGTGTAGGCCTAGGGAGAAAAGAAATTACAAACATAAATTACACCACCCGATGTGGTATAATACATTTGGTGTCTAAAAAGAGACCAGAAATAATTACCAAAATAAAGAAAAAAAACATCAAAATAACAGCGAGTATAATCCATATACAATTATCTATAAACAACAATGATCATCTAAATATATTTGTTATTTAGTAAACACGTCTACGTCAACAAATTCTGACATCAAATCTTCCAGTGTACAAAAGGTAAAAAGGAGACATAGTGTTGCCATATTTTCGTGAAGAGATCCTCGTGTGCTGCCAGTGTGACCAGACGTACCCCACATCTCTGTCCAGCATCGCGCCTGGGTGGAAGGGGGGGAAGCTGCCGCCGTTGGGGGGCTCCTTAGGAGAGTACAGCTTGAATGACTTTGACGAACAGCCTGCACACAGGAGAGACAGAGGGGGAAAAGAGCAGAGATTTAGAGGAGATTTAGATTACTTTAGATTTAGCTCATTCAAATCACAGCATCATCGAAGTAATCTAATGCTGGATGATTTTGTAGAGATTTACTCAAATAAAAAGCACACTGCCAAAACAATTTCCTGCTGCTTTCATTATCTAATCCATCTTCAATCTGGTAAATGGACAAGAAAACAAGAACTCACAGGGAGAGAAAACAGAAATATGTATTGGCCTGCAGAAATCTGAGGAAACAATCAGGGGAATACAAGCAGAGGAAATCGTCTGACATGTTCTTTGTGGTCTTGTATCATTCATAATATTATAGGAAGCCCTCTTCTCTGCTTACAGCCCATGTGATACTAACCATGGGCCTCTGCTCTGTATGTGTGTTTCTCCCCCTCTTGCCTTTCCTACCCATCCCCCCATCAGAGCCCGGCTGTTGTTAACCCTTCTCTGTCCAGATAATGCATTCACGCTCAAACAGTTCAGATCTCTTAGATATCTATTCCATATCTAATCTAGTGGTTCCATAATCAGACATGACCCGGGCCGGCCCATAACCACCATGTTAGTCAAGAACTGTGGAGGGGCCGAGAGGGCTTTGATGTGGTTCATTCATAATCGGGTTAACAGATAAGGCAATGTTGAGAGCATAGAAAATATTGAGTGTTTCTGTGTTTGCCCCATTTATAAAATGGCGTATGCGTGTCCTGCTCGTAAATATGGTATTACCCAGAGGCACATGAAGGCAGCATTATGTTAATGTTTTATTTTTACAGACACAACACTTGGCCACTGTCAGCGAGGCATATAAAATGGTTACTGTAACAAATGTAAACTGGCAGGGGGAACCACTGGGCCACAATAACAGAGCATCAACAATCTCTGCAGAATGTTTTACGCTTTTCACATGGACTACTCCACAAAGGTAATGGTTAAAGTCAAGATATACACATAAAGGGAGAAAGGCAAGAGTTGTAAGTATGCCAGTGTCAACCCTGATTGGTCCATCCCCAATCACAGCCGAGTTGCTGCTCTTCTAACAACCACAACTCCTCCTCGGTTTGCTCCCAGGTCATCTTCTCCTCCTCCCAATTGCTGTGTGAGTGAACCGGCTCAGAAACTACAATAACTATAGACACATTACGTCTGACCCATGGACCCCCACCGACACCCTAACAACACCACGAGCACCAGACAGCATGCATCCACAGACGTCTTCATTCGATCTACTGCGGATACACAAACTCCTGCAAGAATTGTATATAATTATTGTTTTATCCATTATGAAGCGTCTCCTCATACAGAAACGTACTCTGCAAACATGCCGACACACAGTTCATTATCACCTTGACAGATCACACAGTGCAAATGGATGTGCCGTCAACAGCGTACAACGTATTCACAAGCAGAGTCCAACAGATGCGTTATGGGGAGACCATTTAATTCATTTTATTTAATATCTATTTAACAAATAATGATATAGATGAATGACTGCAGCAAGTAAGCATTTTTTTATTAAAAAGGAGGACATAATTCAGATGAGTCACCGTGAAGCAGGAGCACTTCAAGAAGTGAGACTCAGTCCTCTCAAACTGCTCCTCGCAAACAATGGAGCTGCATCCAGAGGCTGGCGACAGCCACGGAAACATCCGAAACACATGTGCAAACACTGTCAACCTACTGGTGTGTGTACCGCTCCGGCTACACTACGACAACACGCCGGTGTCCTCTCCGCCACCCCGGAGCGGACAAGGCCGCAGTCAGGCAACGTCCGGGAGGGCATATGCCGCCGCTAAGCTATACACCTAGCTGGGTGCTAACCTACCGTGACCACCGACATCCAACAGCCCCCCACCCCTCCTCCCCTCCTCCTCCTCCTCCCCCCGTGCTTGTTCACGAGCAGCCTGTCGGTGGTGTGTTGTGAACCGGCGCGGCTGTTGTCAAAGTAGCGCGTCTGTGAGTTGTAGTTACCTGCAGAGAAAGGTCCACCGAAACGCGGTGTTTCTAGCCAGCTAGCTTCACTGCTAGCTGGACGGCGATAGCACCAGCGCCGACCGTCGGTCCTGCAACGTTAGTCCCCGACGAGGCGACACGAGACGGGGTGCAAAACTACTCTCCGGCTAGTTGCTCTGGCTCCCGCAAGTTTTCAATCCCCGACTAAGTGTTTTAAATGTCATTTGTTTAGGGGGCGACGCTACCTATTTACTAATACTACAGGACCCTTTGTTCCAGCCAGCCGAGACAAGAAAAAAAATAAAGGCCCCGCCTCCTCCAGGCGACCCCGCCCATCCCGTCCAACACAGATAAACACAGGCCTCCCCGAGGCGCCTCGTCCGGGACCCATCGGTGGCATCTCATAGTAGGAACATTTCAGGATATATTTGGTCTTTTAGCACGCTATTGCAGATACACATAATAATCTCATCCCATAGTCCGAAAGCATCCTTTCATATCAGCTGGTTCCAAATCTTCGTGGAAGCTATATCATGTTTACAGTGTGTCAACATCGTCCATGTTTTCATCACGTCACCATGAAGTGGAAGCATTCTTCATATGTGAATTATGTTAAACCCATTTGCACAAAGATCGGTACTTTTGGAAACGGTGGGGTCTTTACTGGAATTTGAAGTGTGGTGCATTCAGGAAAGATGTGGCTGCAGTACATTGGATTATAACGAGTAACAATTGTATGGGTCAGATAGGAATTTAAGAGTTTACGTTTACAGTATTTCTTTATTCTCATATTGATGACAAATGATGAACAGTCTTTAAAAAAGTCAGTGTATAATACAACTGGATGACACATCATGTCTGTTAGGAGGCATTAAGAGCATACATTTAAAAAAAGAGGCTACATTGTATTAAATATATTAACAGAAAGGTGGGGACATATAGAGGCTCAGTATATCTCTGCATATTTATTGAAGAATAATACAGTATCACAGCTGAATATAAACAATATATGTCAGTGTGATACAATTATATTTTACTTCTTGAGTTTGGAACTCCTGCACTTAATTACAGAAACTGGCACGCTTGTATCCTTTGAAACGCTGTAGTATGCAGTATTTATATAACTTATGGTGGGGGCATTGGCATTCAATTCAGTCCTATAAGCATTTATGAGGAGGTCAAATTATTTTTGCCAGGGCTGCTGGAAGCCCTAGCCATCCATAACTGTTCAGCCTGTCCTGACTGTAACAGTCCCAATATTATTTTAAACATAACTGCGATTCAGACATTTTGTTCACACTGTTCAGCAAATCCGCCACAAAGACTAGTTACCGAAACAGGATGTTTAATGCAAGCCAACTTTGTAAAGGCTTAAGAAAAATGATTGACATGGCTGATGACTCCAATCTTCAATCCTGAGCCTCAGATTATGTAAGGGTATAATCTGCAGTCTCACTTTTAATCAATAACCACTCTAATGTTTACAAGTAATATATTTCAAGCCCGGAAAACCTTTTGTGGTCTCAAAGTGCATTTAAAGCTCAATTTGTTGAGGCTTTTACTTGAGCTGCCAGTCAGCTTGTAGATATAAATCAGGGGAGCAGAAGAGAAAAGTGAAGCAATACATTTCATTGAGAGTATAAACACATCTGACCCAGACCCGTCACTCTGACTGCATAACACCCATCAGGCTTAGAGGGCAGATATGCAGCATGTACTCAGTGTGCAGATTGGAGGAGAAGGACACATTCATATCTGTTAAATGTTGGAACACGAAGCAACTAAAATGTTTGTATCTGTGGTCCAATCTGAAAAGTGGGGCTGTGTAGTTATGACAAATAGTAAATTAGATTATAAAACGAAAATAAATTAGATGTAGAAGCTTTTGTTGAAAACAATGATTCCCCTGTCGTGTTGATGGACTGACACAAAGAAGAGATGCCACAGAACAGCAACTCCCTCTGCTGGCAAATGCTGCAAACATCCTCATGCTTCAGAATAGCATTATTGAATACATTAAATACAACTCTACTGTACACTATTCACAGCTAACATAAACTATACAATCTAAATTGTTATCTTGAAGTCATGATCTGTATCTGCCTATTCCATGAGAACATTCCTGCTATTAGACTTTATAATACATCTCCTCTGGCCAAATCCTCCTCAAACTGATCATCAATACACCTTGCACTGCTGTCACTTTATACCTAAGAGACACTCTATACACTTTATTTGTTATTGTATTTTTTACATTTTCATTTCCTTTATTATTTATATTTGTAATATGTTCTGCTATTTTATATTTTATTTTATGTTTTGCTCAACCAGTAACTGTTATATGCAGAAGTGTGCTTATATTGATGGCATCTGAAGGAAGTCTGCATTATCATTACAAAAACAAAATAACCTAAAAAGAAACATGAAAATATGTGCTGTATGGAAGTGTGGATCATACAGCAGAAAATATGGATGATTGCATTCATTGCTGTGAGAGTGTTTCAGTCCTGCAAATTGGTCCCTATTTCATGTATTTAATAATAGTCCCATTTAGTACACACAGCGTACCTGACAAGTAGGACTGGCAGGCACGTTAACATGAAATGCAATACACAAGAACAAAGTTGTAATTTAGTCACTGGAAAAACTAGTCGTGTACTACACACAATCTCTTGTATTTATAGATCCGGATCTCCGAAGACCACTTAATACATACTATTTTATGCAGAGAGGGAGTGTGTAACATTAACACTGAAATGCTTTCCATGCATTGTAATGGAAATGTGGTCTCTAAAACAGTTAAATGTAAAATGGATATTTAATAATGTCCTTCATTACTCAAGCATCTTTACAGTTACACAGCTATTACACTTGAAACAAAACTAACCGTGATAACAAAAACCCAGAGGTGAGCTGTAAACAAGCTGACTCCACTAAGCGGCGTACACATGTAAACATGCCTTAAAGCCTTTTTCCAAACCCTCCGGCGTATTGTGTCTGTCTGTACACACACTTGTGACAGAGAGAGTCGAGCAGTGAAGAACACGGAGAAGAGCGCTGGTGAACAGCATGTTCAGACTCTTGTCGCAGCTTCGATTCGCACAGTGGAAGCACAAACGTGTCAGGGACACGGCTCTGTGACACCTGACTGGTCGTGATAGCAAGCAGACAGAACTCTGAAAGGCTGCGGCTCGACTGCAGGAAGTTAAACTGCATGTGCTCAAGATAAAGGAGGCTCGCTGTGCTGGACGCTCGCAATGACAGAAGTCACTGATCTGAATCCAGGCAGAATTAGCCAATCCATAGAGGATTGGCTAATTGTTGAAGGTTTATCCTGTAGGTTTGGTCATTTATACAGCTCCTCTTGTTGTATACTTTTCTAAATGTAAATCCACCAGGAAATAGAATTTGCACTTGTATTCTTATAATACTGCTCAGTTTCAATGTGCGTTCTTAAACTGAACGATGGAGATACAGCGATGATGTTATTTAGAGGTCAATATTAGAGCCGCTCCACAGATAGTAATGAAACAACTACAGCGCCTGGTTTTATTGGAATTAGGACACTTTATATAATTCACAAAATGAAGCCCTGAGTTAGTCGCTAATTCCAAGTGAATGGACAAACTCTAATTCATGGAAATTCATTTGCATTTTACAGCATCATCAATTCAAGTCTTGAACCATCTCTGCTTTTTATTTTACAATCCAAAGCACAATATAAATGTTGTTAAATGGCAGCAATTTCTTTCACAACATTGTAACACCTGCCTTGATTTGTTTATTAAATCAAGTTTGTTTGAACAATTAATGTCCGACCCCAACCAGCTCAAACAGGCTGTAAAATTCAAGATACGCTCATTACCAAAAAATATTTCCATGTTAAAGTTACTACAACAGTCCCACTTGCACACACACACACACACACACACACACACACACACTGGCACATAAATACAGCACAAAGCTCTCAGATAACTGCGTCTGTCCTCACACATTTTGTTCTCAGCCCAGCTCTGTTTCAGTCTATCGTCAGTCAGTACCAAGCCTGCTTTCATGTCTTAAAGACTCTGCGACTTGCACATCTTCCACGAATAAAAGGTGTGCTTTGATAGAAAAATCTTTTTTTCCTTCCCACACATTTTGTCTTCTCCCCATCCTCCCCCTCCTCTCGGCTGTGGCACATGCCAGCTTTCCTCTGCCATCCTGTCGACCCGCAGCAGATGTGACATCACTACAGCACTACCCCCCCCCCCCCCCCATCTCTCTGACTCCCCAGCATCTCTGTCTCCCACGCATTCCTTATTTCTCTCTCTGCACACAGCCATTTTGATCTAGCAAACAAGATCTGAGAGACTCATTGGGGTAGAGAGAGAGGAGGGGACAGGGAAAAGAGAAGAAATGAAGAATTGAGGAAGGAAAAAATGAGGCACAAGCTTTCAGCATAGTGAGATAAAGCTGAGGCAGGCGTGTTGTTGTGTAAGGGTAATCAAAAAAACCCGAGCTGTTTGACTGCCATCTTGCTTTAAGTCACTTTTCGTCAATCAGAAGCCATGTGACTTTCTGCATGAGGTAACTGCCACTGTTACTGCAAAAGGCAGTGAAGAGGGGATGAGGGAGTGACAGAGAGTGAGAGAGGGAGTGAGGTAGGGGTGAGGGGGACGGGGGGAGTGAGATGAGGAAGGCAGAAATGGGAGGGAGGGGTTAAAGTGAGATGGGTGAGAGATGGAGAGAGCGCATGCTTGATTGCATGTGAGAATGAAGGGAGGGAGGGGGGGATCTTCAGCTCACGGGCAATCTATTTTTACCATTTAGTCTGAACAAAGGACGTGATTGGCTCCACTGTGTTCGAACAGATCTCCTTCATGTGGGCAACAAAGCCTTAGAAAGGCTGATTCACAGCAACGTCACAACAACAGCAGGGTGTCACAGGGTTGTCGATGAACGAGACAGACGTGACACGTCTGTTCTTTATTATGGCTCACATTCTGCCACATGCAAATGCACTCAGTTCAGATTCCTCTCTACTGTAATGCTCTGACCCAATAACCAAACAAAGATGAACGGGCCCAGATGAAAAGAGACAGTACCGTAGAATAAGAGGGGGCGTTGTTTGTTTTTCCGACGCAAATTCACACACAAAGGATGGGGAGGATCTTCCATCCACCATCGTACAAGAATGTAAACAAACCAGTCTTCGAACGTAATGATTTGCAGTGCACGTTAGCGAGGGAGAGAGACTGCAACCCAGTGTTGATCAATGTTGCCCTGTGGTTATCTGCCAGATCAGCCAAACTTGTCCGAGCAGGCTCCTCGTGAAGCTGCATGTGCAAACCTGCGAGTGTCGGTGCACAACATGCACATGGCAGATAACTCTGGTTTCACCTCTCTCTCCTTACATCCTTCAGAAACATGTGGATATCGTTAAAGGTTTTCCGCACCAGAGTGAAGTCCGTCCACAGAGGGAGCGAAGGAGCAGAGATTCTGGAAAATGGCAGGAGAAAGCATCGGGAGCGAGTTGGTAAAGAAAAGATCTGAGAGGAGACACCATGCAGAGGCCTCTCTCCTATTATTCCATCTGATAGGCGGCTACCAATGAATCAGAGCGGCCCCATTAAAATGATTCTGACACCCTAATTCAATCTGCCCTCTCTCTCGCTCACCCTGAGCAGATGCTACGATTCAATTTCTATCCGTTACTTGCTCCCTTGTGCGGCACGAAGCCGTCCCCTGGCACCGTGCGACGGGGCGAGCGTCTTACCGGGGCCCCGTACCTGTTCAGGAGAAATGTCTCCAAAGTCAAACAGGATCCAACGCTATATGGGAGAGAATGGATTGTAAAATATTTGATCAAAATTGTCTCAACATTTTGCTTGCTAAAGACTGACTATAGGCCCTGAGACGCCACAAGAGGTGAGTGTGGATACTGTATATCAATAAGACACCATAACATTAGCAGTAAACCATATTTTATACCACATTTCTTTAAAACTCAAGAATGTTTATTTCAAGAAAAGCCAAGTCAAGCATAACAAGTGCATTAAAAAAACTAAATATACAGGAATGCAAAGTCACAATGACAATGAGCTGCCTAATATCCATAAAGCAGCTCAACTCAAATTCAACTCTGAGCTAAATATACTTAAGTACCTCAATAATGGTTCACATTCATCAAGAGAGACAAGCTTTAAACCATTTTGCAATGAGTAAAGTACTTTTGCCTCCTTCATTTGGGCCCATGAGACACATTTAAGAGTTATTATAACAGTAAGCAGTGATTTCCACCAACTCCTCTCGACATATAAGAGCACAAATAATAGAGAAGCAGAACTGTGGAGGCCAGAAGACGCCTAGAAAAGGAGTGAAAAGCAAGCAAAGCACTTATTGATATCTCAGAGTCTCTCTCTGTATGTGACAGAACGCAAAGAGCCATTGATCTGCTGCACAGCCAGCTAGCGTGACTGAGAGGGTCTGCTGAACAACTCAATGCCAAAGTGTGGTAGCCTCGGTCTATAACCTTGTTTTAGGACATGTGTTGAGAGTGAAGCACGGCTTATCCAACACACAAACTCACACAGCTTGCCCTAGGCGGCTTTGCAGCACTTTTACATAAGTCATCTTTCTGACAGCACCACTGAGCACGGAGACGCAGGATGAAAGAGAAAGAGAGTAGGCACTCACCGGGACAAGCACAACCTCCAACAGACATCTTCTCACATGTTGGGCTCTGCTCTGAACGAAACAGCTGCACTCAGTCCACACGCTGCTCGCATGGGCTAACTGTGAGGAAAACAACATGGACAGAGGGGTGGAGAGATTAGAGGGAGTGGTACAAAGCAGGGCATGTACACCACAACTCTCTCTCTCTCTCTCTCTCTCTCTCTCTCTCTCTCTCTCTCTCTCTCTCTCTCTCTCTCTCTGTCAGATGCAGGAAGTTGGCAGTGGTGCTCTAACTGCATCATTAATAGGCATATTGCAACACAAGTGGGAGGGAAAATGAAAGAGGAGTGAAATTGGAAGAAAGAGCCTTTACATAATGTGAGACTTGAGTAAGTACTATGGAATGGAGCAAGGGACTGTACTGTGTGTGTGTGTGTGTGTGTGTGTGTGTGTGTGTGTGTGTGTGTGTGTGTGTGTGTGTGTGTGTGTGTGTGTGTGCATTTGTGAGAGGGAGAATGCAAGAGGGAGGCAATTAGAGCGAAGGAGAGGAAAGAGAGAAAATACACAAGGTGTGTGCGTGGCAATGATGCATCGTCCATTTTTGCTCGGTGCTGCCGTGGGAGATAAACATACTCAGTAGGAGCCCAGAGGCAGAGAGTCATTACTGCCAAACAAACACACACACACACACACACTCATACACTCTGCCTCGTGTATGACATATTTCCATCTCTCTTTCTGCCTCCCTCTTGCGTTCCTTCCGTTTGTTTTTTTCTGCTGCAGAGTGAGGACTGCTGTTAATCACTAGACAGTATCGATTAAAAATGCAAAGCCCACCTGGAGCGCTGGGACACTGGAGACCCACGGGAGGCAGGAAGAGAGCGCATGTACGACCGTGCAAATGCTCACACCCAACAGGAGCTGCATGTAAACAGTCTGACTGTTTGCACAGCAGCCTCTGCTTCTTTTCAACTCTTTCCTCGCTTTTTAATCTCTGTCAATTTAATCTCCCTCCCTGTTGATATTAGCTCGGCCTTTCTGCAACTCGGTTGTGGTTTTGTTTCATTTCCTTTTCCCCCTCAACGTCTCTGGTTTCCCTTCCCGTTCATCCCATAATTTCTCTTGGCTCATAATCTCATAATCTGACACTTCACAACACAAACACACGAGCACACAAGTGACTCCCGTGAGCTGGATGTCTTTGTTGCCGGTGTACCTGATCCTGTCAGGTGGATAACAGACTGTCATTGAGTCTGTGTGACTGAGTACAATATCAATCTAATATGGAAAATGTGTCAAGACACACAGAACATCCGTCTAAACTGACAGCAAGAAATACACTGAGGCTGACAGCATTGACCACATTATAGTCTACATTTGTAAAGACTGTCGGGTCATTCTATTTATTAGTCTGATTTCATGAGCAAATATGTGTCCATACTGAGTCAGCTTTAACACCTGGCCTGCGAGAAGAGAAGTTATCTAAAAGTAATGTATAGTTTAAATACTTGCTTAAAAAAGTGACGCATGAACCTTTTAAAATAAAAGTGTAATTGTGATGGAATACATCCTCAAGCCCCCCAAGAGAATCAAAGCCCAGTTAACAGAGCTCACATCTCTGTGGTCTGTCACTTACAACCAAGCGCTCACAGAAGACGAGCCACTGTCTCCACTTAAATGAAAGCTGACAAACGCATTCCCCACACACCAGCACGCTGGCGGAAGCATCACAGTTGAATGTCATGCACGATGTCAGACACTGTTCTCAGGACCGAGACACAATGAACAACCCTGCGGGCCTCGTCTTCTTTTCCCTTTACTTGTCTTCTCCCACTCTTTTCCTTTCTACTTCACACACACTTTTAGCTTGGGGTTTCAACAAAGTCTGCCTCTCTCTGGGTCCTTTCATCTCTCGTTGCTATTCTGTTAACATTTGGTCCTTTGTGAGCCTTGTAGGGCGCAATTTGCAGGTTTGACATTCATGGAGGATTCTGCCACTGTAAAATGGTGAACTCTGAATAAAGGCAGACAGATGTGAGAGGTAGAGAGAGGCATCCAAAACACTGCAACAGAGAAGAAGAAGAAAAGAAGAGAGAGGAGAAAAGGAGGAGGGGTGCGTGAATGTGATTTGGAAAATGGCTTCTGTTTCCAGGAGCGATTAGGCTTTGAAGCTGAGCACTTCACCACTAACTGCACTGTCAGGCGGTCTCTCTCTCCTCTCTTCCTCTCACTCTTAGACTCCTGCGGATACAGAGATTCCCCTTCTGTCAACACATCCACACATCGCTCAAAAAGCTGCTCTGACAATAATGAAGTTGCCCCTCCGTTCTCTCCACTGTGGGAACACAGCAGTTCCATAACAGCATGTGCCAGAGAGCAAAGTGCCTGCCCACGGACACGCTGACTGAGGCATACATCCACTCTCACTCTAATGCACTCCTGTGGTCCTCTGACGGCAGACACACACTTGCTAACATGCACTGAAAACCTTGTTTCTCCATCATTCAAACACAATGTTTCAGTATACGGGCATACTTGTAATCTCAGGTGAGTTCATGCCATTGATGCTCACCTCTTAGTCTTTTGTCTTGCAGCTGTTCTGCCCCCCCCCTCTCTACTCCACAGCTTTCTGTCTCTTCACACTGACTCTCTCATAAACACTCTTGAACGTCCTCCATCTCAACGCTTACCTTTGTCTTCCTTTCTTTCTTTTCTTCTGCGCCCACACTCGCTTGAAAAAGTCTGCCTGGGTCAGCCACGCAGAAGTAACCAAGCTGCGCCAGCAGAGAGAAAGAGGGAGGGAGGGAGGGAGGGAGAGAGAGACAGAGAGAGAGACAGAGAACTGTGATGAGGAGATGCAGATAGGAGCCACAAATGGAGGGGGGGTCTAGCAGTGTGCAAATTGGATGATGAGAAGGAAGGAAGGAGGGAGGGAAGGAAGGAAGGAAGGAAAGAAGAGGAGGAGGAGGAGGAGATAAGGGGGGGCAGCTCTTAGCTGCACTGGTATGAATATGACGCAGAGGCAGCAGCCAGAGCCTCTTCTCTCCTCTCTAGCCCCATCCCTCCATAGCCAGCGAGAGAGAGGAGAGAGGGCCCTGTATCCATGGCAACGGCAGAGCAGCAGTAGGTAGCAGTTAAGGAGTGCGTTGGGGCACAGTGGTGTTCCTCTCTGTCTCTCTCTCACACACACAGACAAGCTCACACGTCTCTCAGCTCCCACAGATGTACAGTGTACAGCCTCTAGTTTACTGCAGGAAAAGCTGTGGAGCAGCGGTGGATTCATTAGAGCGTGACTGGTAATGGAAAGCAGACCGGTCGGCCCGGTTGTGTCTCAGACACGTGGGGAACCGGCACCAAGGAAGCACAAGTGAAGTCCTCTACAACAGCAATTAACTGCTGGAAGGGAATGAGTTATGCGTGAGTTCAATATTCCAAACATGTTGATTACTTTGGCCACTTGAAATACAGGCAAGTTCAAATGTAAAACACTGCAGACACAATGATAATAAAGACAGTGATGTACTGTCTCTGTGGAGCCAAAGCTAACTTAGGGACAAATGTGCAACATTTTCTTTGTTATTCCACCTGAAACATATTTTTTGTTCAATGTCAAATATTTGATGAAGATCAAAACGTTCCCGCAAAAGATCTAGAGAAATTAACTATTGATTTGGAACCTAACAGTGTGCCGACCTCCTTTTTGCCCTCCAAGTAAAGGTTAACCCAGACACCCACCCTCTTCAGTTGGGGTTCAATGGCTTGCTCAAGGGTAATTCAACATGTGGACAGGAAACTACAACCCTTAAAGTGTTGGCAAACATAACACTAAATGAACATGATATATATTAAATAAATCAAGTATGCCATGGCACATAACTAAAATGGACCTTTTCTTCATTAGAAATCTGTGTTCTTGTTCAGTGAGACTTATAATAGTGGCCTGAGGGATTCCTGGATCATTGAAAGAAAAAATACATCTCACTGACAAAAAACTACAAATGGTCTCTTACCTTGTGTGTTTGTTGTTTGGAGACAAGGATTTTTTTTCTAAGTAAGCATACAATGTGGATGAGTTTATTGAAAATATCTGTGACAGTGTGGAAGTTGTTAAAGAATGTAAAAATATGTGACAAACAAATGACAAACATAGCAGATTTATTCTAGTAGTAGTACAAGTAGTATATCACAATGAAAGACGGCAGTGTGTATGAGTGCTTGTGTGTGTGTGTGTGTGTGTGTGTGTGTGTGTGTGTGTGTGTGTGTGTGTGTGTGTGTGTGTGTGTGTGTGTGTGTGTGTGTGTGTGTGTGTGTGGACTCACCTCTAATTTGTCTTTGCCTGTGGGGCAGAGGGAATACCCAATGGTTTTTCCGTGCCATTTAGTATGGATCCTAATGAAGGACACATACTCCCCACTTTTGTATTTGACCCAATTTAATCCTCACCTGTGTGTTTCACAGTCTTCCTGTTCACTCTTTATCCCTTTATGTATTACATACAGTAACAAAAAGACCACCACCTCCCCAGCTCTGAGGGGAAACTACTTAACTTCTCAATGTGCTGGTTGGTTATAGTTCTCAGTGAGCAATATATGTTTTCATGATGGTATTCGGTTCTGTTGAGTTAATTTTGTATTCATCTGTTACGGTCTTGCACTATTAGGTCTAAATAGGAGCATATAAATGTACAACAAAATAATAGGTCTACTTACTAGCTTTTCCCAGAGCGGTCACCGCATCTCAAAGTCTTCAACCATTAGTGCAGTCAGTTAAGATTGTAATGTTGGTCTCTGTTAAAAAATCAAGGGATGGCCTCCTGGATCTGTTTTCAGCTGTCTACTGATGCCTTGACAACAGAGAAAGACATATACATTGTTGGGGCAAAGTTTGCATCAAAAAGAGGAAAGTCAGCAACTTTCAAAATGAAAACGTGTTTATACAGATGGAGCAGCAAAGAGAGCTCATATAACTGTTGCTAAACAGTGCCCACTAGAGCCGCAACAGACAATTACAGGATCAGTGCTTAAATTTTTTTTTTTCAATTAAACTTTTAATTATCAAGAAGATGATGTGTTATTTCTGAAAAAGGTATAAAGTAACTTTAGGACATGAGCTTGAACTTTTATCTAACCTATACACACACACACACACACACACACACACACATATATATATATATATATATATATATATATATATATATATATATATATATATATATACATACATACATACATACATATGTACATGCATACAAACACTTTTAACGCAAAAGCCACAATAAATGTATTTATTTATTAATATAAATTTAATTAAATGAACTATTTAATTCAACAGTGCAAACATTTTTGAAAATCTTGTCTGAAGGAGAAAAATCCCCACACAGATTAGGTTGTTCTCATCCAATGAACAACATACTTTCTCCAATAATTTAAGTTCCAAACTAGAATGTGTACTAAAACAATATAGAAACTAAACAGAGTTTCAAACAGCATGTGCATTGTAAACTGACTTGTTTTCTTTACAATAATATAGTAAACATTCTATAAAGAAGTAGTAGTTGTTTAGCCATGACAAACAGGCAATTGGGCTGTTCTTACAAAAAAGCAATCCCATGATGATTTAGATAATAGCATGCAAAATCTTATGTCTTACAAACTATATTAAATGCATATAATCCCCACCTAAAGGGATATTAGCCTGATGTGAAATACTCCGACACAAGAGTTCAAGAAGACGTCTTCAAATGTCTTATTTTGTCCATCTAATAATCTAAACCACAAACATACTCAACTCAAAATATAACTACACCGAAAGAAAACATTTTGTGTCACATTTGTGAAGCTGGAAATATCAAATATTTAGCATTTTGATAGATCACACTGCCACTAACATACTTGTATGAGTGAATGCACTGGTAAGTGGGTGTATATCCTGTTGTTTCTGCCACTGTAATCACTGTAGCTCAGTTATTTATAAAAGGTTAAATAATATATAAACTATGTGACGTGCATCTACGTCCTCCTCGTTTTGCACCAGAGGAAGTATACCATGTATCGATGTAATAAAGAGAACTACAGAAAGGCGTGAGCATGGAGCGTAACCCCCGGCGGGCGGGTCACTCTGCGTCATTTTGCCGGGAATGTTGGACCACGTGTCTGCTGCCGGCGTGCGTGTTCCTCGGATGCGCGAGTCGTTACTTTTCATTCGGAAACGAGTCGGGCAGCAGGGAGTGTAGGACCAAGATGGCGGCGCGGTGGGGAGCAGGCGAGGATACGTTAACAGCCTGCAACATGGAATTTTTTGCAATGGATACACTAGACGAGGTACAGCATATGTTCGACACTTTATTTCCTTTCGTGTCGCCAAAGGGTTACTACTTTGGTACGTGTTCAGAAGCGGCGCAGAGCGTAGTGTGTGTGTGTGTGTGTACACTGCGCCCGGAAAAGTGACACGTGGATGCCACCCTAGTATCGAGAGTCAAACTTATTTTTAAAAAGTACTTATTGTTTTGAGATGGCTCTAGCTCGAAATGTGTTCTGTGGTATGTCGATTGAATAATACATCATGTGTGACTGTAGATGTGCTGTTGTCTTTAAGCTAAATGTTAACGCTAGCTGGTGAGCCAGTGTAGCTTCCCTGTCCCGTTAGTGAACGACACAGGTTTCTCCCTTTTATAATACTTAAATTTGTTCTAACATGTGACGTGACAGTTGTCTATTTGTATTGGTAGTTGGCCTGGCATGTGCACCCGTAGTATAATCCGTATCAATAGTGCGCATTTAAGCTCATCAATGTAATCAAATGTAATCAATGTACTGTTAGCCAACTCATCAAACACACGTGGTGACAAACTGCGATATGCGGGTCACGAGCCTGTACAGCACAACGGGTTGTAGGAGTACTCCTTTCCTTTTTATTTGCTTTGACGCGGTTACGGCGACGTTCCCTTACGTTAGTTCTGCTATAGTGTTATTTAAGGGCTCAATGCCAGCACATTGCAGCATTGTGTCAACTGGATGATGATGATTGATGATTAAGCGTGTATGTTAAGACAGTGACTGCAATCAATAAAGTAACACCAGTATCACTGCAGCAGCACACCACGTTTTCATTCAAAGCCTGTGTATATCCACATGTGGCTTAGTGCTGGTGAATCACATGTTGGCTTCCTTCACACATGCGCAGTAGGCACCTTCTATTTAACCTCTTCACACACCCGTTCATCGAGTTTATTAATATCGATGTGACGTTTTTAAAACTGCAGTCGAAAATGGGCATTTACATGTTGTGTATAATTTAGTAATTATTTTGAATGTCGAGCAGGAACAGGGCGAGGGCCCTGCTCGTGTTATTGTAGAGCAACACGTGGGCTAGGTAGCCTCCCTATGGACGGGGTGAGGCGAGGATCAAAAATGTCTGCGCGCTGTGTGTGCATGCGTAGACGGCAACACGTGGGTCACTGTACGCGACCGCTGCGTTTTTAGATCAAAGTGCATCCTTTTATCAGTTGGGATTGCTTATGAAGACGGACCTCTGTGCCCGACTTACTGTAGTCATTCATATAATACAAATATAAGAGGCGTTCTTCACATGAAATCTTTCACTTTGAAACTGTTTGTTTTAACTTGTTTAACAATCGGATTTACAGCATTTTTAAAATTTCTAACACGTTATTTTTTATATGTATAGATATTTAAATTATCATTTTATATTGCTACTGTACACTGGAGTCGCGCATGCCTGATTGATAATTACTCTAATGCTCTTGAATATTTCATATTCTAAGAAGTCTCTGAGTCATTTGTTTGGCTTGACATCAAGCTGCAACTAAAAACACATGCCCTCTCTCATAAGTGCTTTACTTAAGTTTGGGCGTACTCCCAGCATCAACCACCTAATTCAAATAGCTAGGTAGACTTATTTCACTACTCAACATCTACAAAGAGCACACGTTTTTCCCCAAACAACTTCTGTTTAAGTCATTTTCGTTATTTTGAAACAGGAAGTCAACTGTCTAAAATATTTACATTATTTGTAAAAAGTAGGACTAGTTGTAATGGAAATACTCCTCAGCTAATTACCTTATGGACCAGAGACCTCAGCGACACCTTTAGAAAGCACTGTTGGAGAGCAGAAAGTATTGCAGTTGATGTCATGTGGTTGTTGCCTGTTTCAATAGCAATTGGGTCTCAACTGAATACTGTTACGTGTTACATACTTATGCACAGATTTCCTGCAGATATGTTTAGCCTGAATCATGTTTTCATTCTTGTAAGTTGTCTTAATAATAAATAGTTTTTTTATTCCCCCTCTAGACTGATGGACTGACCTCTGCAGAAACTCTGGAGGCCCTTCAGAACTGCTTAGACCCCTCTATTCTTTCTCTATTAGAGGACACACCAACAATAGAGGCAAGACAAATGGCACATGTTTGAAATTAGTATTCCAGTAGCATGAGAGTGCAGTTTGTTTATACTCCCCATTGACCTATTTTACGTTTCTTTAAAAATGATAGACTCGCAGTCTATATGAGGACAGCGAAGCAACGCTCCTGACTGCCCTGACGGAGATCCTTGACAATGTGGATGATGAGAACTTGTCCCCATTTGACACACTGCCCGACTCTGACCTGCTGTCGGGTCAGAGGGGCAGGGAACACTCTCCGGTTAGTACCACGCTGTCTGACATATCTAGCCCTAATTGTGTTCTTCAAATAGTCTTTTATTTATGTTTGACTTTACAAATGAAGGCATTCAACTTTTTTCTTTCACTTTCCAGCTCAGGAGATTGCTATGTCTGTCCCGTTCCCCTCCAGAGAAGGACACACTATGCAGCACAAGAGCCATATCAACTGGAAAGGTAGCTTTTCTCACACATTAGCACTACTTATTAAATTGTGCGGCAGGCATTTCTCTGACTCATATTATATATTTGTTATCCTCTCAGAACCTCCCCAGGATACTGGCAGACTCTCTCCAGAGAAGTGATGGGGAGGAAGAGGAAGATGGCTTTCTCACTCTGAGTCCAGCGAGTCTTGAGTCATCTCCTGACTCTGACCAGCTACACTGGGAAGGTCTGGCCCTGCCGCTTCCAGTCACCTTTGAGCAGGAGCTTGAAGATGGTATCTCAGTTAGCCTGGTGGACCTAGTCAGGCAGATGCACCCGTACTGTATGTCCATTTGTATGGATGATGACGAGGGGGAACAGATGTTGCCCGAAGGAGGAATCTTACTTGAAGTTGTGGACCAAGGGGAAAATGGAGAACACATCCTGGCCATCCAAAATATAAATCTTCCCGCTGCTCTCCCACTTAAAGAGCAGTCTTCAGAGAATAGGCAGACCGTTTCAGATGAAGCGGAAGAAGTGGCCTCTGACAGCTCGGAGCATATCGTTGTTGACGATGAGGATGAAACTCCAGTGACGGTTGCCGCCCTTTTGACACCAAGCCTCTGTTCAGATTTGAAAGATGACATGATCTCCAAGAAACAAAAGGAAGTGATAAAAGGAAGAAGCTCCTCCCGAAGAAAAAAGAAAAAGAAATGCAAAGAAAAGCCCCAACCCAAACCCGTGGAGGAAAGGGTCCTTAGGAGTGGCACCGTAAGAAAGACGGCGCCGCAATCTCCCAAAAAGCCTGAAAAGCGTCCAGTAAAAGAAGAAAACAAACGCAAAGTCCCAAAGGTTACTCTCGTCTCAATTCCAGTTGCTTCCTCCGTTAAACCTAAGAAAAGAAATTCATGCCAAATTGAAACTCAAACAAAAATACCAACTACAATGCTATTGCCTAAAAGGAATGTGCCAGTTGCAACATCGGTGTCAACCAGGAAGGAAATGGTGCTTTTAAATACTAGACCAGAGACGAGTCGGCCTAGAGGTCTGCCCACAGCCGCGTTCTCCCAGCGGCCCGTTGAAACGCCTAAACCGTTTCCCCCGGTCGCCGAGAAGCTGGAAGACCCATCAGCAGCTCCCGCTGCTGTCCTGCCCCCTCTGTCTTCAGAGAGCCCTGCAGCTGCGTCGAGTCTGGCAGAGCCACAGCTGACACCGCCTGTTGGGGAGGCCCTCCCCCCTGTGGCCACTGCAGTCTCAGAGCCAAAGCCCAAATCGCTCAGTCTAGCAGAGTACCGGCGGCTCAGAGAGCAGAAGAGACCGGCCCCGGTGGAAAAACAAGAAAACAGCACCAAGTGGCCCAGCCTGCCAGAGCTTCCCAATGAACTGCCCCCTCTTCCCTGCATGCCTGACCCCAAGGACCATCGACGCCCCATCCCCCAGCCACAAGTGGAGGAGGAGGTCAAACCCGCCTGGCAGCCGAGGGGACCATGTGCACCACCCACCCCTCAGGCGCTGTTGGTGCCACCGGCCTACATGGTTGCCTCATCCAGCAGGGTTACTCCTGTCCCTAAACCACAGCCAAAACCTGAACCGTCAAAGCCTTCTGTATCCCTGAAACCCCTCACTTCTGCCCTTAATTCAGTGACACATTTACCCGTGCATCAACACACCACTGCTCAACCTGTAGTATCGTGTGTGCCTCAGAGCTCTGCATCGCCAGTTTCTTTAAAAGTTGCTACTGAGTTAGTGGCGGCAGCAAATTGGAAATGCTCTTTAGCACCGTCAGGAGGGAAGAGCGGCGTCGATAAAAGGCCCCAATCTCAATCTGCATCGCTTAAGTCTGGAGAGCCGATTAAAATCTATCTAAAAACCACTACAGATGTGATCAAACCCAACACTCTTACTGTGTCTGGTGTGCCCAGTGCACCCCAGAAGACAAGTGTCCTTCAGAAGATGCCTGAGGTTGCTGCTCCTGTGTTAATTAGTAACCCCAGCACACTTGTGAGCAAGTCCTCCAAACCCACAGCCAATGGTACCCAGCGCAGCTGTTCTCTGGTTACCCATCCCTCAGTCTCCCAGAGTCTCAAGGCCAGACCTGTCATACTTGAAACTAAAAACAAACTCACTACAGCAATGAAACCTCAAAAGGTGAAGAGCGCCACACAGGAGCTGATCGAGGCCTTCACCGCTGAGATAGGTGAGTTCAAAATGGATGATTATAACATTTTTGCAACTTAAATGCTGAATATACAGATGTACAAAGTCCTTTCCAAAAATCTGCTATGTCAGTGTCTCATCTCTGCAACTCTAGCCTATATATATATATATATATATATATATATATATATATATATATATATATATATATATATAAATAAATATCTATCTGCTCCAGTGATTGGCAGACATTCAGGAACACTATATCAGAAATGATTTAGGAAAAGCAATGTGCAGTAAAATAGCCCACTTCAACGTCATTCAAGATAATCCTTCTACACGTCTGTCATCACATTAAACTGGCCTGCACTAGGTCTTGTCTGTTAAAATAAGTATAATACAATATGTTGTGTTTATAATGAAAAACAATGTATGTGATCCTGTTTTAAGGTATTGAAGCTGCTGATCTGACCAGCTTGCTGGAGCAGTTTGAAGAAACTCAAGGTAATCAGTCATGATCATTTAATTAAGATGTTCTTCTCTACCCAGTCTTTCAGACAGAAGTGCTCTTTCCAGTACTGGCAAGTAGCTTGGTGTGTTCCATAGTTTTAGTATGAAGCCAAATGTAGTCAGAACATCAGTTTTCCTCATTTCGTAATGGCAGGAAGTGGCGTACAACATTGCAGCTCTAACTTTAGTTCATAGTAAAGGGTGAGAGGATAGAAAGACTTTTACCAAGACTGTGCATAGATTGTGCATATGCTAAGAGTCTGATAATCGGTGAGGTTGGCTGATCATTTTGCAGCTTTCATAATCTTTATTGGTTCTTTCATACAGGCTTGAAGCTTACCTGATCTAGAAGTGGGTTTAAAGATTGAGAAACTTGTTTTTTCTGACTGAAACATTCCCTTTTCATATGTGCTGCGGGGGACACAGAGATGCTGCTTTGTGCTCTCGTCAGCTCAGCTGTTGGAATTCTGCCCCGTTCGCAATTCCATTTAACTCTCACCCTGCTGTCTTTGTTTGGGCGGATGTACATGCCCCCAGGACTCTGTATGTCCCATTACTTCCATCTGTGGGCGTGTACTATGGCTAATGTTAACGCTGACCATTTGGTACATTTCCATGGGAAATATTGTACTCGTATTCCGGAGGCACATGCAGCACTGCATTTGCCCCTGACATGCTGCAGGCTGCTACAGTTCATCCACTGTTGGTCAAGCAGCATTTTGTTAGTTTTGCGGTGTTACTCTGTTCATTTTTGTTATTCCTTGTGCTTATGCACCTATTTCCTTGTTCCTTCTCTCTTCAGCAAAAGAGGAGAAATGTGTGCTGGAGGTCTCTGGTAGAGCAGCAGCTGTAGGAAACTCGAGGTGAGTTACCCTACAGCCTTCAAGCTGCTCTGTGCGAGTGGCGGGAGTCACGGTTTCTGAGTAAAACCTGCTACCTGGGTTTGTCTAGCGGTGACTCGCACACAACTTTTGCCAAGACCTACCTCAACCCCTACTTTTTGTCTGGCCAGATTGATTGCCTTCTCAGGTCTAAATTTGTGCAACCTGGTGTAACAGGGTTTTTGTTTTCTCGTGTTTGCTGCACTCTAATCGTGGGTGGCAGCTACACTATTTACCACTGATTGTAACCGACCCTGTGCTCCATTTACAGTGTTGAGCTGGCTCCAGAGAAAACAGTCGTGCAACGTGTTAGAGCTATTGACCTCTCAAGTACTGCAGGTAATTCAGCCTTCTGATTTTAAGATGAATTCATTACATTAAATAAGACAAAAAACATTGGATTGCTTCCAGCAATAAAACGGCACCGTCATTAGATATGGAATATCTGAAATTCTTCATGACCAAAGACTTGCTACCTATCAACACAGATGACCAGCGGTCCTTGTATGTTGGATGTAATTGTGGTGCACTGTCCTTCCTTCTGCTTCAGCGTTGACTCCCCCAGCTACTCCTCCCCACCAGATGTGGAAACCCCTGGCCCCTGTGGCCCTGCTGGGAAAGAGCAGGGCTGCTGATGCCTCAAAGTCGAGCCCCTCCAAGGTTATCCAGATAGAAGCCCGGCCTTTGCCCTCAGTCAGGTCCCGCAGCAAACCTACTCCTGCCGCTGCCACTGTAACCCCCGAGCTAGCATGCATGGACCACGACTACTGCCTCCCCAACAAAGACGCTTCCACTGAAGAGCCAGGCAAACGTTGGAATGTCAAACAACCGTCTTTTATCATTATTAAACCCATTGGGCAACCCACAAGAACCACTACACAAGCACCCCCAGCATCGTCGGCTCAGTCGGCCAACAAGCCTGTGGCTGCAGTCGGCCAGAAAGCCTGTGGTTACGACCAAAACACAACCAAAACTACGCCGACGCCCCTCGATCACAGGACTGAGATGGAGAGAACCTCTATCCTGGAGACTCCTGATGCTTCACCAACTCAGCAGGACACTGCCGTCTCTGTTAAAGAAGAAGGAAGCCCCAGGAGAAGGAGGTCCTATCGGAGACACGCTGCTTCTCGGACGCCAAGTCCCAGATCTAGTCCAAAAGAGACGACCAGAGGCCGGCCTAGAAAAAGATCCCATTGCTCTCAGAGCCCTACGTCTAGCAGTTCAGAGTCTGACTCCGATTCCTCTAGATCTCGGTCTAGATCTAGATCCCACTCGCCAGCTAAGAAAAGGTTAGGCCCCCCCCCTCTGAATGTCTTAAGTTCATGCACCATTTTGGGTTTTGATTTGCCTTGTTAATCAATTACAATTCTTTTTTATTTGCCACTCTAGGTATCGTCTCCGTCACTCTGAAAGTAGCTCCAGCGCCTCCTCTAGGTCCTCCTCTAGGTCCTCCTCTCTGTCCCGCTCCCCTCCCAGGAGGAGGCAGTACTCGTATTCCTCCTCTCGTTCTGGCTCTTGGAGTCGCTCCAGGTCGCGGTCTCAATCCCCTCAGAGACAAGCACAGTGGAGTAGAAGCAGAAGATTGCACAGGTACAGTGCATATATCTATACATGTATATCATGCTCTTTTTAAATTGTATGGATTATATAGTTGTTTCTCTTGTGTAAAGCCAATATTTTGACACGCCTTTTTTTGAAATGACTAATGGCTTCATCTTATCTTCCTTTGCTCCTCTTTTTCGTCCAGCAATGCTCCTAGTCCAAAGACAAATGTGGAGGAAGTGAAGAGACTCAAGGAGAAAGCCATTGTGAGTACACTACTCCCTCATACTGGTTTCTAAGCCAAGTGGTTAAAATAGTCTCACTATAACTTGTCTGATCGTCTACTTTCTTTTCTCAGGAGGAGCGCCGGGTGGTTTACGTTGGTCGAATTCGGTTAACAATGACCCAAAAAGAACTTAAAGACCGCTTCTCTTTATTTGGCGAGATTGAAGAATGCACCCTGCACTTTAGAGACCATGGGTAAGTACATGAACAGCTTTTATAGAAGGGGGTTACTTGACTGTTATTTAAATAGGATGTAATGTGACCAAATTGCACCGTCTTGGAACCTTGTTGGTCTCGCCTGTGACCTCTATGCCAAGCTACAGTGCTAAAGCCAATCCAGCCTTGTTCATAACTGGAGCCTCCTGGCAACACCCCCAGTTCGCTCTTTTAAAAGCAAGTCACAGCTCCAACACTGTACACAGCCTGTTCTTGCCCTCCCCAGACCTGTGATGAACTGAAAATGAATACAGGCTAATGGTTTGCTTATCCGTCACAGGGACAACTATGGGTTTGTGACTTATTACGACACCAAGAATGCTTTCATGGCCATTGAGAAGGGAAGCAAGCTGCGCAAGCCTGATGAGCTGCCTTTTGATCTCTGTTTTGGTGGAAGGAGACAGTTCTGCAAAACCAACTATGCTGATCTGGGTATGAATAAATCAACAGACAGTTATTATAGCTCTTACACAGAGCACTGTTAATCAATCCAAATAGTCTTGATTTGGTTTGCTAAAGATCAGCCATGTTTGCTGCAGTTCATCCTGATGCGTTCAGCTGAGAGCCACCGTACTTTGAACTACAACCAATAACTATTTTAGGGGAGACTCGGACTGCAAGAAGGAAGCGACATTTAGATTTTTGAGGATACCCTGCTTTTTAAATGTGTTTTTTGATGTAGCAAAGATTTTCTAGTAGTAAGTACATTAACATATTAAATGTTGAACACCGTACGGGATTGTTTGAGTTATTAGTAATACTCAGAATATAGCGTGCAATTTGCCCGTCCATAGCAGTATATTGCTTTGCTCCCATGTGTGTACTGTTTCTGTGGGCGAACCAATCACCATCTATTTTAGGTAATGCACTGACTATGGATAAGTTTCCAAAAATCTGATTTTACAATTTAACTATTGAAGTATCAGACAAAAGTCTTTTTAAGTTGCATTGCTCACAGATTTCAAATTATTGGGTTTTAAATGTTGACTTTTAAAAATATATTTATATATTAAGGCTAATTTGTAACAACTTAAATGATCATATAGAGATATGCACACAATCCTTATTGTTCATTAGTATGTGAAACACTAAGAAGGCTTTGCAGGTGTAAATGTCTTGCTACATCTTTAGCATTGTCATTTGAAATGGCTCAACCACACTAAAGCATTTCCTGATTTTCCTGCTGTCCTTGTCCCTTTTTTTTATTGTAATACATTGCTCACTTTGTTTTCTTTACCTTTTCAGATTCGAGTAGAGAGTACGAACCCTTGCCTGTGAAAGGAAAGTTTCATGCACTAGACTTCGACACTTTATTGAAGCAGGCCAAGCAGAATCAGAAGAGGTAACAGGAGGCCTGCAGCAGGAAGCAGCTGACACTTACCTCAGAGCCAATGGTTGGCTTCTCACCTGCAACACTGTCTTTACATTTTGGTTGTTGCATTATTTTTATTTTTATTTTTTTTATTTTGTTTGTTTTTTATTTTGTTTGTGCAAGCTAACACCTTCTATTGAAGTGAAGATTTGTAATGAAAGTAGGAAAAGAAAAAAAATGGGGGAAATTAAATTAGTTTTCTTTTTTTAGTTATTTAAATGTATTATCAAATTTCATTTGTATGGAGAGAATCATTTTTAAAAGGGGAAAGGTAAGTGGGATAGAGCTCCCTAATGACTGGGAGTTTGTGATGCATTGAATGTACTACAAACCTAAATAAAACAAGAACATGACTTGCATCGTGTGTCTCTTCATTTGAATTCAAGTGTCTGCATTGTTTTTGTCTGTTATTGGTTACAGCTTGAGAAAACAAAGGTTGACTGTCAGATAGGCCGTTTTAACATAACCAAAGAGAACTAAATGCATAAATAACTGAATGGGAAAATATGTTTGCTTTGTTTTCATGGACATTTTTTAAAGCAAATGTTAATGACTGCAGAAAAGGCACAGGTGAAACGAATTATGTTAACTATTGGCTCAGATCCCAGTGAGCCAGCATGCAAAATACCAGGCACTGAAACTGCACGTTTTTCACACCTGTGATGTGCTTTAAACGGGTTTAAGGGGTTCAAAATCACGTGATGACACGCCCGGTACATGGCTATTTTACTGGTTATTAACTAGTGAAAAGGTAATTAAGGACAACGCCTCCAAAGACGCGAGCTCCACTTTACATGAACCACTGCTCAGTCACGTGCTGTATTGCAATGTCTGGGTTATAAAGCTTAAGAACAAAGCGTGGGTGTTGCTGATGGGACACGCAGGCCCGACTCACAAGCGCACAGCGCCGCCCTTCTGGAGGTGGTGATGGAGCTCGCATGCGCTCCTTATAAGGAATGTCAAGCTATTGGAGAGATGCGAGATGTTCAACTCCACCACCGAAAAGAGAGTCAATAGGTGTTAGTGCAGCTTCACCTTCACGTTTAGGAATGATACGTCCATTAAGAACTACTTAAAAACTTCACGAGAGTACCACTGACCGCGGAGACGGCAGGTCGGGTACTATGCATAGTTTTAACTATGTATCGTGTTTAAGACTTTCTGTAAAGGTGCGGATGCCGTCATTTGGATAAAGTCTTCAGTTGGTCGTTAGTGGGAATTGTCTCGTGGAAAAAAACAAATAGTTGAATTGGTATCTCGCGTGTAGTACGAGCTAACTCATGTCGCTCTCGGTGCCATTGTGACATCTTTGCGGTGTTTTGACGCGCAGATCTAGTTTGGACTGGTTTAACCCAGTCCTCTGCGCATGCGCACTCGGTGTAAACAGGAAGAACCGACCGAAAGCCAGGACAAATCTCCCGTACAGAGAAGAAAATTGTCGGTCAAAAACCAGCGACCGTCTTGTTTTTCCCTTTTATATTAACCGATATAGACGTTGTCCTCCACCACCGGATGCTTGTTTAGATTACATATTGTGGAAGCAGTCGCTAACTTTTCGAGCATTTTGATAGTCTTTATGCTGCATTCCTGCTAACGTGAACGGTGTTTGCTTTAAACTAACGTTATCTATATATACACGAAATCACTCGGTGCTCCGTTGATTTGTCTGAAGTCGGTGCCTACTCTGAGGGAAATATTACCATGGTTCAAAAAGATAAGGCGCTGGAGACCCCTCAAGTGGACGCTGAGCTGAGCCCCAGCCCAGTCTCCGGAGAGGCTTGTGAGGAGGCCTCTGTCCCAGTAGAAGAATCCGACATTGGAGTCGAGCTGACGGGCAACAGGAAGTTCATCTGCGGGGTCGTGGAAGGTAAGATTCAATTTCAGATCAAACAATCAAACTATACATTTGATCCAGTCGTGGTCTGCATACAATCATAAGTATGACATCCAAATCCTGCAGAAATCCTTGTTTCCTGGGTGGAGACGATTGTAAAATCAGTTGTGCACAATTGGAATAACACTAGGATTATTAAAACATTTTAATTGTCTCAAGAGAAATGTTTAAACTTAAAATGATGTTGTACTAGTTAATCAAAATAGTTCTCATTCTGTGATGAGGAATGACAGATGGTTGAATAAGGTATCAAGTTATTTACATGTGATCACTCAAATTAAATGAGTAGTTCTAGGATTCCTATGATTATTATGTCAAGAACATATAGCAAACATTGTCAGGTTGCACCTCAATTAAGGTGGACAATAATTAGTTGTTGTGTCATATTATAGTTTTAATATTGTATGTTATTTGGCCTCCGTTCGAAATGAAAAAGGCACATTCTGACAGTAATGCAATTGTAATTTGAAGAAGAAAAGCTAAATATGCACAAAAGTTTTAAGAAAATAAATCCGTACTGCAGACTTTATGTAAACTGAATGTATTGTTTGCCAATGCAGGCTTTTATGGTCGACCATGGACAATGGAACAGAGGATAGAGTTGTTCAGAAGGTATGAATTGTGTGAATTATTTAAGCAGTCACATCATCAAACACAAATAATATTACTGCCAGATGATTTGAATCATTATACTGAGTTTGTACAACATTGCTTTTCACAGGCAGCAGAAATGGGGACTGAGCACATACCTGTATGCACCCAAAGATGACTGCAAACACCGAATGTTCTGGAGAGAGCTGTACTCTGTGGAAGAAGCAGGTGACTATTCACAACTGATCTTAGTGGAAGGAAAATGAGTAATGCCTGGTTTTAAACACAAGTGAAATTTAAGAAAACGGCTTTCATCAGAAGTGTTGTAAAAGCATGATCGTGCATTCAGTTAAAGGTTCCTCCCGTCTGTTTCCTAGACCAACTCATGACTTTAATTGGGGCTGCCAAGGAGTATGGGACAGAGTTCATCTACGCCATTTCCCCTGGACTGGACATCACCTTCTCTAATCAGAAAGAGGTTTCTGCACTCAAGAGGAAACTCGATCAGGTATTGCAACATATTGTGTATGACCGTAGTGTATATATAAGGTGTTTAAAGTCTTTACATCTTAATACCATCAAATGTTCACACATCTTTTAGCCCGGATACCAGACCGAACTTAGCTCCGCCCTAAATATTTTTGGTCGGGAAGTTGGGTCTGGCATTGCTCCATTGGGGAGAAATTATCTCCGGTCAAAAATTGACCGGACCAATCAAATTGTCAGGGCGGGCTTTATACGATGACGGACAGATGATCAACAGTAACGTAACCAACCACGTCATAAAAAGGCGCTTGCTTCTTCCAGCGTGCGTGCAGTTGAGTTCAACAACTATGCGTCGCTTAAAATATGTCGCATGCTCCGTTGCTCTGATTGGTTGTAGCTCTATCCAATTGAGCGAAGAGGCATTTGCTTTGCTGGTTCGGTTGAAACACGCCCCACAATCACAGCCCAACGGAGCGGTATCAGACTCACATTCGGACTAGAATTCTGAGTATGACATCGTCAGGCTACACATCTTTCTCTCTGCAGCATTATTTCAAAATTGTAATGGATATATTTTCAAATCCCTTTCTGTCCCCCACAGGTTTCTCACTTTGGCTGCAAATCATTTGCCTTACTTTTTGATGATATTGAACACAACATGTGTCCTGCTGACAAAGAGGTGTTCAGTTCATTTGCACACGCTCAGATTTCCCTCACCAACGAAATTTACCAGTACCTGGGAGAGCCTGAAACCTTCCTCTTCTGTCCCACAGGTACATCAGTTCTACTTCTGAATATGCACATTTTCCACAGTTCTTCCATCTACTTATTTATTCTTTATTTGTTTCTTTGTTGCCTTGTAATACAGAGTACTGTGGGACCTTCTGCTACCCAAATGTGGCTCAGTCCCCCTACCTCCATACTGTAGGAGAGAAGCTACTGCTTGGCATTGAAGTGCTGTGGACTGGTGAGTCTTACAGTTTCCTGTCAATTGCTGTCAAATAAATGGCAGAGTTGTAGATAAAACAACGACCTGAGATATGTTTTCTTCCCGGCAGGCCCCAAGGTGGTGTCCAAAGACATCTCGGTCGAGTCAATTGAGGAGGTGTCAAAAATAATCCGAAGAGCCCCTGTGATCTGGGACAACATCCACGCCAATGACTATGACCAGAAGAGGCTGTTCTTGGGTCCATACAAGGGCCGCTCCACAGAGCTCATCCCCAGGCTGAAGGGAGTCCTCACGAACCCAAACTGCGAGTTTGAGTCCAACTTTGTAGCGATACACACTCTGGCCACCTGGTACAAGTCTAATATGAATGGGGTGCGCAAGGATGTGGTCATGAGTAAGTGTGATCCAAAAGTGAACTCATTGGTTCTGATGCGGTTATGCTGTTGTCTCAGTATGAGGTGATACTCTGTCATGTGTTCCCATGATGCAGGTTGGTCATCAATGCTGTTGATTGTGTTTGATTATCCGTCTTGCTCTTCACCAGCGGACGGGGAGGACAGCACCGTGTCCATCCAGATCAAGTTGGAGAATGAAGGCAGTGATGAAGAACTGGAGACCGACATGCTCTACAGCCCACAGCTGGCTCTCAAACTGGCTCTCACGGAATGGCTTGAGGATTTTATTGAGCCTCATCAATACAACAGTGAGAGCAGTCGCAGTATTATGACGTATCTCTATGCTGATGTGTTTCTAGTCGTAATACTTGGAGTACCTTCAAAGAGTTGTCATTGACGGCCTGAAGTGATGGTTTTGTGACTGAAGAACAGGACGCAGTGAAGCTTACCTTTTGTCTTTCAGGCCGACAGGTGTCTCAGAGTGGGACCCAGAGCGCTGCCATCGACGTGTCCTCCATGGCTGCTCCGTCTCTCTGCTCTCCTACAACAGACACCGCTGTGTACCAGCAGGCCATCATGTCTGCAGCCATGCCGCCGCTCTGCCTGGATCCTCTCTCACACACCTTGGCCAACGGAGCTCTGCAGGAAGAGGAGGTGAGGAAGTATGACCTGAATGAGTATTTACGGTTCCTTCTAGAACTCAAGCGCTGCTTTGTTGTCATTTGTACAGTTAAGAATTGCTGAACAAGCTTCTTCCTGATAAGATTCTTGGCCTCTTATGTGGTTTGTCGTACATTACAGAAAATGTCACTTTCTTTCTTGAACATGTGTGTATTTGAGACAAGAACATCTGTATATAGTGTGTCTGTCTTGCTCCTGTGCAGGTGGAGGTAGAGAAGAAGGACTGCGATGAGGAGCCCATGGAGATGGTGGTGGAGAAGCTGGATGAGCCAGAAGCAGAAGCTGACCCAGAGGAGAAGCAGGTCGGGCCTGTTCTAGGGGAGGACCTGAAGCCCATGGACACCGACAAGGAGAGTCTGACGGAGCCAAAGTCCCCCGAGGAGTCCATCCAGGAGGACCTTGGGAGTGATATTGCCCCGATGCAGACAGACGATCAGCTCAAGCAGGTGCAACAAACATTCGCGACTTTCCCTCTTTCCTTTTTCTGTCTGCAATTGAAGAAAAAAACTAATTCTCCACAAAGTCCAAATGATTCCTGGTTTGTTTTCTCAGGACTTGTTCATGCATGGGCTCAATGAGACGTGCCTGTTCACAGCGGAGCCCCTCACACTCGAGGACCTGAGCTTGCTGGCAGAGCTCTTCTACCTGCCTTACGAACACGGGCCCAAGGCCATGCAGATGTTGAAGGAGTTCAACTGGCTCCGAGCCAACAGCAGCGTCGTCAGTGTCAACTGCAAGAGGAAGGAAACCGAGAAGGTGGGTTGGTACCTTGAATTAACACACACTGTTGGAGGAAAGAGCTGTATCTGGGGAAACTAGTTAAATATTAACTGGACTTGGTTGTCCTGTGTTGGTTGTTGAAAACAAAATGGTGGATGTGTACTACCCATAATGCCCATTGGGTGGTGTGGTGATGATGGAAGTGCACCATGTTGTTTTCTGTGTTTGTGTAAACTAGAGCATAACTTATTAGACCAACTGCCTGTTCCTCAAATACATTTATTTTTTATATATATAAACATACCCTTGAATAAAACACAAGCATTGTTAATGTTTATAATGAAACCCACTGCTTCTCTTCCAAATGTCTGTTGTACAAACTAGTCTATTCCAAACAAAATGTTTTAGACTTGTCCTTTTTATTTATTCTTATTTGTGTTGACTGTGTTGCATGCAGGTAGCAGAATGGCAATTAAGGGCAGAGAAGTTTGAGGAGATGTGCGGCTCCGTCATCCAGATGTTCACACGGCTGTCCAACTCTGCCAACCGCACCATCCTGTATGACCTCTACTCTTACATCTGGGACATCAAGAGCATCATGTCTATGATCAAGTCGTTTGTCCAGTGGCTAGGTATGTATGGAGGTAACCATAAGGAAGCTAATCGGACAGCAACACAGCAGCATTGCAATAGTCTGATCAAGTCTGGTAGTCCTGACTTTTGATATTCTCAGACACACACTTACACACAAATAGTTAAATCACAGTTAAAGTAAAAACGGATAGTGTAAAAAAGCACTATAGTGGTTCACTGCATGGATTATGTCATAGTCCAGTGCTATGTAGTTGAACAAGGAACATTTATAATCATTTCACACATCGTCTGCTTACAAATCTAAGACGTAGAGAAATTTGTCTCCTCGAGATATTAGCCACCACCTTTAGACGGGCTCGTGCCCCCAGTTTTAATTCATGGCAGTTCAATATAGATCCGCTGTGCACCGATCAGGCGAGTTGCATCAGCTCTCAATAGTTACGATTCTGTTCATTTGTCTTGTTTTCTCTTTATTTTTCTCTGACTGAATGCCGCTTGCACTGCTAGCATCCTCTTCATTTAATCCATAACAAGCTGCCCCATTTTGGTGATCTCTAAACTCGGGTCTCCGTGGCACACGTCCCAGCAGGGTTACTGCTGCTTGCTGTGTATCCAGTAACATCACTGATGCATTCCCACACACACACACACACACCTGCTTCCATCTCTCTGTCTGTGGGGATGGGAGCGAGGGGGAAGTCCCCCCCCCCCCCCTCCATACCCTAGCGCGCACGCGAGCTTGGAGAGAAGCTGACTGACTATGAAGGCCATTCTGGTGCATAAAGAGTCAGAATAACTCAAAATGAGGCTGTCGGTGGATTTTAAACCTCTGACTTGTTTGCTCAATCTGTATCAGCGTGCGATCCGTCACCTGCATAGTCTTGCTGTCCCGTCACCTCACTTTCTTTCAGATGGTCCATTGTGATGCAGTTTGAGTGACATTCAGCCTTGTTATAACATCTCCATCTTTTTTGGAGTGTTTTTTTGTATTAGTCTGAAGCACCAGCATGGCCTGTAGTGTACCCCCTGTAACCCAGTTTCATTCACAGGTTTCTGTCCTACATGGTAACGCTGAGGACTCTAGCCTTCAGTACACAGCAGGCAGCATACCCCCACTGGCACAACCACATCAAAACCCACCCCACTGGCTCAATGCATCAGTAAATGATGGCAACCATCCAGGAAATCAAGTGCCCCCAAATCAGTGTCATTATCAGCCGGTTGACTTGGGTTGTTGGTACTATCAGGTTTTTACATCAGCCCCCACGTTTCACCCCAAGAGAAGCTGTGCAACCGGCACTTAGTCGCAACCTCCCTGGCTATTGTACTGAGAACACTTACTAATAACTATTTTCTACTGTTTTGTACAGATGGAAGAATCCACAGTACAAGTTTCTGCTGCTATTGGAGCAACAGTGACCAATGAATGCACAGTGCGAGCGTCGTGACCTTTTTTGTTTTTAGTATTCATTTATTTATTAATAGATTTATAAATGTAAACTATTTATTTGGAGGAAAAGAAGCAGCCCTCTGGATAAAGTCACATTTTGCGGTGCAGCGATTTAGCTTTTTGAATTTTAAGTGTTAACTCCCAAATTTCTCTCTTTGACAGCATCTCTCTAACTTGTGTTTTTGTTTCTGTCAGTAGGCGATGGAACCGGCTCAAACCAGCCGGATGCACCTACTTTAGGGAACGTACACTTTGCTTTGAGCTTGAACCACAGCAAATGATCTTCATCCCACTCGGGATGTTTCTGATTGTACACTGTGCTCACACACACACACACATACAAACACACACCAAAAGGTGTGTGTTTTCTTCACAGCTGTGATTGTGTTAAGGCAATGCAGTCTGGATGTATCGTTGAGGTGCAAGTTGTTCACCAACAGATCATTCTTTTGTCCGTCTGGTGGTTTTTCATTTGTTGAAGCGAGGTCAGCGTTCCTCCCGTGGGTGCATCGCGGGCTGTGTTGGGTCAGTTCATCAGAGGGATTGTTTTAGGTATCGGGGGGGGGGGAGGTTATGTAAAGCACTACTCAGTGTTTTTACTGCGCGCTGCATTTGTCTGGTCACATGACGGGGGCTTGTCGTCAACCAGGGTTAGACTTGGTTAGCAGGGACGCTAATGTGTGCCGACTCTTAAGACCCGGTGAGCTTTAGATGATACTCGTTGTGTGCTTTGTCCATGCGGTGTATTCCATCTCTGGTCTGGCCGAGTGGGGATTGTAATGGTAAGCTGAGAGCTCTTTAACTCGGGGAAGTCCATACCACCCATCGCCCTGTCGTCCTGGTTGGATGACTCATGCTCCCCGGTCATGTGACGAGGCAGATAAGATGAGAATGTGACTTCACACGAGGTGCTAAGACGAGTGGGGTGACGGCAGCTGAAGCTTACCTTTTGTAGTCCATAGAAAGTTTGAGTTTCTGTTCCGAGGATCAGTGAAATATTGATGACGTCTGTCAGCTTTTCTAAAGAGTAAAGCCCTCACTGAAACACCGAAGGGTAGAACTGATCTTATTTCAGTTCTCGCACCAGTCCTAGAGCATGCGTTCCTCTGCATGCAGTAACTTATTTCTGCACACCGATTAGTGCGGAGCAGTTTGACATCACTGTATCGACACAGACATGTAAGGAGCTTTTATATCCTGGACCTGATTTCTTCTGGCAAACACGTAAGCTTTAGTTGCTTGAGCCTCATTTAAGATATTTCCTCCGAGCATAGTTCATCACAAATGAGGTCCTTTTTTACGTTTTAATGAGTAAAATAAAAGTAATTAATTAATATGGATTATGTAAGTAGATACATATGACCCCCTTCCTCCCCATTTCCCCACTTCATCTGCCAGAGAGGCCCATCCTGTGGTAACGATGTCCGCTTGGCTCTGCTCCTAACAGGGTGTCGTAGTCAGTCCTCAGCACAGTTCCTTAGAGAAGACCAAGAACCCTGGGCCTTTAGGGGAGGTCTAGCAGGAGAGTTCCAGGTATATGATGCACCGAATCTACAGCAATCTTATGGAAAAAAAGAGTGTTGTGAGCAAAGACGACAATGATGATGATGTGTGTGTGGGGCTTTGGTCTGTCGAAGGTGAGCTGATTGAAATAGGTCGGGTTTCAGAACATCCGGGTCCCCTTCACTCCAGAGGAGTTTAAATCCTACAATTATTTGGGGAAATGGTCAGGCTGTGGGAGAGTGACTGGCAACCCAGCCTGACAGAGGGAGGTCACAGCCAATGCCTGACCAGGCATTTTCTGATTGATTAATTTCAATTTCTTTCAGCAACTGCCCAAGGAGATGCTGCTTTCCCCAAGCGAACGCAGCGCAAGCGAGCATGGCTAGGTTTTTATTTTCATGACATCTCATTTCTTTGCAGGAAAGCACAGTGTACAAATTACCAACACGACCCTTTGCAAGCGCACGCACAAGCATCGCAGCGCCCGCGAGAACGCACGCATGTTTGCAATGGGAAAACTCCATGATCAAACTCACCTGTCCAGCCGTAAGAAGCCTCTCCATCCGTGGAGAGTAGTAGCACCCCGAACGGCAACTGAAATGCCATTGAATACGTTAGCTTATTTTTGATTTGCCTCATTGGTTTTTCTCCTGGAGTTCTCTCTGCCTCTGCGCCAGCGTCCTTATTTTTCTCAACAGGAGGGTCCCGCGCAGCGAAATATTGCGATGTCTTACAAAAGGGAAAGGAGCATCTCCTTCAGCCAGTAAAGCCTTAGTCAGACCAAAATAACACCCTTGTTTTAAGATTTGAAAAGCAAAAGTGTGCGCTTGTTGTGCTATGTTCCGTTAGCAGCAGTTAGACAGAAGTGATGGTTGCTCTTGTTGTCCACTGTCACTTCAAAAAGGAACATCAGTTTAAATCTGTCGGGTCGGCATTATTCTTTTGACCACATTTGCCGTCGCAAAGCACTTTGCTTTCCTCTGCCGTTCCTTTTGGTTTGATAGTGGCACAACAATGCATCACACCACCTGGTCTCGGTACAACTGAACCTGTTCCTCTTGATACCCACAGAGATTGTTGCCAATAGATGGGGCAAACGATCTTTTCTTCCAACCGCCACCTTCAATGCCAACCTCCAAAATCTATTCCATAAGGCCGTACTTTCCCAAAGATGAGGTAAGACGCTCAGTCAGGCCCTTGTGCCCCGTATAATTACCAGCGCCAAAGTGTTCCGCCGTGAACATCAACAGTTACTAAGCGTTAATAATTTCTTAATTAAAATGTAATAAGTGTATTTTTGCAGCTATTATATTGGCCGGTTGCTCGTATCCTCAGCAGACCTGGCCTAGTTTGAGCTGTGAATGCTTTGCTCTCACTGCGGCACAAAGCGCTGCTCGGAGAGGCAGCTACAGATTGTGAATTTCCACAAGCACATTTCTCCGTGTCATTATCTGGGCTTAGCTGTGGCGCGTGTGTCTAGGTCCTAATTGGTCGAGTTACAGCTACACCTGTCTTCTTTCTTTCAGCCTGCGATTTATCAAATCTGTAAAGAGATGTACAGCGAAGGAATGGAGGATATCCCGGTCTCTGATGACGATACCGATCTCATCGGAGACAGGTAAGGACACGGAGACGTCTAACGCCCGGTCTTTAGACGCAACGCAGCGCCGCTGACGCCATCCTCCCCGTGTGCACAGGTTGGTCGGCGGCCTCCTGACGCTGAGCTCGGACTACGGCTTCGTGCTGGAGGACGACGAGGGGATCTGCGGTTATGCCCTCGGTACGGTGGACGTCCAGCCCTTCGTCAACACGTGCAAGTTGAACTGGATTCCCTTCATGCAGGAGAAATACCTCAAACCCGACTGTGAGAAGGACCTCACCGACGCCGAAGTAATAATCCATCTCTTCCGCGTCATGATGTCGTCGTTCGTTGGGTTGTTCGGTTTGACTTCACCGTCTCTGTCGTCCCTGTAGAAAATGATGCTGAGTTTCCACGAAGAGGAGGAGGGTCTTCCTGACTCTTTCCTCTCCAACTTCCCCTCGCTCATCAAAGTTGACATTCATGCCAAGGTCACTGACCCCAGTGTGGCCAAGAGCATGATGGGATGTCTTCTCTCGTCTCTTAAGGCCAACGGTAGGCGGCAGACGGTTTCTGTGACGACGTCCATGTTTGTTGTTGCTACTTCATCTAGCGACAAAATTAACATTTTGTATTAGTGTTGTTAGGACTTTTAATATTTAATTGGATGAAGATGTTAATCCATAAATAGATTTAAACAGTTTGGACTTTTTCTCAGTTTCATACAGTTTAAAACGAGCAGGCTCACTGACCTTGTCTTGATTTTAATGTGAAAATTAATTTTCATTCGACTAGTTTATCCCTTAAATTAGCTTTAAGACACAAATGACTGAAATAGTCTTCCTGCGACAGAGGTCTTGAACTTAATTAATTATTGATCAGGGTCATAATAGAAGATCATAATCGGTTTATTTGGCAATACTAAATGTGGGAGAAGTGATTTGTGTAATTGACTTTGCTCTTTCCTGTTTTTCTCCCAGGATCCCTGGGTGCGTTCTGTCAGGTTCGTGAGACGGATAAGAGGATGTTGGACTTTTATAGTAAACTGGGATGCTTTGAAGTGGCCAAAATGGAGGGCTTCCCCAAAGACGTCCTCATTATGGGACGAAGCCTATGAAGAACCATCGGGCTTCAGTGAGAGACAGAGACAGTGAGTCAACGTGGCTGAAACATGTCCGCTACCTTCATGAGAAAAACTTCCATGATGATTTTATACTACATCACCATCTGGGCACGTCTCGGGAAACCTCTTTTTAGTATTTGTGTACAGAAGCACAGCAGTCGCACACAGATTCCCTGCGCTGCCATTTAGGTGTTACGACTCTGTCGGATTCGGCCGATTCAAAGCTAAAAGGCCGACGAGGGATTTGTCCTCGGTTGATTTGAGCCAACATGGAAGAGTGGCACTCCAGCGGTGGTTGTTGGTTTCCCACTACTTGTATACCTCCAGGAGACAGGAAGGAAAACTCCATACGCCTTTTCTGATTTCATCCAGTAGTCATTACATGGCTATTGCCCACATGCCCTAATGCAAAGTGTCTGTATCTAAAAGAGACAGAGGTGTAAAACAGGATGGCCTGTATCTCAGGCGACGTCTTACGACCCCTACACCTGGCTTTCCCAGCTTTGGCAGAGAGAAGCTGTGGACGTAAGTAGGACTCCTTTCTAGAGGATGTGAGGTGCTATAGGAGAGTTTATCTGTCATCATCACATCATGGGTTTTCCAGCTGCTCCACGGTAGACTTGGAGGAAGAAGCCTTTTAAGTGGCTTGTTTCCATCAAACACTGAGCCTGCACACACGAAGGGCGGACCGCTTGAAAGCAGTTGAAACAGATTGTGAAAGAGCAGGAAGGGGGAAGTATTTTTTTTTTTTAATTGTTAAATACTCAACCAGGAAATCCTCTGAATTTGTGTTACAGTAATGGTCGACATTTGTAAAGCAATAGAAACACTTTCACAAGTTTACAAAACCAAAGCTTTGCTTGTGGACTTTTCTTTCTTTCTTTATAAGTCAGCCATTTTTGCCCTTTTCCCTTTTTGAGCTATTGCCTTTTTTGTTCATTGCCTTTTGGATTTTAAGTTTATTTGGCAGACCCTTGTGTCTTTTTTGTTTTTAAAGGCTTTCTTTGAGGCATCGGTCAGATATAACCAGAGTACGGTCATTTTGGGACGTTGACCTTGCTGCTCAAATTCCAGAGATGTGGCCCCGTATGGACAGTCACATCATCACACGTCTCCGTTCTGCCGATCCCAAACACCTGGCGGAGCTAAGCTAACTGACAGGGACATCCCTATTGGAGACAATTCAGACCATCTAGTTTAATTATGTCAACTTCATTTAAGTAATAACTTACAGTTTACACCCTTTTATAATAATTAACTCAAATCAACACGTTCTCATAGCAGAACCCGTGGGACCAAATGCTTTGATTTTGATTTCTGTTATTAAGAAGAAAAACGTAATCCTCGCACACATTTACATTGGAATGCATTCATTATAATTAGTAAGACTTCTAAAGACTTAAAAGCATTAACCCGCCCACTGTCACTAAGCTTTTCTTAACCACTAATTCCAAACCTGACTTGTAAAGCAGCAGGTGATTGAGATATGTGATTCGCAAAAAAGTATATTTCTATATTTTTGCTTTCTATTGGTAATATAAAATGATTAGTTTACGTCTATCGGCTTGCATCCCTCCCTGCACCGTGGCAACACGGCTTCGTCTCACATGAAAGTCTTCCTCGTGGAGCCTCGGCCAGCGCTCTTCGTGTGCGGTCCCCGAAGTGGCTCCCAGTTGGCGGTATAGTTGTGGGGGCTTGGAGCAGAAATCCTCGACTTTTTCCGATCCGTCCATATGTTTTATATTCTGATGCAGTTCCCATTTGTTTTTGTAAATCTTATGTAGTTGATTAAAAAGAAGCGCTCGGACTCTGTAGGCGTGTCCTGCTCGTCACCTGAGGATCATCAGCTGCTCCTCAGTAGCTGTCTGCCAATGTGATGTTTTGATACTGTGTACATTCATACTGTGCATGAGGTGTATTGGATTTGCCGTGACGGTCGTTAGAACAACCTCATCTTATGCTGCGTTGAGGAAGAAGCATGCCACTCGCCTCGACGAGCATGATACTGTAGCTCACAGTCAATCAAAGTGTTATTATTTTATATATCATTTTTTAAATTGTGGCTAGCTTTTCGAGTTAAAAGTGCTGGTCTAGTTACAATGTCTTGTACAGCTGTCCAATGTGCTGTGTTGCAGCACGGTGTGAAACACGCCCACAGGTCTGCTGTCCGTCTGCTGACATCACGGCAGAGTTTTCCTTCTTGTTTTAAGATGTTCATGTTGCAGTCGGTCGATACTTTCTTATCTGCCAACATTGCTTGATAGAAAATGCTCTGGGAGTGCGGGGAAGGGCTCCAATTGTACATTTTGATGACCTGAGTTTAGAGTTGGGAGTCGAGGGTTCATAAAAGTGACACTTTACCAATGTAAAATTTGTATGTAAAATACATAAGATTAAAAACTAATAAACCATGATGACGTCCTTTTGTGTTCTTTGTTAGCCTTTCTGGGCGTTCTGTCTCCGGTCTCCTTTTTGACAAATAAAGGGGCCGCTATGTCTGCACACAGGATTGCCTCTGTTGGCAAGAAGAGATCCTGGCTTCAAAATGTCCGCGCTTGGATTGGTGGTGTTTTAAACTTCCCTTTCTAGTTGTATTATTCCTGAAACAAGCCACTAACTTATGGACAATCATATGCATAAGTTGGCTTGAGTTCCTGGGCAAAATACATATGACTACACCCAGAGCTGTCATGCGGTAGATTGCTGGAGATCTTGGCACACTGCACTTTATTTCCCTGGAACTTTAACCTGTGGGGAATTCACTTTGGTCACTGCCTTGTGTATACATTTAGTTTCCTCTGTATATTTAGTATTTTAGTATCGTGTTTTATTTGTAAATTGTATTAATGCTCTTATGGGCACCTGCTGCTGTGATAGTGACATGTTCCTACTCTGAGATTTATAAATGAATATCTAATCTAATCTAATGTTCATTCATTTAAATGTCAAAGTTGCTTGTGTTAAAAACACATTTGTTGTAACTTTGATAGCCACAAGTCATTAGAATATGCATTCAACGTAGCGGAACCATATATGGTTCATACGTATGCATGTACTTGTTTATCTAGTTGTATAGTTGTTGTTATAATATAATGGTCTCCTACGTCATGATGGGTCTGGAGGAGGAGGAGGAGGAGGGGGGAGATGTTTCCGAACCACAGGCGCACAGTGATGACGCGCCAGGCATGCTCCTAGTTTGCGACTCGCTTGTTATTTTTCGCGGAGGATTCATTTGGCGATAAAGTGTGAGCAGCAAAGCCCCAGTCTGTGCTTCGTCAAAATGTCTCACAACCACGATGACTGCTCGGACCACGACCACTCCGGCCAGTCGAAGTTGGAGAGCTCCCTGTTCAGTAAGTCGCGTTTGTTACAGTTTATCGGCGCTGTCGGCGCACACGTGGGTTTCTTCTGGGACGTTCCCCCCGAGCGGCGCACCAACTGTTTTAAAATACTTCCTGTTCTTTATGTTTTCCTTGCAGGCTGCGAGCTGTCCTCTAAAGTCCCCTTCTACACTTTCCAAGGAGACGACGACGAGGAGCTGGAGCAGTTCCTTGAGCTCCGAACAGTATGTACCGCTTCACTTTGAGTCCCGTTCACTGGGCGCAGGAGCCTCAGGGACGCGCGTGTCCGCGGCTCGCAACAGGCCACAGCTGTCTCCTGATCGACTGAAACATCAGCGTGTTCAAATGAGCTGAACGTTGTATTTTATTGTGACAGGTGTGTCTGGGCGAGGGGGCGAAGGAGGAGAGCAATGTGGTGGAGGTCACGGCCATGAACCACCTGGGGAAGACCAACTCGGTGCCCATCGCCACGCTGCACCTCAGCTGCCTGCCCATGGTACCGCACCGACCTCTGGATGCAGCGGCATGCCGGGCTCACGGTGGAGGTGTGGAGGTGTGTCTCAACCTGTCCCTTCTGTCTCTCAGGTGAGTCTGGGAGACTTTGAGCTGAAGGCCCCAGTGACCATCCGGCTGAAGGCGGGATCGGGACCAGTGACCGTCAGCGGGCTGCACCTCATCGGTAACTCGTCTATTTGAACCTCCCTGTACTGCCGCTGATGGGTCACTGAGAATATCCGTTGATGAATTCCCTAATAAAAACAGGGTTTGTACGGTCATGGCAAACCTGGAAAAGTCATGGAAAAAACTTAAATCATAAAAGTTTGGGAAAAGTCATGGACATGTGTTATAATCGCATGTTCATTCGCCGATTTGAAATAATTATTTTTTTTCTTAAAGAAAAGCGCTCAAAATATTAGCCGGCGTACGCTCTCAGTACACACAATGTTCTACACGTTTCATGTTTTTACCGAGATTTCCGTTTAGTCATGGAAATTTGGTTTAAAGTCCTGGAAACCCATCGGTCAAAATGTGTAAGAACCTTGTAAAAAGCAGAATGTAATGAGTCAGACATTTTCTATTCCATGTTCTCAAATAAGTCATTAATTATGTCTGCACACAAACGGGATGGGCACTGTTTGAAAAAAAGTGATCCTTAGTTCAAAATGTTGCTTAGAATAGTTTCTCTTCAGTGTGTCTATAAATTGACCAGACGAGCGTTACCAACGGGCTCACGGCTGGTAAAGAAAAAGGGAGGCCACACATTGATGTTCCAAACGAAACCTCTTTAGTGTAGCAACACAACAGTGTGCAGCAGGCCTGCTGAGTGAGAGCTTCGCGTGGAGCGAAGGAGGAGCACGGCTCTCCTTGATGCCTCCTTTTAGGCCCTTTCGTAGCTCCTCCCACCAGGAAGCCCTTTCAGGCCAGGTACCCAGCTGCAGCGGGGGAGGGCCGTCACACAAGTTACATGTCTCCTGTGACACATAACATGTTTTTCAATAGTTTTATTTTTAGATTGCAACTTATTTTTTAGAATCTGTGCTGCTGCCGGCGGCCGGCCTCCTCGCTGGCTCTAACGAGTGTGCAGCCGCATATCACATCTTCTGACATCATAATGAAATGTATAATGTCGGGATTCAATGTCAATACTGTGATTTAACTTTGCCCTCGTTGTGCAGTCTCACAGGTTGAAGAGCCGGACCTGTCGGATGATGATGATGACGATGAGGAGGAAGAGATCAGCCCCATCAAACCAGCGAAGAAGAAGCAGCAGCAGCAGCAGCTGCTGTAGTAGTCGGCGGAGAGGTCACTGAGAGTCTTTTGAAATGACCTCACTCACTCACTGATGTGTTTTTAAGAACTAACCCTTTTTTTTGTACAGGACTGACACATTTGTCAAAGCTCCTCCCACACAGTCATGTGACTGCTTAGTGTGGTGGAAGCCAGCACGCTGTTGGAGGAAGTGACCTTCACTCTTTTCCACCCGTCAGTTTCTCACTGATCTTAGTGTCAGCAGTGTATTGAACTGATATCACTTATATAACAACTGTTTTTGCTATTAAATGCTACCTGGTGTTTTAGACTGTATGTGATGCAGTCACCACTGACACAGAGTTATTGCACCAGTTGTGGAAAATGTTTCCAGACTGATTCCATCTGAAGTCAGATGACTTGCATTCATCCATTTTATTAAATGTTCTCGGTGCATAAGACTATCGTCATTTCCAATTGTTTGTGTTTCCCAAAATATTGTTCTATATGACATGGCTTTCATAAATGTGAGTATTTTGTACTGTAGTGAATGCATCAAGCAAACATTGTTTTCATTTAGCTCTCATTTGAAATCACAAATAAAAAAATTGCCTATTACATTATGATTATACAGCTTTTATTTAATCACCGTAAGAATGTTTCTATTTAGGCATTGTGATTGAGTCAATATGATGTGTTTTGTTATGCAGTCTTTTTATTTAAAGACCCTGAAACATGTTTTCATTTCCAATGTTTAGCAAGTTAACAATATGGTTAAATAAACATCTCAGTTTTTCTCTGAATATTGCATCCTTGCACATTATATGTTCATTTAAAATGTTGGTTTTCAGGGCCTTTCAAGTTCAAGATAAACTAGACGAATGAGTTAAGACATATTTTCTCAGAAATTTGATGTTCAAATTATTTACCAGGGTTTAAGTAAATATCGTGATATCAGTTGAAGCTTCATGAAGGCAGACTCGGTTGCCTAGGGTTACTAAGACGACGAGGTCTGGACTGTACACGCATCCTCGTACGCACGTGATCTTCACAGGTCGGCTGTAAATAACATCCCTGTGGATTGTAATGGAACGGCTGACCGACTCAGCAGGGTCTTGACTGGACGAGACACTGCACTTCATCCTGGAGCTCCTGAACTCTGATTGGATACAGACATAGAGCTAATTAATTATAAGGACAGATCTTCGTCACATATACACCCCATTTGAGAGTGTACCTGTACTTTGCTGTCTAATAAACGGTTTATCTGGACAATAACTCAACTGCGAAAAAAGCCAATAAACCGAAGTCCAGTCCAAAGTTGTGTCCATCGGTCAGCTGTTGGAAAATATCGTCTGTGGGAAGAGTGAACTGGGAAGAGATGGGAGAAGCACCGTCACACCAAACACGCTATGGAGAAATACTTTACAGTCCTCTTAGAAACATTCAGCCAGAATGGAAGAAGCGTTCAGATACTTCACTGAAGTCATGGTTTTAATATCAAGTAAAACGTGCATTAAATCAAAAGTTTAGTTTAATCAAGTTTTCATGTTGTGCTATTTTAAACTTCTTTATATTCTGTTGGCCATTTAAAGCTACAGTAACGCATCCTGTTCTATCACAAGGTGTCTTTAGGGTCACTGTCAGTGAGATCCAGGCATTTCTGAAAAGTAAACTTCATAAACTCAGCTTTGTGACGCAGCTTTCTGCAGCAGATCCAAGAAGCTTTTTAAAGAGATTACTCAGCGTAGGAAGAAGGAGAACGATCTCAACCCATAAATAAATACTTCATCTTTCAGTTTATCACAAACCTTCATACACAACACAAATGGAGATACGTGCTTTTCACTGGAAAGGACGGACATGTGTATAACCTGCTAACTCCAGCTGCAGACATCACATAACAAGCATTGTATATTAACCTTTGAGATTGAGTCCTGAAGATATCGTTGGATTAGAGACTCAAGCAAAGCCCCAAGTACCTCAAACTTGTAGAAGAGAGTGAGAGGCTGAGACTGCTGAACAAGACACACTGCTGAGCACCAGATGTCTGTTTTCTCCCAACAAGTAAGTCATGCCAGGTGCTGCCATGGTAACATGAGAAAGGACCACCTGTGCGATGCCCTTGATGGCAGCTTTCTATTAACAAGGAGAGGGGGCTGAGGGGGAGGCACGCAAACTAGTCGGGTTGGGATGCTTTGATATGCTCTGGCCCATGAGTGTCCCATGTGGTTGTCACGTTTTGTGACAGTGATGCTATCCCTCTTTCTTTCTCTCTCTCCCTCCCTCTCTCTCTCCCTCTCTCTTTCTCTCAAAGGGACAGTTAGCATATCAATGTGTAACAATGCACCAACTATTTAATGTCACCTTGACTTGAAGCAGCTGCTGCTGCTTCTTATTTTCTGACTCATAAACCACATCCAGCACAATGTGCGCTGAGTGGGTGTTTTGTGAACCCATACACCACTTTTATGAGATATAAGGGTTTTATGGTCCGGCGTCTGTGTGATGCGTGACGTCCTCAACCTTCCATGTAGAGGTGGAAGAGGCGTCCAGTGTGGTTAACGTGCATTTCATGTTGAAATAAATGTGACTGAAAATGAAGCATCACTTACTGCAAAATCAAATGTATTGCTAAAAAAACGTGTATATATATATATATATATATATATATATATATATATATATAAATAAATAAATAAAATAAATAATATATACATATTTTATATATAAAAATATATAAAATAAAAAATGATGTATCTGGGATTGGAAATAAAATGGCCTCACTAATTTAATGAGCTAAAAGAATTCAGCATCAGCCATGTTTATGATGAGCCAATTTCTAGCAAAGATGAAGTTGTGCCCTCACTGTACTTCATTAGTAATCCATGCACTGTATGATGATCTCTAATACTTTCACAGATCAGTAGTTCTGAGCCTCGTCTTGAATTACAGAGAAGCCGTTGGCATGTGACGAGAAATAAGATGACTTTACTTTGTGGTTGGTGTCGTTGAGAAAGACACTCAAGACTGGCTCACCCACTGCCAGAACACCTGAAGAACAGCATTATTAAAAACAACGACACTGTCACACAACAATGCATTGTTGATTGTAATTATGGCACTGCTGAGCTTCAAATCAGCCTCGTGATCTAGAGCAGGTAATCTGTCAATGTCAAACAAGGGTTTCAGGTTTATCGAGGCCATGCATGCACTGAGAACGAGGTCAAATAATGGATATGATTATTGCACATGTTTTCAGTAATGTAGCCTATTGTGTGCGGCCTGTACTGGGAAATCAATGCAAACATTAGCATACAAGAACAAATTGGACTCAAATGGACTCGGATGTCTGTTTGCTGGTAACTAATTTAAAACCTGTAGCTTAATGCATCAACATCTGTCGGATGAAGACTCTCAGCTTTGTTTGCAACCACAACATTTTTTGTTACGTATGTTATTTAATCATTTATATTAGTTTATAATCACCTGGTATTGTACATGCAAGGCTCACTCTTCTGGGAAACTTGAATAGAACAACGCCATAATTGATTTCTATATCTGGATTAAAACACAGTTGAGCACTTCAGTGGCACTTAAATGGCTCTTATTATGGTACTTTTGTAGTTTGACTATGTTGAGGAAATGTAACTTTCTGTATTCTTGTTGTTCTTAGTTTGTACTCTAGGTTAAATGCACTTACTGTAAGTCGCTTTGGGTAAAAGCGTCTGCTAAATGACAAGTAATGTAATTTCATTATTTACATGTGCTTTTCCTACTGTGGCAAGTCAAAACGGCTGCTGTCAAAAGGCCTGCTATTTCATTATTGAAGCAATTTTAAATCTGAAAACATCAGTTATCAGCACATTGAGTATGTCAGACACACAAAGATAAACAGGCTATTACCACCTGTGCGACCTCACGATAGGAAAGCGGTTTAGAGCTGGTGCGAGTGACACAAATCCATACGGCGCATGCACACGCATGATCCCAGCCAGGACGACACGCCCATGTGAAGACCACGAGCTCAGCTGGTCACCATGTTGTACTGTTGGCTGCGCTGCCACTGAATAGAGCCATACTGACGACCACAACTAGAGGAGGTCCCGAAGGAATTTACATACTTGAAATCCAAACTCAAATTATATTTGTGTTCCAGTAAATGAAGATGTTCTTGGAAAGTCCAGTTATTACAAACATGGCATTAAAACGTAAAGACATCTTCCCGTCTTCGTTTTTCTGACGCCATCCACCGTCTGTTCACTTTCTGTCCGCCTTACCCGCCCAAATGTTGCGTGGCAGACACCTGAGGAAAGAGGCGGGAACACACACCTGCTCCACTTTTAAAAAGTGTGTGTGTGTTAATCTGAGAAGCGATACAGATGTTAAAGGGGACATATTATGAAAATTCCACTTTTTTAGTGCTTCTATATGTTAATTTGGGTATCTGGCATGTCTCCCAACACACAAACTGGAAAAAAACAGCTCACGACTCATAACAGAAACAATATGCTTGAGTGAGTCGAATGGGATCACGATCTGTTTCTACGTAGATTCCGAACCATGCCCATGTAGGGAGTCTGGCTACGCTCCCCACCAGGGTATCAGGGTGACCAGACGTCCTCTTTTCCCGGACATGTCCTGTTTTTGAGACCTAAAAAATGCGTCCGGCAGGGATTCCAAAAACGTCCAGGATTTTGCTTCGTCGGATATTTCTGTTTCTCTGGGTTTTCACAAACTAGTATTTACCCCTTACAAGTTTTGGAAATGGTATCTCCCGAGCTCTGGCCGAGCTCTGACGGTATAGAGAACAGCCATTGGTCAACCGATCTCAGGGTTGCCAGATACACGATAATTACCCTCCAAATAATACAACCATTTTGAGCCTTTGGTACGATACTTCACCATTTCCAATCTGGCAACACGGAGCACCTCGCCCACTCACAACCGGTCAATCTGTGGGGAGGTGTTTTTGACAGGGTAAAAAAGGGTGCTGTTTGAAATGATTCTTGTGGTATTTTGACTAAATATGTTACAAACATTACATTAAGACCCCAAGGAACCACATCAACTTGTGGAAAGATGGGCATAATATGTCCCCTTTAAAGTAAAAATAGAATCACCTAGCTGAAACCACTTCCTGTTTGACAGCTCGTCATCGTGACGTCATCAGCTGCAGGAAGGAAAAACCTCCACCCAGAGTAAGCACGCACATACACGGACACACATACATAGACACATGCGCACACACACATTCGCACAAACACACACACGCACCATACAAATGAATCCCTATAATTAAAAACTGCATGTATACCGAATGAAAAAAAGTAAATAACTTACGGCATGATGTGGGGTACAATAACCCTACTAGGCCTTTAGAAAATATAATACAAGGAATAATCAGATTATTATAATTACAAGTGCAGTATTTGAGTAAATATATTGTATTAGTTTCCACCTCTAATAATTGCATGTGTAACATTGTGGCCAAAGTTACTATAGCAACAACTGAAGCTGAAGCTGTGTTCTCACTCAATAATACAGCTGTTCCCCACAGAGGGCGTCTGAAATGCAGGCCTGCCATATTCATATACACACACCAGCACACACCTTTCCTGTCTTTGCTCGTTTCCCTAATAAACATTGTTTTATTGTTGAATAAAGATGACAGAAGACTGGTTCACGTTACCATGATTTACACGGGCAAGAATAGATCAGTATAGATGATAAACAAATTGGCCACATATCCTTCTCTTTGATGTTTTCGCCACTGTATGTGTGTGTGTGTGTGTGTGTGTGTGTGTGTGTGTGTGTGTGCGTGCGTGTGTGCGTGTGTGTGTGTGTGTACTCCTTAATTAGAGTTTTGGCACTGATTTCAAAGACCTTATCAGATGAAGGTTAGCATTCTGCATGTTTGATGAATAGCCACTCTGAATGCATTATGCTGTTTGTGTCGCTGTCAGTGTTACTGGAGGACGGCTAAGAATCTGTGTGTGTCAAGACTAATAGCAATTATGGCCACTCATGTATTCCAAATACTACATCCATCTGTGCAGATGTACTGGGACTGTGTGTCAGTGATATTCATCAGAGGCCGGAGTTACCGAGGGAAGCTCCACCCTCAGCTGCCGTGCATCAACAGAGATGTTTAGCACATTCCAGGAGGTGTTCAGTGATGAAGTGATTTATTACATTCAATTTATTTTTGTGAGTTGGAGAACTTCTTCATTTTAAATGACTACTTTAATCCCACCTATATTGGTTATATTGACCATGTTTGATTGTTCAATCTCGATGCTGCGGGGCAAGAAACTGTGTGTAGAAGAAGAGAGAGAGAGAGAGAGAGAGAGAGAGAGAGAGAGAAATAGAGAGAGAGTGCCCACTGTAACTCCAATAGGGGATCTAGACACTGACTAAAGCACACAAACAACAGCTGCACAACAGCTGACAGTTCCTCATGCATTGAAAACACACACACACAAACACACACACACACACACACACACACACACACACCCACACACACTACAGGCTAATTTCCTCATGCAAGCAGGGGCGTGTTGTACTCATACATATACAGCTCTAACACACCTGCCACAACAGAGCACAGCTGTCAAGTGCATCACCCTGTACCCTATATGTAACCTCAATGGGCGCACACACACACACACACACACGTACGCAGATCCTACTTTCCTGATTGTGCGCTGACACCTGAGCACACTTTCGCTCACACAAGATTCAACTTGCACAAACCAAACACACACGACAAGCTACACACCTTTTTTTCCAAGCGTAACGTTTGTACTATTGCTACATTACTGTGTCATGAACTGTGGTGCAGACACATATTGCTTAAGAAATCTGACTTCACATCATTCTGACCAATTTTAAACTAAAATATAACATAATTTATCGTTCACCGTTTAAATCCCTGATTTATATTTTAGAGTTTAAGATGGCAATGTTGATATCAACAGTAGCTATATGTGACATTATTTATATGGATTCAATTAATGGTATGGCCTCCTTCAGGATATCTACTGTATGTTTTATTAATAACACACACAGAAGGAACAGTGCTCAAGGGGAATGCTAATAGGCTTTCACTCTTTCTCCCTCTCTCTCTCGCTCACACACACACCCACACACACACACACACACACACACACACACACACACTAAATGTCAGATTCATGCCACACTGTAACTAAACCTCTGCTCCCCCTACTCTGCCGTGTGTGTGTGTTCACTGCTCGAGGTGGCCGAGCTCTTTGGAAAGAATATCAGAAATGTGTGTGTTCACAGAAGAACGGCAGACAGACTGGACCAGAGGAAAGGAGAGCGTCAGAAGAGGACAGAGCATTTCATAACCCATAAATAAGTGATGTGCCACACTCTTTCCCCCCCTCTGCTCCCCCTCTAACCATTCCTCCCTTTTCCTCTCCTCCCTCTAAGCCCTCTCCCCCGCCCCTCAGCTTACTCCATCTATCTCACCGTCTAGCTGGGGGGGAGGGGAATGATGAAAGGAGTATGAGTGACAGATAAGTAGATGACTACGCTGTCCCAGCCCTCATTAAAACTCTTCGCTTATATCCTCCTCTCCTCCTCCTCCTCCTCCTCCTCCGCGTCGAGCCCAGGCAAATGATACCCCGGGAGACGAGGAGAGAGGTGAGGGGAGAGAGGTGCTGCTCATCAGTTATTCCTGTTTTCTGACCTAACTTGACAATGAACAGCAATAATGAGACAAAGAGGGATGAGACAGAGATTCTGCCAGAGACCAGGATGTTGACAAGGAAGTGAACTGTCTTAAATTGGCAGATAATGGGCCTTCTGTGGCTCGGTCTGCAGCGAATCATTGTCCAAACCTCCTCCTCCGATTCCGCTGAAGGCAGTGCGTCTCAAACACGGGGTCTCTTTTTCCTCATTTACAAGCCTTTGATCCTCTGAATAGATCGTGGGTGAGCTGCATGGTGGGATGCACTACAATAACGCTGACCTGTAAAACCGCTGCACCTAAACAAATCTCACAATGTCCGCTGTTTAGAGTTGACACTTTAACCATGGAGAAAAGCCCACAGGATTGCATTAAACTGTGTCAACCGATGCTTAAAATACAACAAAAGGTAAAGTATTCTGCTTGTTTATTTCATATTTTCAACTGGTTTTGGTTTATTCATAATCTTGTATAAAAATTCATGAAAAACCTGACAAGCATTTGAAGTCCAGTGTGTTTCTAAAGCCACGTGGACTTTGGAGTGCATGGAGAGGCTCCCTGCATGCTTTCAACCGCGAACAGGAAATAATCAAGAGCGAGGAACCGGCAAGTACAATAAGAGCATGTTAACAGTCATTATAGGCACTGAAGTCTCTGGAGTCCCATGTCAGGACTCATGATGAAGGATATGTCATTTATTTTGTTCACTGCCTGAAAGGGTTTAAGACTACATTATTCACATTAGCACTTCCATTCAAATTGAAACTGAAAATAAATAAAATACAAACTTGTTTTCAAATTACAGCCTCACTGCTGCCTCTGTGATTCAAGAAGTACAAGCGGGCTAAAAACATGAACAGGGCATGGTTTCCCAAAATGGGGTCGAGTAAATGTCAAAATAATATATTCATGATGGCGCGCTGGAGACACAAACTGATAAACATATCTAAAGTAGAACAAAAAAAAGCAAATGAGGAAATTGATGATAACTCTTGATTTCATGAACATGGAACAAATGCTGATTCTGGTTTATTACTTGGTCCCGTAATGCTTGGTTGAAGACTGGCCGTACAGCCCGTAGAAGTCAGGGTGCCTGGCTGTCTGTGCGGCTTCCATCATCCCCCTCATGGGGAAATGCTGCAGTGGCTGGCTTGTAGTGAGCGGGGCGTGTGGGGGAAACTCCTGAGAGGTCATGGAGGGGAAGGAGTCCGATGCGGGGTAGGGAGGCCGGGCCCGAGCGGCGGGGGCCCTGGAGCAGCAGCAGTTATTCAGAGTGCACATCAGTACTTTCCTCCCCTCGTACATGGCTTGTTGCGAGGCGCCTCCGCTGGAGAAATGGGAGGGTGGGAATATGGTCCCTGAGTGGTGGCTAGAGCTGGAGCCTAGACCCACCATGTGATGGGCCGCGGGGCCAAGGAGTCGGCCGGGGCCGGGCCCCCCGTGGGGATTCTGGGAGAGGCCTTCAGAGGAATACATGGAGGGGGCGTGATGGTTCTGGTCAGCCAGGAAGGGTTTTTTGCTGCCGAAGAGCAACGGAGGAGGATCCTGGGAGGTGGAGTTTGTCGTGTTACTCTCCAGAAAAGCCATGCCGTATTTCCTCTTCTGCAGTCCGGAGTCCGTCCCCATGTGAGCGCCGTCGGCGCCGTGAGACTGGACGATCTCGAGAATGGGAGCCTCGTTAAACGGTTCTGAGAAGTGGTGGCGGGACAGAAATCAAACCAGTTCATTCAGACAGCACTATATCCCAGAGATTGATGTTTAATATCTTAAGATGCACTTCCCCCTCATCTTTAATTCGTACACTTTTCTCTTACCTTCCAGCATTTTCCGCATGTTCTTCTCTCTTGTTGAAAGTTCAGATAGCAAATGATGAGAATTGAGCTGGCCCACTCTGAGTGGAGGGATAGTGCTACTCAGGTGCGTGTTTGACCTAAAAAAAGAGAGACACATGATATACTGTGGATCAGATTCAGTAAGCCTCACTTGAGGCCTGCGTTTTACTTCCCTGGAAGACTGAAGCACACTCTGCTTGTCAGCTGACCTACACCCACATTCACCAGGGAAGTATGTCTCTTCTCTATTAACATACATTGTGAGTAGTAGGATTATATTAATCTATTTACTACGCCTCCTAATTTACACAACTATATGAACAATGAATTGTGGTTGGGACAAGAATACCATAATGTATAACCTCTATGGCAGCGGAATGAGGGTCGTCGTACCAAAACAAAATGAAAGCATCAGTAGATCAAGCGATGAAGTGCTTCTTTGAAGGAACCCAAACGCCACAACAATAAATACAATCACGTACCAGCAGAGAGACATGGCATAGAAGTAGAAGTGATTACCTGTCCATTAGCAGCTGATACGGTTTTGTGTTCTGAAAAAGACAATAAGACACAAAGGTCATTCAGACCGCCATGACACCATCGCACTAACAGCTGCTATCGGAGGACAAAAGGAGACATGTATTGACAGACAATGGGCCGCTGTGTCTGATCATGCATCGACGTGTGTTATGAACAGTCTTTGGGCCAGGGACCTTGCTTTTGTGTTCTTGAGAATGCATCATTGGATTCTGTGGATGTGAATACTGTGAAACCTCTTTGTGTTTGAGTGGCTGGCGGACATGAGTGCAGTCGTACCTTCATGAAGTTAATGCCGTCCGCTCTTTTGAAGAACGTTAGTACTGAGCTCAGAAGTTTTTCTGCTTCCTGGCGTTTCTCGTTGAGCTGCAAAACCTGCTGGGAGTTTTTCCTCACATACATGGTGTAAGTGCTCTCCAGCATCTGCATGGTCTCAGCCTGGTTGGCCTCGAGCAGCGCGTGCATCCTCTGGTACTGCGCTCTGGCTCGCTCCTTCAGTTCAGACACTGCGTCCTGTGGAGAAAGGACAGGATGGGGACGAGTCCACATACACCCATTTAACAAAAGGAACGCCGCCTCTTTTACATGTCAAAATGACCAGCTAAAGTCATCACATTGTTTTTGACCATTCTCCCTCTAATCTGTCCCTTACAAGGAATCCAAAAGTGCATATTAAATTGCTGGCGTGTCAACTTTTACAAACATCTTTGCCTTTGTGTCAGCATAAGCCTCTAAAATATACACTACATCAATGTCAATCAAAGCCATAAGCAGAAAACACGTAAAAGCCTAAGATAGGTGAATAAAAAAACCTCAGTATACACAGAAAGGAATTGATGTATTTCCTTCCTCTACCAGTTAGAATATGTTTTCTGTCTTACATCATTTGGGGGAATTTGTGCTTTTTGAAGCAGCAAAGTCATTTACGAAATGTATTTTCTCCCCCAATGCACCAGCCATTCAAAGCTGGAGATAGATGACATTTCCTCTCATTTTGGAACAGTGAACAAAGGTACGGAGTCATTTCATTACAGCAGCGCGTGGACAAAATTATTGCACCAAACCCACACAACCACAAAGAACAAGCAGGTCCATGGAGCGCGTGAGGCGTACTGTACCTTCATCAGCGTCTTGTCCGACTCCAGCTTGGTCAGCTGCTCATCGATGTTCTGAACACGCCCGTCCAGTCGGCCTTGCTGCCTCATTAGCATGGCCTGTTGAGAGGTGACGGACGGCAGATGGATGAGACGGGTGAAGCACAACAGGACGCACCAGAAATATAAAACACAAACCTCAAAGAAATGTTTTGCTTCTCTGCTCTCGGCTGTGACCTCAGCAAACATGGCTGCTATTATAAGTCACTAAGACACTAAGACGATCTCTCTCACGACCCTGATTAGACGGAGGAAACAACAGCTGCCAGCGCAGAGCGCATGTGCTCTTGTCAATGAGGAAAAGCACACCGGCAAACGCAAACACAATCACACACATGCATCTGTGATTGCATCTGGGTTGGTCCGGGACCCTGCTCCATCAAGTTAGTCCATTGTTAGACCAGACTACCTCCTCCGTGGACTCGGAGTGCAAAAAGAGCCAAAGGCCAGCTGAAGAGCCGGTAAACATAATCCGTCTCCATTTACTTGCAGGAGATGGAAATCAATCTACTGTCACAGGCTGACAGCTGACTGGGAACTGTGGAAGGGGGGGGGGGGCAGGTACGCCTTTTAATGAACTGCTTCTGCATGGGAAAAGGCACCATGCCCAAATAAGAGAAAACCTGCTGTCATGGCAACAAAGCCCTGTGTATGTATTTATACGTGGAAGCTAATGTGTATGTGAGAGAGCAGGAGGCGGGGGTGTCTCACTGCCCCTCTCTGCTTCCCCATTCTGCCACATGCATCGCTCCCATTGTGTGCTCCGGCCTCTCGGCGACAGATCGTCATGTCTGTGTGCATAATGCCGCCTCGGCTCTCTCCCTCCGCACGAGAGAGAGGGAACGGGAGGAAAAAGTGCTATTGGGCTCTGCTTGCACATGCCAAGAATGGACAGAAGGAAAGTGAGAAAGACATACAGAAAGGAGGGTGAAACCAACAGAGGGAAAGTTTGAATCAAAAAGAGAGATAGGGAGCTTGAGGACATTCCTGCGGTCGCTAGTGAGTGAGTTTCAGAGTCGCTACGCTGTGGTATCACAGCAACAGCCCTCTTCAGCTGCCGACAACACTCATGGAGTCTTATGTTCAACGACTGGCGGGCCACGGCGGTACCACAGAGGTCCAACAGCCCATCGAGTTTGGGAAAAACAAAAAACAGCAAATGAAAACTCAATTAAATACGAGCCAACGGATATATTTGCACATTCCCAATTTCCACCTGGGTCACAGCAGAAATATTTCAGTCACATGGTTTACAAATTAAGGTAACCAACGGGGGAACGACCACATGAAGGGATTCTTTTGTGCCACGAAAGGACTTCCAAAGCGGTCAGTTGGTTGTGCGGTTCATAAGACACAACTTGCTGTATTTAATCAGATGTCTTGAAGTTGTAGCGATGGTCACATCGTTTAACTGACCGGCGTCCCACTGAGAGACCTTTCCCCAGGAGGAATCCCTGATGAGCTCTCCAAGCTGCTTTTTAGAACGAGAAGTCAGCCCGGCTGTCACCTTCACAGAATAGCCAGTTTCCACGTCTTAGCTATCCCCCCCATGTCGATCAGTCACTGTGTTATGTTCATTCATCCAACCCCCTAGGTGCCACAACAACAACAACAACAACAGACAATGCAACACAAAGGGAGGCTACAGGCTAAGGCAACCCCTCCACCAGGTCTCCCCTTCAACCCGTGTCCTGCACTCTCATTGGTCGAGCTCCCTGACTCGCACATGGACACTTAATCGTCGATGTGCGAGTGCAGTGCCAACGCGGATTTGCATCTGATCTTGGGATTTTGTTCGAGAGCTCCGAAAAAAACTGTCTGGGAACAGAAATTCAGAGGTAAAGTTGTGGAGCGTGAACGAGGCATTAGGGATAACAACGTACGGTGTATACTATTGACGTTTTGCCGAACGTGTGGCAACCAGTTGCCTTATTGCACAGCCAGGAGACTCGGACCAACATTTAAATTAGTTTGGCCATCAAACAAATATATGTCCGATACTAATTCTCCTTTGATCCCCGCTCTGGTCTCCACCGGCTTCATGCTCCTGAAGGTTAGCCGGTCGCAGGCTGAATGTCCAGTTTCTGAGTCAGTTACTTTCTCTACTATATAGTGCCCTCAGAAAATATGGAAAGAATATATTATTCATAGTATTACTTTCTGCATACAACCCCACAGTGCAATGCATTGTGCCTAAACTGTTGGGTTGCTATGATAAAGGGAGTAGTGAATAAGTCTCTAACTGTGTTCTGTGGGCGACTTGCTTCGTTTTCACTCCACTATTTGCTTCCCTTCTGCCGTGTTGACTGTCAGCATTAAAGGAGTTCTCCCTGGAAAAGTCAAGAATGACACTATGTAACTTTTCCTACCTTAAAATAACAGCTTGAAAAAAATGGTGCCGCTACAATGGCTTTTAATATTAAATACCTGAGGGGGCGCTACAAGGGGAAAGTTACATAGTGTTGCTTTAAAGGCCGATGAGATAGGGAACAACATGGGCTGGTGGAGCAAGCCCAACATCATAAACATGATATATTGTACATAACACGGTTGCTGGGGCAACAAGCCTGCCTTTAAGTAACTGTGTGTTGTTACATTTTTACTTTGAAGGAATGCCATTGACATCCAGACTCCCCATGCCCCTCAGTTATTGACCACTGACTGCACTCCAGAGCAACGTGTGCATCACATGTTCCCTCGGCATGAGGACCGGCTGAGCCAGTTCTGTCTGATGAATCCTTGGCCAGATCCAGTTCTACTGAAGAGATATCACTTCTGTGGAACACAAGCACTAACAAGCACACAACAAGCACACAACAAGCACACATCAAGCACACGTCAAGCACACATCAAGCACACGTCAAGCACACATCAAGCACACGTCAAGCACACATCAAGCACACGTCAAGCACACATCAAGCACACAACAAGCACACATTAAGCACACATCAAGCACACAACAAGCACTAACAAGCACACATCAAGCACACAACAAGCACTAACAAGCACACAACAAGCACACAACAAGCACACAACAAGCACACATCAAGCACACATCAAGCACACATCAAGCACACATCAAGCACACAACAAGCACACAACAAGCACACATCAAGCACACAACAAGCAATAACAAGCACACATCAAGCACACAACAAGCACACAACAAGCACACAACAGCACACATCAAGCACACAACAAGCACACAACATGCACACAACAAGCACACAACAAGCACACATCAAGCACACATCAAGCACACAACATGCACACATCAAGCACACAACAAGCACACAACAAGCACACAACAGCACACAACAAGCACACAACAAGCACACAACATGCACACAACAAGCACACATCAAGCACACATCAAGCACACAACATGCACACATCAAGCACACAACATGCACACAAAAAGCACACAAAAAGCACACATCAAGCACACAACATGCACACAACAAGCACACATCAAGCACACAACAAGCACACAACAAGCACACAAGCACACAACAAGCACACAACAAGCACAGCGTGGAGGTTGGAACATGTGGAGTTTGTCTTTGGTAAACAAATTAAATAAATAAAGCAGCAATGAAAGAAGAGGAAATGAGATGTAAATGATGATTGAGGATTCATCGTGTTTGTGGAGCCTTAAAGAATCACACAGGTACACAAGTACACAAGTACACAAGCTACAGAAAGCCCTCCAGTTGAATGCAATGCCTCCAGAGCTCCTGAAGGAGTGGTGACACCAATGCCAGGCGCCTCGCTCCTTGGCTCGGCCAGTTTTTCATGTATTGTGTGCACAATACTTTTCAGACGGCATTCTTGCATTGGTAATAACCGTCTTAACAACTACATAAAGTAGCCATTGTAGGTCATAACTACTGTGTAACTGCTGTTTTTACAGGAAAGAGCACCTTGTTGGGTATTGCCCTCGTAAAACTCTGCATGTCCTGCTTTGTGTGACACGGCCTCACATCACGGAAACGGCTTCTCTGTGCATGGATGCTTCTCGTCAACAACGGTGTCTTCCTCATTTCGTCATGTTTCCTCCAATTCCCTTTTTTGTCTTATTACGCGTGAAAAGGCACAAAGGGACCGGGGGGGGGGGGGGGGTCTGCTTGCCGCTCTCGGTGTAGCAGTGTGAAAGCCTACCTTTATCAAGATTAAAGCCACCAATGATCACTTTCCCCACTGTCCTATTTAGGCATCCAGACACCCGCGGGTTGCCAGGAAGCTCATGTTTAAATGAAGAGCCTCGAGCTCAATGAACAGAGCGCCTCTTTCACAATCAACTGACAACTATTCCCCACGTCTGATGTCAATGGACTGCCCTCAGCATTCTGAGGAACTGACTCACTCCAGCCCCGATACAAGAAGCAGCAGCCGGCAGAGCGTCCATGAGCGATGGCTTCCTGCTGCTGCCTGAGCGAACCAAGGTGAGGCTGAGTGAGAGGGCTCGACTATCTCCGGCTGTCCCAGGGACCACATTACTGTTATATTACCCTTCTTTTCTCATTTGAAATTACCAGCAAGTCTGTAAAAGGTTAGTGTCAAAGCTTCCATCGAGAGCCAAAGATATGAACATAGCTACGTTAGAGTTTTCCTTTTTGTTTATCCCAAAAGCAAAGAGAGTGCAGCCAAGGGAATAAAAAAAATCATTTTACCAGAATAGACCACAGCTCACGACCTCTCAGTAAGAGAGACGCCACTTTGGCCTCAAATTACTTGAAGAAGTGGACCAGCAAACAAGAAACCTAACTCTCGGCAATCGCCACATTCATCAGTACGAGAGGCGCTCTGCGTCTGAAGGCCAGAGCACGCACAGCGATAATCTGAGAGGAGACGGGAGCTCGGACTCCTGGATCGCTCCATTTACCCTGCGGACATACGGTTGTCAAAAAACAGCAAGATGGTTGGATGTGTGTGTGTGTGTGTGTGCATATGTGTGTGTGTGTGTGTGTGTGTGTGTGTGTGTGTGTGTGTGTGTGTGTGTGTGTGTGTGTACAGAGCAGCTGCGGAAAGGGCTGAACAGACATCTTTTGTCCCAATTATAGCTGCGGAGCAACAGTTTTCACCAAATATTTTGAACGATTTAGAACTTTGTGAGCCACACACACCGGAAAGAAAAGCTCCTGTAACTTTCCCAACTGGAATAATACATTCACCAAACGTATTAAGGCCACAACACGGCAGATGCTTAAACTAATCCGATTCTCACTTCCGCCCCTTCACCGATGGGGAGGAACAGAAGCAATGTGCATGAGGCAGTGTGGGTGGTTGTGTTTTTACACCTCGCCACTTACATTACATTTTTGAAAAGGGAGTGAACTGAAATAATGTATGTACATGTATAGAACTAAAGAAAGGCCCATAATGGAGCGGACACAGCCCTGGGCCCCTGGCCTTATGAGAGACACCGTACTCCTCCTGGCCTGCTGAGGTCAACCCTGCCAAGACAGTTCATTATTCACATGCTCATACACACTGATATTGGAAATCCATGTTGCTCTTTCCCTTCTTTCTTTTCTACCTTTGTCTTCCTGAAAATGCCCAACTCCTGGTGATGACTAGAATGAACAGCAATGTTATAAACTTGCTGGCTTGTTGAAAACGTCCCCATATTACCGCATTTCTTTCTCAAAACAGTACATTTCATTCCGTTCACGTCTGAGCCTCGATAAGCTTACCAGTATGCATTCCCCCCTGAAACTGATCAGGGGAGCTGAGATAATACGACTACCCGAGGATCCGCCCCCTCTGCACAGGGGTCATCATTTCCGGTGGATGCAGATTGCATCACAGCACTTACCCGGGGGCACAGGCCAGCTAATGTGAAGGCGTGGCAGTGTGGAATGGGTGGTTTGATCAAGGTTAAAAGCTGTGTGGGACGTATGCCTACGTTTGTGTGTGTGCTATCATCTACCCCACAGGGTCGGCTTTCACCTGTCCAGTCGGTTCACATCAGATACGAATAAAGGAAAAGGCAAAGAGAAAAAGGCCTTTATAGACCAACCAAAAGAAAGTGCATCTATGGAATCTTTTGACAGTCAGCTGCCTCGTAGCCGAGAGCTTCAAGCGACCGGGTGAGTAAGAGCATGCGCGGCTGACAATTTATGTACCTGCATTTGTATGCGTTGCGTATCCACATCGCACACTGTGTGTCTTTGGTGAGTGCAGTGAGAGATGCAGCAGAACGGACACAGGGCCACCTGCTCCTCCTCGCAGTGGAGCAGCCGGTACTCCTCGTGGCTGGGACAGGTCCAGGCGCTCAGCTCCTCGGCGTCCACCAGCAGGTGTCCCGGGGCGGCGCACGGCTGCTGGAGGTGCGTCTGGATGTGGGTTTGGCAGCAGGGCTCCTTGCAGCGCAGGCAGACCTTCCTCACGGGCAGCGGGGGGCCTCGTCGGCAGAGGACGCAGTGCAGCACGGCGGGGACTTTGTCCGTGTTCAAGGCGTTAAACCGCTTCACGATGTTGGCCAGCTTAAAGTTCTTCTCCAACGCGGGTTTCTGCTCGTAGTCGTGGTTGCACTCTGGACAGCGGACCGCGGCGCTGTCTTTGGCCCAGGCCTCCGAGATGCAGCCCTTGCAGAAGTTGTGCTTGCATGGCAGCTGGACGGGTTCATCGAACACGTTCAGGCAGATGGGACACAGGAGCTCCTCTTCAAAGCAGTTTTTCCAACTTTCATCCATGACTTCAGCCAGATCCAAACTGCTGATGTGTGACTACAAGAAGAAGAAAAGAGCAACACTGATAATTAGTTTCTAAATATGGATTACTGCTTCCTGCAGGGCGTCCTTTAGAGAAAATAATAATAATAAAACGCACACAAATAAATATATTTAATAAAATTAGGCCTACATGTCTATGTGGATTACGTCTTGTCCAAAATGGCACAGATAGATGTGGATAAATGATGCAGTGGTAAATGCGTATGAGGAGCCTCCGGTACCGGGAGCACCGGGAGCACCGGGAGCAGCTCAGATCTAGTCAAGTGTCCAACGAAGTGCACCGACGGGGGAACTTCGACCAAACATCTCAAACTACCGTCACCATAAAACAATAAAACACAAGGACAATGGGACATTTGGCCCGGGGATTCTGGTTTGACAATCCGCGACAGGACGGTACAAGCGGTGGCGATTGGGAAGCGAGTGACAACTTGCGACTGAATCACACAGAAATAGGACGAATACAAAGACACCGGGCGACACTGACATTTTATTTTTACCCGGAGACCCTGTTTCCGGTTGTCAATTAAGCCCCGTGGTAGTCGAACGAAACACGGTAGGTGTATTATTACGGGATTAAAGCAACGTTACCAACTATTTATTCCCCATGTCGTCGGCCGACTCCGGTGCACCTTTCACGCCGAGCTTCGCATCCAGCCCGCGGGGAGCTCGAGCGGCTCCGGGCGGATTCCAGCCGTGTGTCCGACGTCGCGCTCCGCGGCGGGGTGATAGACGATGTTATCCGGTCGCTTTCGCTTTCCCGTCAACTCTTTGACTGATATTTAACGGTAAGTGCGGCCCGACGGTGACTCGTCGGTAGGGAGCTCAGTGCTTCCACACCGACTGCCCCCCTCCGATAACGTGACCCGTCACAGAGTTGACACACAGACGGGGAGGAGCCGAGAGGAGCGAGGCGAAGCAAACGGCCACAGCAAACTCTACCGGAGAGGCTGGAAACGACCGGCGGCCGCTCGGGCTCCGGTGACCTGTCACTGTATGCACCGCGGCCGGTCGGAGGGTCGGTGCACGAGCGGGAACATTGTGAGTAGACAACCATTTATCTGGTTGTAATAATGCTTAATAGGTCAGTTATAAGCCATCAATAACAACGTCTGAGTGGCCATGTTGGACATGCACACAGTGCCATAAAGAATAGGTCAACACGAGCCAGAGGGTTGCTTCACAGTACATTGTTGATTAAAAAAGAATAATGCCATAAGCTGCTATATATATATATATATATATATATATATATATATATATATATATATATATATATATATATATATATACACACTATAACACATATATACACATATATACAAACATATACACACACACACACACACACACACACACACACACACATATATTTATGCATATACCTTTTTGTTGTCTCCAAACTCTCCACACACCACATTTGTTTGATGACACCTCAAAGCTTTTATCACTACGGCCTCTTGATTATTCTGACCGCAAATCCAAATAATAATAACAAACATTGAAAAAGGTTCTCTGAATAATTCAGTGATCGGGCCCTAATAATAGTAATAACAACTTTACATTATCATTATATACAATATGGTTAAAGTCATTCATAAACCAAGTTCCTTTTTTTAAACTTGTGTGTTCTGCTGAGCTTTGAGCCTGTTCCATGATTCTGTTCCATGAACCTATTCATAAAGTCTGTTCCATAATTCTGTTCCATAATTCTGTTCCATGAACTTGTTTGTGAGTCTGTTCCAGGAGCCTGCTCCTTCGATGTGTCCCACCAAAGATGTTGTATTGCGAAGATCGCGTGTTCTCCGTCTCTCTCCAATCTCATAAATGCCGGCCGTCCAATTTGTGAATATATATATATATATATATATATATTGTAAAACACATGGATAGAAACATTTACACACGTCTATAAATTAAAACAAACTCCTCTGTAATCCTGCATTAGTGTTTCAGCTTTATTTGTGTAAATACATACACACTTTAATGCACTTGGGATTACAATCAGGCAGTTCAGTCATAAAATAGTGAATACAAAATACCAAAACAAAGAGTAACCTTACATTTGTCATTCTGAATAGAAGACAAACAAAAATAAGATGCCATCACATTTTGTAAAAGAGTATATATCTGTAGTAAAAGTAGTCTTGTCTGTTTTTGTGTTAAAATGGAATGCAATGACAGAAAAAGACTGAAGGCAGCAGCCTTGATTTAATGTGACTCCTCTTTAACAAACAGGAGCTACAGGCCAACAGAAGATGTGGTCCATTCCAACACAAGGCACTAAGGAATTTTACTACAACTCGTTTTCAGGCAGGTCCTACTGATAAAACTAAACACTCATGTGGCCACTGGAGAAAACACACTGACCACACACTCCCAGTCTTTAAATATTTACAACATAATTGATGCTTTTCATTCCATAACTTCAGAAGAAGCATTAAAGAAAAGCAAAAAGATAAGAAAACCAGTCAGCTGCTTGTTTGATTATTCCAGACAAACAGGCAGTGATTATCAATAACTCGTGGTTCAGGCTGACATGTCATCATCATAGAATCGGGACACATTTGACACAGACTGTATGGGCAAAGGACTTGCCAACAGTTTAAACTTTGGTATGACCACAAACACATAAGAGAAAAATGTCCAGCATTTGTAAATACTATACACATGAGCTCAATCAAAAGAAAAATGGGAACAAAAAGTTCAATATGTGACTTTTCCCGTCTTTTTCAAAGCCCAGTGGAATAAATAGAATTGCTTTTGAGAACAGCAACACGGTTATCGCCTGAGACGCAGTGTCTGGAGATCTGAGGATGCAGAATCAAATGTATTTATTACGTATGTTTTGGACCTCAGACCTTGGCCGGCCTCACTGGAGGTATGCCAACATCCTTATTTACCCTACAGCTTGTGTGCCCCCTATAATGATTATTCTTACAGTTCAACCATCTAGCGTTTAAGCCCAGGAGAAATGTTGTAAACAGTGGGGCTCATCTAAGAATGCAGTAACCGTGAAGAGAGTTTGGATCATCTCTCAGATCATGTTATGGAGTGAGTCCCTGGCCGTCCACTGTGGGATCAACATGTCTGTGCGCCAGCTCAGGGTCGCTGCCAGTTCTGGGAGGTCTCCTGTTCACGAAGGTTCACTCTGGAAGTGTGTGTCTGCAGGGGTTTGTATATTGGAGGTTTCTAGAGAAGTGTCTCTGTCTCATTGCAGTGGATTGTCAAACACAGAGTCTGGGAGGACAGAGATCTTCAGTTTCTTTTCTGGCCAACTGTACTCCTTTGGTAACTTTGTCTATACAAAGAGAGAGAATATACACACGGTAAAACAGGCAGTTGAACCAAAGCAGACTGAAAATAAGTCATGAAATAAAGGAGGTTTAACTTACCTCCTCACGAGTGTTGAGTTCCTGTAAATCCCCAAGCATCTGCTCCACAAACTCCTCAGTCAACAATATCTATACAAGGAGGGCAGACGGTCAAATACATGCACTAAATATGACATCACCACATGGAAACCTGTAGTTTATCTGTACGTGTGTGTGTGTGTATGTGTGTGTGTGCGTGCGTGTACCTGAAGCCAGGGGCCATGAGCTGCATATGGATGCTCCTCAGTGGCAAAAGCTCCTTCAACTCCAGTCGACACAAATGTAATGGCTGTGTCTCCATTGATACTTTTGTATGTGAAGTGTCTCCCGTGGAGCAGCCGGCCCCTAGAAAAGATTCAACACAGCGCAGTGTGAACTACAAAAAAGGTGCACATGTGTGTATTCATTTATCTGAGCCATGACAGAATACTTTACTTTCCACTTGAAAATGAATGGCAAGCCAGGATCAAGTAATTACACTTTCTATAAAAAAAATTAGTTGATGTCTGAAGATAAGACAGTTCCCATTTTAACATATACAATCGTTTGAGGCGACAGTGGAACAGTCAGTAAATGCTTAAATATTTTCACAAGCTTTCAGATATTCTCAGATAGAGATTTCATGAAGCAGGTTTGTCTCATTCAAAAAAAAAAAAAAAAAAAATCCTACAGTAATTGCTCCAGTGTCATTCTGTCACCCAGCCCAGACAGTCATGAGCCACGGGTGAGTACATTTCAAAAGACAGTGATTCATTTATTATTGTTGTCATTATAGGATGGAATGCACGTGTGTGTTTTTATAGCGCATGTTTTTAACTGTTAAACAAACCAACATTAGGTCTGTGAAACTTAAATGCGAGTTGGCTGTCATGGTGAAGATCCTCTGATCGTGTGTTAGCCGACACTGAAACTTTCTTCTAGAATAATGATCACTGAAAATCAGTTGAGCCATGAGCGATGTGACTCGATGATGCAGTCAACGTACTGTCCTAACCTTTGCTCGCTTCTCTAGTTGGTCAAGAGTCAGGAGAGAAGTAAAAATAGCAAACCTATTTGCATAAATCATGCCAGGGGACCAGAGTCCATATCCTTTCTATAAAAAGGCACAATTGGCCAACAATGAAGGCATAATGATCATTTTACCCACATCACATGTTAGATTTATGTTCACTTCACTTGCAACATTTGGCATCACAGTGAAAGTAGGAGAAGAAAAATCAGCTTTGACTTGCAGAAGGCCCCCATTTCACTGCAGAGAAGATGGTGTCATTTGGGATTTTGCTCTGGAGTTATGAAGACATTCTGCCCCACCCATACAACAAGAAGGTAAGTGAACTGCTGGTTCATCCGTCTGTCTAAGGGGGCGTTCCCAAAGGGTAAATACTGTGTGAGGGAGTCAAAGAGGGGCGCAGTACCGCAGGCAGAGGGGCAACAATGTGCCGGACTCTTGGTTGAACTTCAGATGGACGCTCTCCAACTGTCGTGTTCGGACCAACTCATGAGGAACGATGGCTGCTGAACTCTCACTCTCTAAACTGTCCTTCCGACTCCTAAGAAACAGACAAAGAACAGAAGAGAAAAGGCAACAAAAGGGACATATAAGTGAGGAAGTCTGATACGGTGGCTATCTGTGAAAAGCAGCTATTGTGAAGGAAATGGCAGCTGCTTGGCTTTTGTCTGTTGATGGAAAAGTACAGACAGACCTCACAACACCTTTCATGAAGCGGTTACCTGACTCCTCGGCAGACGCAACAACGCAAAACAAACTGTTGCAAACAACCATATTATGCCTGAAGCTAAGAGACAATGGCTATAACAGTTCACATGTCAGTTACGCTGGGAGTTATCCTGGAGCAGAGCTGAGCTGAGCCCGTGTTCTGCGTGGGAGGATCACTTACTGAGGTCTCTCATGGCTCTGCCTCTGGCTGCTGATGGGTGGTATTGCTGCCTTGCTGTTGAACTCCAGTCCTTTTCGCAGAGTCTCCCTAATCTGCTCCGTGTCTGTCAACACAGACAAAGATCCGCATGGAATTATTCCACCATGCACTGCTGACGGCGGGAAACCAGAACTCCTCCGAGCAGATTGGTTAAGCATTCTTGGATCTGCTCAGTCTTAATTGGATGATGTACTGTTTTCCCTCCTTTGGGAGTTTGGCATACCTTTGTCTGAGAGCCTGCGTGGTTGCGAGCCGATACAGATGGATCGGCTATCCTCCTCATCCTCTGGCGGTCGGCTGAGATCGTCCCACACACATTTAGCGCTGACCCCACTCAGGTTGGAGCCCTCGGTCTCAATACCCTGGTCCACTCTCTCCTGCTTAAATGAGCAATAAATACACGCAATCATCAACACCAGCTCACGTAAAACTCACACGGTTAACATTTTTTGAGAAATAAAAAGAGAGTACAACAATGTCTGGGCCAACAGGGGGCACTAAACAGGGACAGAGACAAAATTATTAAAAAAAAGGTTGATTTAGAAGAGATTTTCTTCTTTTATGCTTTTTCATCCGGGTGGACTTATTCGAAAGAAACTCATGAGCACATCTCAGGTAAATGTTTAAAACGGGTGATTTGTGTGACGGAGAACTTAATAAAGCCTTACTTGTAGGTGTGGATCAATGTCAAAAATAGTCTCTCCTCTCCTCATGTCCGTGATCAGCCAGGAGCCACCAGCTCTGTACACAATACAATGATCAACATTAGTCCAGGGAATTATTAACCATGATCATTGATCCAGCTCAACTAAGTTAATAAATGAACAAATAACCAAGCACCTTGCTTGCTGCTCACATTACATTTCTCAAACTGGACATTGTTTTCCGTTTTTCAATTCAGTTCAATGGCAAATGTATATATTCTGCTTCGATGAATATTAAAGTAATCTATATTTGATTTGTCAATACCCCCAAATAAAAGCAGATCTGGATATCTATAATGATCTAGCAATCCCCAGCTATGAAATGGAATAATTAACTAATTATCAATCACTTGTGAACAAAGTTGAGCAACAAAATAAAACCACGGAAGAACAAAAATGCCCAATATGTACATTGTTGTTTCGAATCTAAAACAATGCTTCTCAATCATCTAGTTGAGTCATGTAATCATGTCCTTCTGCACAGTAGCACTCACACCGTGACTCCACGCATCAGCTCCAGGATGCCCTGGCCGTTCCACTGCTGGGCTGCCTGGAGCTCCTCTGTGCACACACCCACAATCTATAGGAGACAGAGCAGAGCATGGAAGGGCATGGTCTACAGCGTCGTTACTTTCTATTGATGTTTGGTACCATTATGTAATATTGATTAATTGTCACAAAGAGTTTAGTCAGCTACAAAATTATATATTCCTTGAGCCATTCAGCACTAAGTGACGTGATGCAAAGAAGGTCCACAGAGACTTCAACATGCGGAAGACACTCCCAGCCTCCTTTCGCTGTGGGACTGACGATTCATATTCACCGAGTGAACTAACTGCTTTAAACATTCTTAAAAAAAACAAGATCATAAAACACACACTCACTCTCGGGCTACAAAGATGCATTACTTTACTGAACATCAAAACAGAGTTTGAATGTGTATTACACAAAAGCTTTCATTTCTAATGTTGACTGATCATTTCTGTGAGCCATACCAAATGTACTGACATTTCTGATAACCAATTGTGTCCCGTGTCATCATCACTAGTTTTAAAATGCAGTCCATGCCTGACCCAATTCCTGTTATCGGCAAAAAGATCCCAAAAGCGCTTGAAGTAAAGTAAAACTATGTGACTATCACATATTTGAACTAACCTGGAGGAAGCTCACTGAGCCAAATGGTGTTAGAACTGGTTGCATCTGCGGGTCCTCTGTAAGCAACATGTGCTGGATACGAGATTCACTGTTGTCGAGTGGACTGTGCCACGATATATGGTCGCCACTACAAAACGTGTTTTCTGTAGAAGAGACAACAAACGGAGACATTCTTTTTTTAAGTATGGCAAAATAAGTAATTTCAAGACGTCGAGAATTAAAACCGTCACGACTCAATAGTCTGCATTTGGGTCTATACTTTGGGTGAGGAGTGGAATGTAGCTCTACTTCAATACTTTATATTATCCGATGGTACAGAACAGGAAAAGATAATTGCAGTAACAGGAAAAGATGGGACACAGATCAGCGTGAGAATGAGAGGGAGTAAGTGAGAGAAATGGGGAAGAAAATATGGCAAGAAAAAGCATAACAATTACATTTCCATCTGAGGAATACGTCTGCTTGGGAGGTAACATGCACCCAATCCAGATTTGTCGCAAGAGAAAAGCGAGGGGGAAGATGGCCAGGAATCAGCATTCATTTAGCTCAGGAACCCAGCCCACCCACGCGCAAATTGACCCCAGCTGGATAGCGGCGTAGGGCTGGGAGGAGAGGGGAGCCTCCTTCTCTTTCACAGCTTTAAAATACCTCTTCCATTCTTAACTACACTTTCTTGTGCACATTATAATACACAACTGAAGGATTTGGGAAAATTTACCAATATAGTATAAAACCCATTACACATAGGGGAAGGGAGGGGAGGGGGGGGGGTACACCATATCCACATTGTTTGATGACACCTCAAAGCTTTTAGAACGACGGTCTTTTGATTGTTCTGACTGCAAAGTCAATAGTAATAATAACAACTTTACATTGTCATTATATATAATATGGTTAAAGTTTTTCATGAACCACCTTCATGGGGCAGGGATGTCTATGTGTATAGATTGTAAAGCACTCCGAGACAAATTTGTAATTTGTGAAAATGGGCTATACAAATAAACTGAATTGAACTTCCTTTTTCCTTTTACTTGTGACCGCTGAGCTTTGACTCTGTTCCGTGATTCTGTTCCGTGATTCTGTTCCGTGAGTCTGTTCCTTTCTCTACCTGGTTGTCACGATCCTAAAATTATAACTTCTATACGATACCTGCCTTAAATATCATGATACCCGATACCAGAATTCAATACAATACCATAAATACGATGTACCATAAATACGATACTGGTATGTTTATCTACAGTAGTAAGAAAATAGAATCATTTTTTAAAGCCGCAGACGGTCTCAAAAGCTCCGCAGCTTAACGTCACTCGCTGTGAGAGCTGAGCAGCGCATTGCGTGCAGACAGCATTTAACGGAGCGGGGCAGTGTGTGCGCTCTGATGGTGATCTCTTAATGAAGTATCGGTGCTAAAAATATACAAAATCATATAGTTTTTAACATATGGGTACCTTGTTAGTATCGATACACCCTGCAGCGTGACAGCAGTAGATGTAGCAGCTCACATTCAAGACGTGACACGTCCCATCAAAGATGTTTTATTGCGAAGATCACATCGCATTTTCTCTGTGTCTCACTCCAATCTCATAAACGCTGGCCGGCATTATAACATAATATCATATTAGCCTTGACCGTGAGGTGTTTTAATATCCAGTTTTACCTTGCAAAACATGCAAAAAGAACAGCTTTGTTTTGTTTGTTTACTGTGCTCTTACCTGACTGGAACACATAGCGAGCCAAGCCTTGCATGAGTTCAGCCGGCCAAGTCGGTGGTGCCGTCTCTCCCGTCTCTCTCTTGAGTCTGAATGTGAGCTCAAAACCAAACCCGCTGGGCCCGTTCGCCCCTGTGAATCTAACACATGCACAAACACCCATTAGGAAACTGGCTGAACAAAACTTCATGAGCTATTATAATTTGTTATTTGCATGAGTGTTGAGAAAAATCACAATGTGTGTGCGTGTGTGTGTCTATGGTCTATTCTTTATAGATTTTCAACTGTCCCATCAAACTAAATACTCCCCATGTGCAACAGGAAGTCAAGTATTTATATTAGTGCAGCATACTTACTCATGAACCCTATTATCCCCATACAGGTCACTCAGGCCAAAGCTGACGTAGTGCCAATGCTCCTGGATGTCCTGAGCCGGACAGCCCGTGCTCCTGTACATACTGATGTAGTCTAACGGGTCCGGTCCCCCTAACCTGATAACAACAAGAAGCATAACACGAAAACCAACAGCCATGTTATTGTTGTCATTGTTTACGTTCACGCACACCCACGTAAACACAGTGATCTTATGTGGAAACATAACTTGTAGCAACGTAGTGGACACTACTTAGAATAGGAAGTTTTAATTTAGCGAGTGTAGTTCAACAAAGTGACGTAAGCTAGCTGCACAGAACGAGTCCTGTAAAGTTAAAGTTACGTCGTTTGCTGAAACGTTAGCTCGGCTGCAAGGCAACTAACCTCCCGGCTAAACGTCCAGCCGCCGCATCACGAACGTGTTAAAGTAGTTAGCTTAGGGCCGACATCACTTAACGGGGTAAGCGTACGTACCAGTACTTCACAATGGCTGTAACTTGAAGTGGGTTGGCCTGTTCGGGATACATTCGCCGGCATTCCCCGTAGATAGCCTGCAGTCCGGGGGGAAACAGCGGGACCAGCCCGTGGGTTTGAGCCCCACTGGTAGGCCGTACCTCATCCATGCCACGGCCTAGAAGCAATCCTGTTTTCTAGTTAAGAAGAGTGTGTGTGCCGTTATCGTCCAGCAACACGAAGGCCAGGCGAGACTAAACCATAAAGGCTGTCCTCTACAAATGTTGGTCGATTTAGTACAGGTTTAATCCCGACCGCTGCGCTACACTAGCAGGGGCCCAGCCTGTTGCTCATCCTGTATAAAACAACCACCTCGCCATTGGTGGGATGGGGGTCGTGACATCATGACTGATGGCGAGTGGTGGCCAATGAAGAATGGGATTTGAGCATCGCCGCTTCATGAGAGTCAAACATTGGACCTCTTCCTTTTCTTTTATTTTTTTTACAGCAATGGCGGTCCATGGATCCTCTTCTTAGTTCCCCGAAGTCTGGACGTATTGCGTTTGTGATGAACTTTTACAATGTACAAAGTTTTCAGAAAGACATCTTTTATTATCATCACAACTGTTTGAAATGAACATGTGCATTAAAGGTGTGTGTGTGTGTGTGTGTGTGTGTGTGTGTGTGTGTGTGTGTGTGTGTGTGTGTGTGTGTGTGTGTGTGTGTGTGTGTGTGTGTGTGTGTGTGCGTTCTAATCGTTTGTTTCATAGTTTGGTCTAACAAATTAAAATACAGAAATACCATGTTTACGTTTTCGGATTGAAACCAAAAAGGAAAAAAAGGAAAAGCAAAACCGGTTTTTCATTTTTCTAGTCAAAATCCCAAAACAAAAATATTAGAGAACCGAAATCAAATAACAAGCTGTTTGTTTGTTTTTCTTTTGAAGACAGACTCAAGGCAGGCGACACGTAAGTACGAGTCTGTCAACAATAAAAGCCACGGCAATAGAAGGATTGTAGGCACGTATTATATAGTTTAACCAAAGTATTTTTTTTCTGCGCAGAGTTGTTGCTGTTAGCACTGTATTTTTCCACCGTATGGTGCTGTTTCTTGAGTAAACGGAGAGCAGAGTGTTTATGAGGAGACGCATACGAAATATGTTTACCCTTTCTACCAATTGATTGCAGTATAATTGTTTTTAAAACATACATTTACTAACATTTACCGGTGTCTTTTATATAGGTCATTGATACAGACGTATGTAATGCTGTTTATTTTCTTTGATACTGTATGGTTAATTTAACCTATTATATACACTGTTATATTTGTGTAACGTTAGAACCAAATATATCTCCGTGGAAAAGTGAGTATGTGTTGATTGTTGATCATAATAAATAAACGAAATTAAAAACAATAAAGAGGCAGTGTTTTATTTCTTACCTGTACTTCCCATTATTTTACTCTAACATCACTGTACCATCATCACTGTTACTACTTATTCCACATCTAACCTGTTCTGTTCTACATGCTGTCAGTGTCTTTGCCCTTCTGACAAAATCACATCATCATAATGTAGCACTTGGATATAAAGAATGATATAGCACTCTGTTGTGTGTGAACACGGTGGTCGGAGTTGACTATATGAGTTATTGTGTAAGACTGAAACATCAAGAGCACATCTACTCTCACATTTCATAGTAGTAGTCACCTGAATGTTCGCTGTTGTTGCCTGTATCTGTGCTGATTCTGATTATATAAATAACAATGTATTAATAGAGTTGTCTGCTGTTCCTGTCAAACTTAACACATTACAAAGTGGGTATTTGCATTTAGTTTCAACTTAATTTAACAATAAGGTTATATAACATTAATAAATTCCTTTATTATCAGTTATTATTTTCCTCTGAGTATGAGTGTGTTGTATGTACTGTAAGTTAAGTGATCCTACTCTCTATGTTGATATAAGCTCGGTTTCAACAGTAAATGCTGATGATACGGTTGGACTTTGAGTTAAATTCGTTTATTCAGCACACCTTGTCTGTAACGTTGGCAGCCCAAATTAAAGATTGTCGGACCTGCAAAGAATTCCATCTACTTTAGCTAAACGCACACAAATATCGAAATGATATATATATATACATTTAAAAAATATATACAAATTAAAATGAAATGTATATAAATAATAAATATATATAAATGAATGTATATACAGTATATATGTACAGTATCTTTGGAACAAAGTTTCTTTTCTAGAAAACAGCAGGATGTCACTTTTAGAGTTACTTCTAATTTTGTTCTGAATTGGTTTGATTTTTGTGTTTTTAAAAGCAATTAGTTATTCATGAAAAATAACAGAGTATTGATAAGAGGAACTCTTGAAGTAATAACATCCTAAAGATAGAGGGCCTTCTTACTTTTTTTCGACACACTTGGAAAGCTGTTACATTTACTATACATTATGACTAGCAACATTAGCTTTTAAAAAGACACAAAGTATGTTTGTACGTATACTCTTTCTCTGAATCAATTGTAAATGTATTTACCTTTTTTTACTAATTAGCTCAAATTGCAATTATTTTTCTTTGTAACGATTTCTACCAACATCTACATACAACATGCACATCGCTCTCCAAGTACTTCCTTAAACTCTCTGAAGTCTAAATGAATCACATAACAATCAAGCATTCTGAACTTCTGTTGATGCACCATTCTCTTTAAATGGCTCTGGATTTTAGGTGTGTATGGATTTGTTGATAATTGTCTTAAGAAAAGGTCAACTAGCTAATGTTTGAATAAGTATTAATATTGTTTATTTAAATAAATGTTGCAATAATAAAATGTAAAAACATACACACACCAACTTTAGGAAAGCAGGGTGGTAAGGAATTCAACCACCACTGGACCTCCTGTTATGTTGTTCAATCCATGTGGGAAATACATATGTATAACTAGAATGGGCACTCGGTAGAGCGCATACCTTCGCATATCACAAGATTGAATTATGAACAATTTGGCACTAGTTTCACGCAAATCGGATGGCAATTAACCGAGATATCGCAAATTTACGTTTTCACCTTTCCATGACCTTGACCTTGACCTTTGACCCAATCACTCCCAAAAACTAATTGATTGTTCCTTGGATCATGACCAATCATCCCACCAAGTTTCATAAGAATCGGCTCAGTTTTGTCTGATTTAGACGAATAACGGACGGACAAACGGACATATTCACAAACTAGAATGGGCACTCGGTAGAGCGCATACCTTCGCATATCACAAGATTGAATTATGAACAATTTGGCACTAGTTTCACGCAAATCGGATGCCAATTAACCGAGATATCGCAAATTTACGTTTTTCACCTTTTCGTGACCTTGACCTTGACCTTTGACCCAATTACTCCCAAAAACTAATCGATTGTTCCTTGGGTCATGACCAATCATCCCACCAAGTTTCATAAGAATCGGCTCAGTTTTGTCTGATTTAGACGAATAACTGACGGACGGACGGACGGACATATTCACAAATAAATAAATGCACGCCGGCGAAAACATTACCTTCTGCATTTTCAATGCGAAGGTAATAAATAAACGCCGGCCAAAACATTACCTTCTGCATTTTCAATGCGAATGTAATTAACGAGAAAGTCAGGAGGGTCATAACTCATAAGTATAGTACATGGCATTTAACGTAAATTGCGAAGGTATGCGCTCTACCGAGTGCCCATTCTAGTTTAAAATGATGTTGAGAAACTACCTAACAAATAACTGCTTACCAGAATGACTACTGGTGTACGACAACTAGAGTCTCCCTCTCTTACAGTAAAAGTCTACATAACAACATGCTGTTTTGAATTGTCTACCTAAATATCTGCAGGTGGAAGTTATGTGAGATTTCAGTGATATGTTTCTTATCATATTGTTTATAACTAATCTATCTAACTTCCACTACAATGACTGCAGATTTATATGTAACAAGGAATGAGATAAGATCCAGTAGTCCTTATTTCTGAACATTTCTGAAAACCTCTCACCCTTTGCTTTGTATTACTTAAATATTTCAGTATTCAGACTTTAAAAAAAGGAGGGAAATACATCTTTGATTGCCTTTATTAAGAATATATATGCATCATAAACTCTGATCAGTAACTTTTATATGTGTATTTTATTAACAGTACAATTATATACAATTTGAAAATAACTCCTCATTCATTGTTTCAAGACAGGTAACACTCAACACAAAGATACAAACACTAGTAACACATAGGTTAGCTATGACATGCTGGAATTGATGCAAACCACATATTAATATTTTTTCATGGTCGTGATTACCGCTTTCTGCTGCTGTGCATTAAGGATGACAAATTAGCATCATACCAAAAGAACTGAGCCCATAGATGAAACCTGAAGCTGCCACCATCTATGGAATTCAGTTCTCATAGTACAACACTTGGTCCTCAGGAGGTTCCAATGATTGTTTGACTAAACTCACGCTCCATCAATAATGCTCTTTTCAACCCAGTTTACTGCCAATATATTCATGCATTAATTTAGAAATGAAGTAATTTTGTAATCAATAAAACAACTTGAAACCTTCTGGAAATAACAAAAGTGTGTTTAAGATACACAAGTTACAAGACGTGGAGCTGCACGTTGAGGTTGCGCCACCCACGATCTGCTCTATTTCTCAAGAAACGCAGGGTGACGATGCGATGATAACATCAGCCATCCTTCATTCATTGGAAGATTGAGCAAGAGGCCATTTCAGTGGAAACTAAAGTTGATCTTAAGAAGTGATTCATCAGAGTTGTATTTTGTATTACACAGTATATTGAATCATGTCATTTAAACTTTTTTTTGTAAATAGCAGAACCAGATCATGTAAGTACAATAAAAAACAAAGTGGAATACACATTTTAAAGTTATGATGCAATGGATCTAATGCTGTGGTTAGACAGATCATATGGGAAGTTGGGTTGTCTGAGGACAGCCAACCATCTTAACCTAAGTATTTACTGGAAATGCTTTTCAACCACTGAAATGAAAGTCTGTCCACTTGGCTGATGCAAGCACAGAATCAAATCATTGTGATAGTGCTCTGGTCAAGGCAAGAGATGACTCATCGTTTATGGCATACACACTCCCAGGAAGAGAACTTTGGGACAATGTGACTACTGACTGTTGCTTGATGTATCTTTGAACCCTCCAAAGTAAGTTTGATATTAACAGACTTGTGATGCTTCACTCTTCCTTTATCTAAACAACACATCATCGAAGGCCAGGGGTCAACATTTAGAGTGACAGTATCGCAAGATAATTCCTCGATGTTATCTCAGTGAATGGAGTTTATTCAGTGATTGTACATTCTTTTAGGAGACATGCGATACAGTACAATGAACTTTTTGAGGAAGGCCACACCTGACCACGTTCAGGAAACTCCTATCTTTCCGGCAGTTGGACTGGGAAACAACCCGTTCTACAGCCTATGACGAGAGAAAATAATTCCCCTCAGAGGGCACAAGTTCATTGTTAAAGCCTGCACTGCTTTAAACAGCTCTCACACAAAGCGGGCTCATGAATGTAGTAAGAGAGTATTGACAGCTTTCATCTGCTAACAGTAATACAACACATCTAATTAAAAACATTATAAGTTAAACATGTTGAAAGTTTGCAGCTTGTGGTTTTTCTGACAATTTTAGATCAACTGATTTTCTTTTAGATTGACAATAATTTGTGAAAGTTTTCTACCCAAATACTTACCCCAGTCATTCACTGAAATGTTTCTCTCCAGATCGTGAAAACATTAGAAATACATATCCTCGTAAAAGCCTCCCTGGACGGTGCTCTTGAAGGGTCAAGCATTAAACACTCTTCAGCAGTCACATCTCAACAAAAAAGACGTTACAACGTTGAATCATTGGCAAGTCCCTCTAAACTAAATGAAGATAAGCCTTCTCCCCCCGGTTCACCTCCATGTTCTGCTCACTCTCCCACGTCCTCCGGGCTCCAAGAAAGGATACGACAAACTGTGTGACATTCAGAGCAAAGCACCTTAAATACCACCACCTCTCGCATCACCCATCAGTCTCCCTCCCACCTCGCTGTCTGTTTTTCATACGCTCCCTCCGTTCGGTAAGCCTGAGAGTCACTTCCCAGTAAGAAGGAAATGGTGGGAGTGGTGAACAGCACGCCCCCTCACAATGAATCAACACATAATAGTTTCTGAGGAAAACCATCTGACTGGCCCTGCCCCCTGTTCCCATAAAGTAACCAGGGGAAAGGCTGTGTCTACTCGAGGAACCAGGAATTCCCCCACAGGCCATGAACAGCTGTCCAGATGAGAGACGGTGACGAAGCAGGCACACTGGACGGTTGCTGGCCCGGCCTGTGCACACAGAAACCGTGTTCGGTGTTTTTAGTCGTTTAACAACACAACACACGAGTACATGTTTGAGGCGATGACACTGCGTTTTCTAGAAGAGTGTTTTTATCTTTGCTAAATCCTATTCGTCACAAGGGCAGTGTCCTACTTGTGTCATGGGCATGATTATGATGAGATGCATTCATGGGAATATTTGTCTAGCTTGAGTCATTTATTCAGGTGAGGTCTGATAAGGGTGCACACAATAGCACAGGCTTCCTAAAATACCTATATTTGCTCTCTTGTCTTAGTCAAACAGGACAGGGATGTGAGACTGATTGAGTTCAGTCTGTCAAACATGTCAGCAAGGTAAAACCACAGCCATTGAACAAACTATCTGACGGTTTCATTGGTTACTGACCTGTGAATTCCTCAACCATTTTGCCTAGTCACTACATATATAAAAAAAATAGTCTAAATGTCATTAATACTTCCTCAAAAAAAGAAAAGAAAAAGAAGCCCCGTCAGAACAATTCAATTGATTTCCTTGACGAAAAGGGGATTCCACATGTTGTTGCAAACAGTATCGCATAGTTCCCTTCCTGTACTTTGATGTGTATTTGCACATATTTCCTGGCTTGAAGTACTCTTGCCAATGTGTCGTAAGTTTCTGTTTTGTAATAGAGCACACCCAGATTACATAGAGACATTAACTAACGCTAAAAACCCACAGACTATAGAGAAACCATTACAGAGACCCCACAGAGTCCCACCACCAATGTGCAGTGACTTTAAATCCTCTTTCAAGCTACATCCTTGGGCTGGTAGGATAAGTTGCAATTGACATTTTGTGCCGGACTTCAGAAACAAACCTGGCTTTCATGCTGCTGTTTGAACATGGGGGAAATCACTAGCAAAGGTCACTGAGCCCATTTCCTTTCTTTTCTCCCCGTGCATCTAAAGACCAGCAACAGCCCCTTTCAACTGCTCCTCACTTAGCGGTAGACATATAAACATTTCTATATGACAAGTGAAAGAAGGTTTAGGTAAGTAAAGATCAAATAGGAAATCAGACAGCATATTTTATTATAGTTCTTCCTTGTTTTGCCACTTTTGCTCTTACATACAACTTGTAAGCACATTTGGTTTATTGTATCCAAGTCCCCGTTATCATGTGACTGAAGCTGCGTATCAAACCCAGCCGCTTTAATTATTAATGTGTTCTTTGCTCTTTCTAAAACGAAGGACGACGACATGCCTCTGAAGTCCTTCTTCACTGTCCCACAGGTGATCCAAAGAGAAAACACCCCTCTGCTCCACAAATGTCTCAAACAGGTGCAGTCCACCACCGACACCGAAATAGTGGGATTTGGTGGCGATGTAGACCAGTCCATGTGGTGCCAGCAGTTGGTGGAGGGTCTCGTGTAGCGCCGGGTAGTATGCGGTGTTGTAGATAGTCTCTGACGAGAATATAATGTCATATTTGGGTTGTGGCTCCTCCTTTTTAACCAAAGCAAGAAAAGTGCTCCAGTCGCCAGAGAAGAAGCGACACTTGGCGAGTGAATCGTGCGGGGATAGGTCTGCAGCTCTCTTCTTAGCTGGTGGGTTGCCATCTTTTACTTCTTTCCCCTCCTTTTTACAACTGTCATCCTCCTGTACTTCCCCCTGGCCCCTCCCTTCCTTGTCATCTCCACTGTCTATTTCGTCATTATCTTGGCAGTTTAGTATCACATTTGGCACAGTGAGCTGTTCAATAACGGTACTGTTGTAATCTTGGAAGTGGATCTGCCTGGCTCCTCTTTGCAGAGCCAACATCCCCAACAGCCCTGCACCGCAGCCCAAATCCAAAACAGCCTTGCCCCCAAAGGTCTCTCCGTCTTTCTCAATTAGCTCCAGAAGGTCGTATGTGCACTCCCACACCTTAAGCCCTCCCTCGTACACGCCAGAGATGAGATCGGACCTCTGCTCCACGGTGCGAGAGATAATGTTCTCTTCGTCCTCTCTCTCTGACGCTGTCTTTTCAAAGACGGTCTCATTAAGGAAGTGAAGGGGGGGAAGAGTTCCGATGGTAACCGTTTCAGTGACAGCGTCCCTCAGGAGGAACTCTGGGTCAGATGGCGGCTGGTGCTCTTTGGCCTCTTTTACTGGCTCTGCTGGTTTGGCATCATCCTTCTTCTGAAAAATATGAAGCAGTATGCATAGTTAAATACCAAATATATTCCCCCAGCTAGAAATGTGTCTAAGGCTTGAAGTTGAACATATCATGACTGAAGGGACGCTTGACAGTATATATATTAATCAGCAATACACCGAGGCTGTGTTAAAGCGACACTATGTAACTTTTCCCCTGTAGCGCCCCCTTCAGGTATTTAACGTCTGGTCTCGAGCCATATATGGCTCTTCCGGCTCGTCTGCTCCCAGCTGATCGCGACCGGGCTGCCGCTGAACGCGACTTGATCAGCGGCAGCCCGGTGTTCAACACAGCGGCATGTCACCCGTCTCTACGAGTCGCGTAGTGGAGCAAATAAAAAGTCACCTGCGAGCGTGGACTGGCACTATAAGACGTTGCGTAAAGCTGCCAGACAGCAAGTTGAACTACTTCCGCCGGAAGTACCGGGTCGGTCCCAACCATCTTACATTCAGCAGTATTCTGGCCACGGACCCCCGATGGCAGTGGCGGAGGCGCAAATCAACATATTAAAAGTCATTGTAGCGGCACAATTTTTTTCAAGCTGTTATTTTAAGGTGGAAAAGTTACATAGTGGGGCTTTAAGTGTTCATTTTGTGTCTCTCGCCATGTGGCCGTGTTCGGCTTGTGATTGGCAGGGCCGGGCGTGTGGGCGGGACCTCCATACGACACATGTCCGCAGCAGGTAGAAATAAAACGACATAATATTAAACGATATCTAAAGTGTTGCACAGTGGGAGGGAGAGGAGACGTGTTCATGTCGATAACACAAGTAGGTTTACGACACAGCTCAATGGTCCTGTGTCTCCCTCACACAGCCCTCATTCAAGTCAACGCATATGCTATCTTATTTTTAATAACGATCATGTCCCATGCCAGATGACAGTATCACTTGAGTCAGAACTCCTTCCGCCTGACAGCTTTGAGTAACTTAACCTGGACCACCTTTGTTAGTGAGCTTGCGTTACTCACATATTTCGCAGCATTATCTTTCTTTCCATTTTGCAGTTCATTTCCATCCACGTCGTCCGGGTGTGTCGATTGTGTCGGGACGTCGAAGTTAAAACAAAAAGACATGACGACCGACAACCCGGCACACAGTCGGCTTGAGGTTGGAAGGTTTGTGTCCCCGCTTACTGAGGGCGCCACATGGCGAGTGTGAGAACTACAAGTCCCAGCATTCTGAGCATCGTGGGCACCGACACGCAGTTTCTCGCCTTTTTAATTATGTAAAGTGACCGTTTAATAAGCATACAACATAGGACATTTAAGCATGTATAAAAAAAATCTGAAGAATCTATCGGTCTAAAATGTCGTGTTTTATTCCGGACTCAAACTACCATGATGCCTTTCTCCTCTCTTCTGGCGCACGCGCACTAACTCCGGATCAGGATTCGGATCTCGACTGTCACAGAAGGTCTCTGATCCTGCTCTTCTTCGCCAATATTTATCAATAACCTCATTTTTGCTTCCCATTGAGCATGTCGACGCGAGGGCTGGTTTCGGCAGGTGTCTTGCTTTCATAGAAAAAGTGAGTATTCCCTTAAACTAAACCTGCAATATTATTGAATACAAGAGCGCAGCACCCCGCGTTGTGTGTTTGGATAGGGAACCACTGAATCACAGACAGACACAGAGGGTTTTGGAGCGTTAAGCTTCTATAACAGTCACAGCCATGTGCATTTTGGACTAAATATATGTCGACGCTCTCACGAGGCGATAGCTTACCTAATTGCTTGTCTTTTAATAACAGAGCATTGCATGATGCTGTGAAGCTGAACGTTGCTACTGACAATGTGGGTACGTTTTGTTCGTTTGCTTCTTTGGGTGGCAACTTCATTTTTTGGAGACAAACGAGGACCAGGGTGGCCTCAGGTGGCTGCAACACCTCCACTCAGACTCCACCCTGTCTGGAATGTAGAAGAGCAGCTATAACGATCGGCTTCTGTGTCGACCAGCAGCTCGTTTCCATACATGCTCGTTTGGTTTCCTCTAACGTTTTATTTCTATTATCTTCACACGCGGATGCTCTGGCTTGTTCCCCGAGCTACATTGTTACGTTGTAGAGGTTACAGTGTCAGCTGACACATATGTTGAGTTATAAAAACAATTCAACTGCCAAAAGATCCAAGTTGACTTGCTCCCAGATTCCGCGTTTGGTAAGTTTGACTTGACACACTGGAGTAGAGCTAAAACGATTGGTCGATAGACGGCTACATGAATTTAACTTTTTACTTGTGATGTTAGGGTGGGACAGCTTGTCAAAATGACCCACTATGTCCTTTTTTGTGTTGAAAGATGGATTTATTATACATGCAATTTGCTGTATTTAAACAAAAAGAAGATATTTTTCATTATATTGTTTCTTTTATTTTCCTCAAAGGTGTGTGCATATTACAGATGCAGAATGCGGTGGTTTCTTAGCTCAACGCTCCACCAGCTGCGGTGTGTACGGTTAAGGTCATGTACCAGGAGAGGAGGAAGGAACACGCTGCCTTTGTGGATTAGGGCAATATGGGCTTACTTGAGACTGCTGGTACAGTCGTTGTACTTCAGCTCTCTTACAGACTCAGATGTGGTTTTCGACTCATTCTTTGAACCGATATTTTGGACTGTGGATTATGTCACACGCTGGTTCGGCACGGTGAGTGTTGAGGGTTTGTCTGTGTGCTTTAATTCGTGTCCAGAGTTTCTACGTTTTCCTCTGAATAATGCTCTCTGTGGGCGTCTTTGTCCTGCAGATGTTTGTTGGTCTGGTGGTGGTGCTGACAAGCTCCATTTTGGTAATAGTGTATCTGATCCTACTGCCTATGATCATAAGCACATACCCTCCTATATGGGTGGCTTGGCACCTTTGTTATGGACACTGGAACCTTGTCATGATTGTTTTCCATTACTACAAGGCCACCAAGACTGCCCCTGGGTACCCCCCTACAGTAAGACCACACCTACACAACCACAACAAGCTAACTAATCTGCTCTTGATTTAAATGTATCTTTATTAATGTCATGAATATGCCTTTTTCCATCAGGAAAAAAACGACAGTCCGTTTGTGTCGGTTTGCAAAAAATGCATCATTCCCAAACCAGCAAGAACACACCACTGTGGTATCTGTAACAGGTGAGTCCCGTGTGAGTCCCGTGTTGTGTATGGTATATCTTTTATTGATGACTGTTTTTTGGTGAGCTTTAAAGCTGTTTGGCCGAATTTCAAACTTTCATTATGCTATCGCAGCTAAGAAAGTTATATGTCTTTGACAACGTATAAGTTTTACGTTGGTCTTTAGCCGTAGGATTTATAAAACTAATGAACTAGTTTATTTAATTCATAATCTGTAAATTATTTTCCACAATATTGTTCCCCCCTTTGCAGATGAAGGCAGTCTGGCCGATTTTAGAGATGCTTCTAGCATTTTGTGCTACTATTTAATTGCTCAATTTTCAGAATTTTCTTTTTTCGGCCAAGATCCTACCGTCTGCTTAGTGGAATGTAATTGATGTACAGGGATGCTCTTAAATATATTTTTTTCTTTTGCAGGTGCATTCTGAAAATGGACCATCATTGTCGTATCCTTTTGAGCTCATGTTGTCTCATTTTCTTTCTCGACTATGAGAAGATGTTGGTTTTCCTTAATGTCACCGTCTCAGCTTGGCTGAATAACTGCGTGGGCCATTTAAACCACCGTTATTTCTTCTCCTTCTGCCTCTCGCTGGCCTTGGGCTGCGTCTACTGTAGCATCAGTGGACGGAACCTGTTCCTAGATGCATACAATGCTCTTGAGGTGAGAAGCTCAGACTTGCACTGTTACTTTTGGCCCTGCTTGGAGTTTTGTCCTCGTCACAGACTTGTTCAATGTTGTCTGTAACTTTTACTCCTCGTGTCTTTCTCTGCTGGTCTCTAATGATACTTACTGACACAGCCTTGTTTCCGTCTTTAACGCTCTGGTTTGTGTTTGCCGGCTGTTCCATTAGCACTTCAAGCATCTGGATGTTGAAAAGTCAGGGGTACCAGTAACCGGAATGGGAGTTCTTATCGGGCTTCTCCCCGCTGGTCAGGTACAGTCTCAAAAGTACAAACACACAATAATCGAAGCTTATGTCTCGTTATGTTAGTTTAGTAATATTTGTTTTGTTTTTTGTCAAGACCAACTATCAGACAGCTGCACCTACGTACACCTTTAAGGACAAGATGATTCACAAGAGCATCATCTACATGTGGGTGCTTACCAGGTAAAATATGAATTATATGTTGCCACCTGGCATCCATACTGTAGGAGCATGCCACCTACAAGTCCATATGACAAACTACTTTAAAGCAGGCTTACGTTTGTTGTGTGTTCACACTGGAAACAAGTTACTTAAGTATACTCAAACAAATGAGTATGCACACTAAATTGCAACATCTTGTGAGCAAGTTGTTTTGATTGACACTTGCTCCCCAATGAAATGCACACAGGAAATACAGGAGCTGCTCATAGCTGCAAAAACAGTGTAAAATTATGGATGGTTTGAAACCGCTCCCGCTTGATCTGTGTATTAAAATATGTGAAAAACCATTCTGCTTCCTCTGGGAAGTATAACTGGTAGAGGCTTTTCAAGTTTGTGATTTTATTGTCATGTCTTTTTTATGACTTTATTTGAGTACAATACCTATTCAAACATTGTGTACTATACCTGCCATAATGCCAGCATGTAGTATATCATTGTAACATGGTGGTTCTTGCATTCTGGCAGCAGATCAAATAAAATGTGTTTTGTTCCATTAGCACTGTGGCTGTGACCCTGGGATCTCTGACCATGTGGCACGCAATGCTCATATCCAGAGGAGAGACCAGCATCGAAAGACACACTAACAGCAAAGAAACAAAGCGAATGGCCAACCGAGGACGGGTGAGCATGTCAAGTATTTTACATGTGAAAATAATTCAGGTTGTGTGAGCCACAAACCTTCAATTAAAATAAATTGGACATTTAAATGACAATGACAGTAATAGGTTTTTAAATCCTATCTTTTTCCTCCTATTTTGACAGATATACAAAAATCCTTTTAACCATGGCAGGCTGAACAACTGGAAGGTCTTCTTGGGCGTGGGAAAGACAAGGTGTGCTTCTGGTTTTCTATTATTTTCACCTATAAGCAGTGCTGCCTTGTATTTGTTGTAACCTGTTCTGCTTGGTTTCTTTGTCTCTAGTCACTGGTTAACACGCGTTCTCCTTCCATCTGGACACACCCCACCTGGTGATGGCTTGACATGGGACGCCTTCCCACTTAAAAAGGATTTAATACCAGTATGATAGACTTGACTCAGGCAAACTTGTAGCCTAATATCAGCAGTCTTTGTCCAACTCACTCTGGTTGGCGGTTAGGATCCCTGCAAGGTGGCTCCATACAGCTGAAGGAATAAGGACATATCAGCCTCCAACACCTCAATCTCTTGCAGTGGGGTTGCTCATGGTTCGGTCTATATTTGTTGCCAATGAAAAGCCAATATGTCATGGACGGTTAGTTCTTTACTGGGTTTGACCTAGTCTTACAAACAGGTCTTACTTGAGTCTGAGCATTGTAACAACTGCAGTACCATGATGATGTGTTATTTATCTTGTCTTTTTTACCTGTTAAGTTAAATAAATCTTTATAAATTGCTTTGTTTAAACGGGTAGACGGTGAATATTCAGTTCTTACTAAAGATATGCATTCATTGTTTTTACACATACATATATTACATATTTGAAACATTTCCTTCTTTTCAAAAAGTATAAATATGAATCATCAATTTTAGGAAGGCACCTAGGCCTGAACAACTGTCGAGGATCACTTTTCAATACTGAAAAATCCAGCACCAGTGTGATGTCATAGTGTTGATTAAGCAGGCAGACCCAGAGACATGCTGCTAGTAGGGGAGCATTAATTGAGATGCAGATTTGATCTGCAGATTCATATGAATATAGTCCATCAGGAACGTGTGGGGATACACAAAGATGAAAGTAAAAAGCAAGAGCAGATATGAAACATGTTGCTCAAATTTTAGCAACATTCTGATGGTAATAAACTATTCCAAGGACATATATTGTATATACTGTTTTGGACTTAATGTAATTTGATAAGATGATGGAGGACAATATTGTCAGTTAAATGGTAAACGCTAGAGAAAGATTTGCAGATTAAGGGATGATGACAGATGTCGGCCTGTTCCCAGCCCTCTCTTCTTCTGGCACTGCTCGTCACTCTGCCCCACTCTGTCTGAAACAGATCACACACACACACACACACACACACAGTATGCACATCGACACGAGCACGTCAATATTCAAACTCCCAGCAGATGTCAGTGTTCAACATGTCAAGTTGTGTCAGAAGCTGTATTGAATGTTTGGAGGATGAGGATAATTGATAGTAATAATTTAGAAAACAATGAAAGAATTCTGCATTTTAGTTAACATTTGTTTTTATGGATTTGGTTCATATTAAGTCATCATCCATGGATAATTAGGGTGCAGCAGCTGTTTTATATAGTATAGTAATATTCAAACTGCATACTATTCATTTATTTTGACCACAACCTGAACAATTGGGATGCTTCATGAGCAATAGTCAATTATTCCTGTATACACACTTTAGGACTCTTTCTATATTATGTAGATTTATCGATGGATAGTATAGCCTATAGTGTAAATGTTAAATTGAATGGGACTAAATTGACTTTTAACATAATCTAATATAGATTTAAACTTTACGGTTACTTTTAAATAGGTTACTTATAAGAATAATCTACTTGCACTGACATATTGGTAGTTTTTCAGTGTATCTGGCTTGTTCCATGCAGTTGTATTCCAGAGACACTAACTAAGCAATAACCGTATAGAAGTGAAACACCAGCAATAGCCGTTTGTTTCTTCATTCATAAATCATCTAAATAAAAACGTATTTCAGATTTCATATATTAAAAAAAGTCCATATGTTCTCTGGTTGTGGTTATAATATAAATAGCCTTACTTCCGCTTTGCTTTTCAGACTAAAAGCCCTGACAGAAATACAGTACAATAGAAATGTGCTTTGCACAATAACACTTAATATAAAAAAAGTATCATTATTTTTTTAATATTTAAAAAATCTTATTGTTTAAAAACTGAACAATAATTTCCAATCTCTTTATTATTGATATGGGGCATTTCTCAAGCTCTGCTTTTATTCTGATGAGTTTGAAGGAAGTAGGATAGAGGACTTGCTGCAAATCGCGCATGCGTGCAGACCGATAAGGATTTAATTCTAGACCTATGTTCTAGACCAGTGCAAACGGCTTGTGTGGGAGAGCTGCATTTATTATGATTATGAGGGGCTACGGAATTGACTGCTGTACATTTGGTTGGACTCGCTGTTGACATTGTCAGGAGACTCTGCGGGGCCAGACGCTCACCAGCCCGCAAACTCTGCCCAGATATCATCTGTCGAGCTGCTGATCCTATCGCGCGCCGCGTCAGGCTGATAACTTCACTTGGAAGCAAGTTCGGATGTGGCAAGCAAACTGCAGACGAATGCATAATTTAACAGACTGGATTTCCGGTAGGCAAAATTTATCATAGCTGTTTGTTTAAAAACAAAAAACTAATCATATAGCGTAAAAGCCTGCGACTAATATAACTGTAAATTCATTAAATCCTATTGGATGTAGTCTACATATTTTAAATTGCAAACAGCTAATATAAGTTGTTGTCGTGCATAAACACGTTTCTAGCATGTGATTGGAACAATCTGAGAATAGGCGGCATATGGTTCAGGCGCGTGCCCCCGTCAGCTGGCGGTACACGTGACGTAAACATCGCAGCTTGTCTGACCTCACAGGAACAAGAAGTGCTGAGCTGTCATTTTTATTCTTCATTGTGTTCATATAAGGCACTTGATTTCATATCATCATCAACTGTTTATCCATCCGAGTGGTCAGATATGCATTTCAAGGCATTTACATGGCACATATGTCAATAGACATTTTTCTCCTTGGTGTTGATCATAGGAACAGTGATGGGAGGCTGTGTGGGGAGGAGTAGGATGGATGAACAAGGGAGTGCCCGAAGCTCGACAAGAAGCAAAAAACGTGGAGGTAAGAAGCTGGACGACATTGGACTGCAGCCTTGTGAATGTATTAGAAACAGTGTTAAATATAAGGAATTTAAACATTTGTAATGATGTACATAAGCCAGCATTTTGGAATAAGACATTATATCTTATGCAATAGTTTTTTGAGTGCAAGTGAGATGAAAGGACAATAAGTTATTGTGAGGTTGGCCTCACAAATGTAGCAAATATTCTAAAGGGCCCAACACCGTTCTATTAGTTTATTACGTTATTATAGCACAAGGTGAATGTCTTCTGTGGTGATGCGTTCAAATGCTGTGTTGTACAGAGTACCCATCCTATGTTACATAAGACACATACTAATGTTAGGACAGATCGCTGGAAACCAGTACATTTTTATGGGAAGATAAAGCCTCAACAATGTATGTTTTTATAGTAAAGTGCAGGTTGGGTTGGGATTCCCAGCGCCTCCCATGTTGCAATGATGTGTTTCTCTGTCTGAGAGCTTGCTCTCTGTCTCAGGCGTTACAAGTTTCAGGCCCCATGGCTTAGTCATGGGTCTAATCTGTGCTGAGGACCTGCGTTGATTCAACAATGGTACATTTTTTAAATGGTCGATCCATTGCTTGTGGAAAGAAGTAGCAGTGCACTCAGCTGGAATGTCATATATTATGCATGAAGCAGCAGCACACAGAGCCTTCAGAGCAAAGTTTGACCTACTTGGTGCGTGACTTGCCTTCTGTCAACCTGCTGCAAAATATAGTTATGAGTTCACAGACCATGTTCACAGGCTCAACCAGCTTTTGTGAAACACAAACACAGAAGGCCTCTGTAATCAACTGGCTGGATATTATTTGTGGAAATGCAGCATCTGAGAGACATATTTTCATTTATTCATGTGAGCCCTCACGGAAGAAAAGCAATCATCTACTCGGGTCAGTTCTCAGAAGTACATATTGCTTCTTCGGTAATGGTCGGACAAGGGTTTATTGTCTGTTAATAGGTTTATCATGTTGCCTTTGGGTATTTCTATCCGGCCTCTAAATAGAGCTGATAGGATTACGCCCTGAAGAAGCAACCTTCTGGCTAGGACACTTTCTCTCCCAACCCGCTGCACCTGTCTCAATGAACTGATCCTGCGGTATTTTGTTTTTTTAAAGTATTTGTTAAATGGAGTGACTTGGGTCATTTTTAAATCCACTGGGAAGTGTAAGGATGGTTTTGGAGCTGTGAATCGAAGTCTGCACATCGTGGCCAACTTGACCAGTTGTCTGCCTCGTCAGTTGAGAGATCTGTTGCAACAAGCTGGTTGGACACCGCAGGGCTGTCCTCCTCGGGGTTGGTGTCTTTTCGTCATTAATGCAGACTCTTAACTGACCCCAAACCTCACAGTAAGAACAGCTATGGGAGTATCCAACTCCAGGGAGTACAACTACTATCAAGCGCCAAACACACCTTTTAAGATTTTTCTGAAAAGTAAGTATAGATTTTTGTGTGTGCTGAAAATTGTACTTTCTTGTTTTCGGTCTTCACATGTACGCGGTTGGGCCACACTTGTTAGGCAATAATAATAATTAGTTTCTGAGGCTGTTGGTTTCTACGACCGTCTTTTATGTCAACAGAGAATGCATACTTATCATGAGAAAAGAACAAATGGTTAAACATACATGAAAAACAAAGATAAAGGTTGACATCATCCACATTGTTGCATCTAGCTGAAATGCACACATTCATGGAAAAGGGAACATTGGTGTCGCTTTGATGGAGATGTGAGATTTGATCAATTCAGTTTGGCTTGCACTGCTGAGGTTTAGGAGATGTTTGCTTAATAACCCAGATGCTGATGTTTCTGATTGATGTGTTCATCAATCTATGTGTGCTGTTTATCAGCCCCATGCTGAACACTGAACTACTACCCTATAACAATTAGTATTAGTGGATATTAAAATAGTATACAGAATAGGTGCAGCAAAAATAGTAGCCAGAAAATAACACTTTAGTTTCCCTAGCAGAAACTTGATGGGTTTCTCTTTTGGAAGAAGCTAGTTCATTCATCACAATGTTTAAAATTGAAATGGCTATTCTGTACACTCACACTGACACACTGTGTCAGGCTCACTGACTTACACCAGTAAGGATGGGGATCCAATATTGTTCAAATATTGTTTAAATATTGTAACACAGAACCAAACCAAAAAGGTTCCCACAGAAATGTTTTACAACAAGAACAAGTTCAAATCAAGCATGTTTTGTTAATTTGCTCAGGGCCATGTTCGTTCTTTCAAACCTCAATTTGTCATAATCCAACAGATTAGTGCAATTTGAAATGACCTTCTCGACTCTGTCACTCAGGTTTAATGTTAAGACTCCAGACACTAATAATATTTGCATTTGTTTGGGGGCTTGTTAAGGCAGTCCTTTACTGCCTGTCCACAATTTTTTAAAACTGGACATTGAGACTAGGAACCCATGTTTATGCTCGATAAGTACACATTAGGAAATTACTATTTACATAACAAATAGCTTTATTTAAATAATAATAATAAATCTCTACCTTTTATTACTAATATATAATCAACTAAAATGTTACGGATAACATTTGTAAATTGTCTACTTCTGCACAAATGCATATGCAGGCACACATGCATAAAATACACCTTGTATAAATCCAAACTGGCAACCTAAAGCTCATCCCTCAAAGTCATGGTGTGACTTTTATCGTTATATGGTGGCCTGCATTAATAATGACAAAGCAAATCATTAAATTTGGGAAATGGTACCTCATGCACAACATTTATTCTAGTTATGAAACATTTGCATCAGCATATTTACAGTATTTGATTGCAGTGAGACTTAATTGATTTTTTTAGAGGCTTTGTGTTGACATTTCACTGTGCTTTGGTTTTCAGCCTGGTATGAGTCCCTGAGTACTTCTGCTTGCTTTCATTGGCCAACGAGTTCTCATCTCTCAACCAATGCCTCATGGGACAGGGACAGATACATCATGTTGTGTGGAGACTGATTACTGTCTATAATCCACTGTTTGTGTGCTCGTGTGTGAGTGCATGTCAGTGCTCACGTGTTACGAGCCACTGCAGTAATCCACAGCAATATAAATAATCAGTTGGTTTCTCCTCTCTCTGTGCATCAAATGTACTTTCTTGGTGTGATGGTAGAGTGGATTTTATGTAAACGCCAGCATGGAAATACCTGCAGCAGGTGTATAAAGTTGATGGGTTTATGTGTTGTCGTAATTGTGAAATGAGATAGTGTTAACTATCACAGATGCAAGGGTGTGTAGTGTACACGCAGTGCATTTTCAAGGGTTGTTTTTACTAAATACTGAAGATCCTTTTATAAAAGTCTTAAAATGAGTCTTCTTTTTCTCGTCTGAACTCAGGGCGGTTATGATTGATCATGTGTACATAAAACGTGTATATTTGAAGCATTTATCTTTTATAATGTATGTTATATTATATTGGTAAATGTTTCTTCTCAATTGATTTTGTTTTTTAGAGACGATAGCTCAAATTAGTACAATATATTAGTAACAAATTTAAATTACACAACATTTTTCTTGAGACTCATACGTGAGTTAACGGTAAAGATCTGAAGATTTCCCTGTGGTTGTGGCCTGAGTCAACCTGGCAACTTTCCACAGACAGGTTTCTCAGAACTTCACTACCCAATTACTGCTTTTACTGTCCTATAATTCAATTTACAGCAACTAGTGGCAGACATTATGTGTAGATAGTAGCTGTAGTTCCTGCTACCTTTCTTAAAAACTCAACGTTGTTTGCATGACTATCCAGCAGAGCAATGCCCTTGTGATATCGGGTCACAGTCTTTTTTATTTGTTCTTAGATCGGTCTTTCAAACAGATTGAACTCTGCCTTGCTTTTTCTTTCAGGGCGTAATGAGCCCCTCAAGAAGGAGCGTCCCAAATGGAAGAGTGACTACCCGATGACAGAAGGCCAGCTGAGGAGTAAGAGGGATGAGTTTTGGGATACGGCTCCGGCCTTTGACGGACGAAAAGAAATCTGGGACGCACTCAGAGCAGCAGCCCTGGCTGCAGAGTGCAGTGACCAGGAGCTAGCACAGGCTATAGTGGATGGAGCCTGCATTACTCTGCCACATGGTATATACACACACACACACACACACACACACACACACACACACACACACACACACACACACTCAAAACAGACACATGTGTTCCCACAGATATAGAAATGTGCTTCATCCAGCTATCAATTGTGAGCTGTAAATGTCATGTAAAATGCATAAACTCCATGTTATGAAAATCTCAGAGGACACTTTTCAGTGTAGCATGCATCAGTTGTTCAGATGTTACTGCTTTAGTACTTATATAATAGCCACAGAGCTGCATGACCTCTGTAAATGGATTGGTGCACAGAAATCCATGGCAGAGTTAGGTGGGGACGATAAACACAGTCTGTTCTTACATATGTATCTACTCACACACAAGAGTGTTTTGCTTGTAAGTGGGTAGTTCGAGGACACTGGTATTGTTGATTCAATTCAATTCAGTTTATTTTGTATAGCCCAATATCACAAATTACGAATTTGCCTCAGAAGGCTTTACAGTCCGTACACATACGGCATCCCTGGACCCTGTCCCAGGACCTCACATCGGATCAGGAAAAACTCCCAAGAAATAGAAAAAAAACTGAAAATAGGGAAGAACCCTTCAGGAGAGCAACAGAGGAGGATCCCTCTCCCCTGTTGATGTAAGTGCTGGGGTCGGCTGTAGCTCAGTGGGGGAGTGGTCTTCCCATAACTGCAAGCTACCCGGTTCGATCCCCATTCCCCCATTACTTGCATGTCGAAGTGTCCATGAGCAAGACACTGAACCCCCAGCTCCCCGGGTGCTTTACTGCAGCTCATTAATAACTAAGGATGTGTCAAATAAAATGGATAAATAAAGGTGTACATTTCTTTAATTTATCTTTAATGTGAATCTGAACTCATGGAGTAGAGAAGGAGTTTATGTTGGAGTTAGTTACTTTTACTAGAAAGAGTTTTGGGAACCGGTGTGACGTAGTCCATTTGTTCCTCTGCAGGTTCCCTCACAGAGAGTTATGATGAACTGGGCAATCGTTACCAGCTCCCGGTCTACACTTTAGCCCCACCTGTCAACCTCATCTCTGAAACAACCGGAGAGAGCAAAGTCTCTGACGCCTCGCAGAAGCAAGCTCAGCCCCCTCCGTGCAGACAAGAGTTCCAGCTGCGGGTTCGATTGTCAACAGGTAAAAACATCCAGTATGGCCTATAATATATGTATAATACGACTTTAATATCTACCTAACTACACATGTTACAAAGATTGCGTGCATACAGCATGTCATTGCATCTTGACTCATCTAGATTGTAGACACATGTATAATGACTATAGCTTTTCAGTATATACAGTATATTGTCAGAATGATGTGTTAACTCTATTTATGCCTTGGTGTCTTCTTAGGAAAAGATGTGCGTCTGACAGCCAGCATGGCGGACTCCATCGCTGAGCTAAAGAAACAGTTGGAAGAACAGGAAGAAATTGGCGTGACCCGTCAGAGGTGGTTCTTTTCCGGGAAACTCCTGACTGATAAGACTCGTCTTCAGGACGCTAAGATCCAAAAGGACTTTGTCGTTCAAGTGATTGTCAATGTGAACTCTCCAGTGATAGTTAAGTGATGAGTGAGACAGAGGCCGTTTCTCAATTCAAAGTACACGACTGCAGACTTGTGTTCTTTTGGAGTCTGGTCTAGGAGTCTGGTCTCGGGAGCCCAGACTCCGGAGGACGGGAGGACGGTCTTTCTGCGATTGGAACGGCTGCTTATTTGATGACGTCACCACATCAGCTGTTCTTGCTCCTGAGTTCATTCGAATTATTCAGTGTGAATTAGTTTTTACAGTCGAATAAACAAAACAACCTAAAATGACATTCCGTGACTCAAAAACAGTAGTATTTATAAAAATTCAACTGTCAGTAGTTTATTTTCTCCTCCGCTATTGTTTCCGGCTGCTGGTGAAATGCATTGTGGGATATATGCTGGCCAGAGTCCGCACAAGTCTCCTGCGATGCATCCTCCGGAAAGAGGGAGGATCAAGTCACATCCGGGCATTTTGACTGTGCTTTGAGAGAAGCGAACTTTGAATTGGAACGTGTACCCGGGCTGAGACTGATGACGTTTCACGAGTCCACGAGGACACAAGTAGAGGAAAGGACGCAAAAGTACGCATATTGAGAAACGGCCAGAGGGCTTTGAAGAGAGGAACATATAAGGGACGTGCCAGAGAGGGGGGCAGAAGTAGGGCTTGAAATAATTTTCCAGTTTACACTGCAGTGGATTTTGTGTACATTTTTATATAAGAATTTATTGCTTTTATATTGCTCCTTTTTGTATTTTTTTCTTTTTCCAAATAAAGTATGAATAATGAAAAGCACTAAAACACTTTAGATTAACAGTAGAGTCCTAAAATGCACATCCCAATGTCTGTTTGTGTGGACATCAACTCACAGCTCTATTGTTACACAGGTCCCCTCCTCGTTATGTATGTTTCTACTTGTGCTTCAACTGAATATGGTTCACCTGGGGGGTTTGAAAAAGGAAAATGTATTTACAATTTTAAAGATTTGTGTCATACAATTTGTAAAGGATGGCCGAAAACTGTAGAGAAACATTAAAATATAAATATCTGTTTCCATATGTGTTGTTTGGTCATGTAACTATGTGCACAGTACATTCTCAATTCAAACCTGTATATTTGTAAAAAAATACATGGAATGTAATGAAGGCACCTTTCTAAAAGGTTGTAAGATATGATGATGGTTTGTTTTTATTTCATCACTCCCAACAAGTTGCTGTAGTTTTATGTAAAACATGATGCTCACTGTACTTGAATAACTTATCAATAAATATTTTAATTGAAAAATCATTCTCCATTGTCCTTATTGTTAGGCACTACGCCTCAGCAGATCACGGTGACGTGAAGACATTTTCGTTATGTTGCGCTAGCGCTGTTCTGGGCTGAACAGCGCCACCTACTGGCAAAGCGCCGCCAGGGTCGGAGAGACACGTGAGGCGAGAACACCCACCGTGACGTCATTCCGTAAGCGACCGCTTCAACTGGACGAGCTGCGCAGGCATTTGGGGTAACGAGGCTGTTTTCAACCTCGAAAATGGTCAAATCGGGGAAACTTCGATCCGGGACCGGGTCCAAACTAAAACGGTGGAAGAAAGGACACAGCAGCGACTCAAACCCGGAGACGAGTCGGCATCGGCAGGCCGCTAAAAGCCGCTTCTTCAGCCGACCCACCGGTAAGCTTTCCGTTCACGTTACACGTGGGTCTGTGGCTAGTGCTAACATTAGCTGGCGACAGCCATTTAACTCGCAACTGGCCGAGCTAACTTTAACTTTACATGCTCCGCCATTAAGGCGTCACCTGCAACCGCCAATGAAGTTATAAGCCGAACATGTAACTCTCTATCTTTCCACTTCGGTCAGTTGAACAACGTGACAGTCAGTCGAGTTTGTTGGTTTAACTTGATAACATCTGCTGTGTGTTTGTGGTCGACAGAGAGACTGTCTCACCGAGTCGATACATTCATTTAACTCGCTACATGTTTGCCTGGTTCGTTATCAGGCAACGTGCCCAGTTGCCCACCCAGAAATAAACTGCACCGACATTAATAATACAGTGTCTGTATGTATTTGCCAGATAAACACACATAGTTGTGTCTACTCTATAACTTAGATGTTCAATGTATTTAGAGTACTTTCAGCTGTAAAGGGAGGCTTGATACTTTCACACATGGGGTGAACAGTGTAGGTATTATAGTCTATCATACACGGTCCTCAAATTTGATGGTATTGAACAATCATTTCATATGTAATAGTAGGCAGTTCTTGACTGCTGGTTGGTTAACTATATAATCCATATACATCATGAGATGGGCCTACTTGTTACCCTCAGTCTGTGCTGCACCAAGCTATAATGCAGCCTTGTTTTGGGTCCTTATTGTTTTCATGCTCATCAGCATATGACATGCACACTTAATTGGATCAACATTACAATGCAGAACTAAACATGTATTTTTTACTTTTCCTATACGTTTGTGATAATTATTAATCTGCATTGTCATGAAATGTGGGGGCTAAATATAATAACGGTGTGTGCATGTGGGAGCGCTCTAATGCCCTTTTCCTTGTGTGGAGGTCAGCCTGTTGTAATGGTTTGCCTCTCCGTCTTTTTCCCCCACAGGAAAGAGCGACCTAACGGTTGATGCTCTTAAGCTTCACAATGATCTGCAAGCCGGTCCGCTGGAGCTGGGTGGCCGTAAAGATGCCTGTATGGAAGAAGAGCCCAATGAGGGTTTTTCAGAAAGGACCTCGGGTACCTTCCTCAGCGGCCTGTCGGACTGCTCGAACTTGACCTTCAGAAAGGTGCAGCGCTACTGGGAATCCAATTCAGCTGCTCACAAAGAGGTAGGCATGACACTGGAGATGTAATCAATCAGCTTTTTGCACTGGGAGCATAAGCAAAACAAATATGTGAGCTCTGAAAGTTGATGAAGACATTTCTAGAAGTTGATCTACTTATACCAACATTACAAACAAATACATTCTTGGAATTCCAAGACTATATTCCCAACTGTAACATTAATGTGGCTCACAGATCTGTGCAGTGTTGGCAGCTGTTACTGAGGTGATCCGTAGTCAAGGAGGGAAGGAGACAGAAACGGAGTACTTTGCTGCTTTGGTAAGAGCTATCCTTAAATATACAAAATATTTTTTTTAATTACGACTTCACCAAATAACTTCCGATGTAATGGAGGGGATTGTGAACCTTGTTGTTGTGTCTAAAAATGCAGCATGTCTTTGCTTTCTGTAGATGACCACACTGGAGGTTGTGGATTCAGCCGAGTCTCAGGCTGCAGTGGCGTACCTTCTCAACCTCGTCATGAAACGGTTGGACTTTTATACATTTTTGTCACCAAAACAAAATTCCATTCATGTCAAGGCTACGACTAGAAATAACTAGAAATGTTTTTCATCTTATTGGCGTTCTGTTTTTACCAGGGTTCCTGTTCCTGTGCTCATGTCAAAGTTTTCAGACACCACCAAGGCTCTGATGGAGGTCATGTCCAAACAGGCCATGTTCGAGACTTCCTCGGCTCTTAGATGGGTGCGTGAATTTGTCTCCGTTTGTCTTTTATTTCACTGATAAACTGCAGCATTGGTTGAGTTTGACATTCTTGCATCCGTAGGTCCTGTCGTGCTTGGCCACTTTGTTGAGGAAGCAGGATGCGACTGTCTGGACGTACCCGTCTACTGTTCAGGCTTACCACGGCCTTCTCAGCTTCACAGTGCACAGCAAACCTAAGGTTCGTCTCCCCCGCCTGCTAATAACTGCCTCACAAGTATCACATGTTGACTGAGATACTGAAATATATATATATATATATAGTTAAATTTCATGTCCTTTTTCCTCTTCTCAGGTCCGTAAAGCAGCGCAGCAAGGCGTCTGCTCCATTCTCAGAGGTAGTGACTTCCTGTTTACGGACGATGCCCCGACCCATCACCCTGCTGCCGCCACCACAGCCAAGTTCTGCATGAAAGAAATGGAGCAGGCAGGAGGTAAGACAACTATTTTTTAAAATTTGTTCCTGTAATCATTAATCATTTCTAGGATTTTATAGAGTTCATGTATACTTGTTTCCCCCTCAGGTAGCAAAGAGGACACCACCACACTTCACGTGCTGGGCCTTCTGAAGGAGTTGATGGCGATATTTCCTCTAGTAGCTGTCAAGTCCTGTTGTGAGACTCTGCTGCGAGTGATGACACTCAGCCATGTGGTGAGAGCACAGAAACATTCATAGGTGCTGCTAGAAACCCTTTGTTCGTCTACATGGCTCCTCGGGTGTAGTTTTTAACATGGCTGCTATGTTTCTGACTAGCTGGTGACTGCCAGTGCCATGCAGGCCTTTCATAAGCTATTCAGCGGGAAGCCAAACGCCTTAACCCTCTCACCAGAACTCAACGCACAGATCATCACGGTGAGCAGACACAAACGGAACAAACAAGACAAAAATCACAATGTGCAATGTGTTGTCAAAGCTAATCTGTCGTTTCTCATCCTCAGGCTCTTTATGACTATCTGCCGAGTGAGAATGACATGCAGCCTCTGCTGGCTTGGCTCGCTGTCATGGAGAAAGCACATGTCCACTTGGCAGGGTAATAACTCATTTATTGCAATAGAATCATAAATCCTATCTCGTTATAATGGAATTTCGTGTTTGCTTTTGTGTGTGGATCAACATTTTGTGTCTTTTTGTGTAGTTTGCAGAGTACTCTGAGTTTGGGTCACCTCCCTCGGCTCTTCTCTGCGGCCACGTCCTGTCTGTTGTCACCTCATACGCAGGTGGCTTCTGCAGCCACCAATACACTAAAGGTGAATAAGTGATCCAGCCACATCGAATTGACAAAGCTCGTTTGCCACAGCGTGCTCGGCTCAGGGGGCGTATTTCTGAATTGTGGTTAGAGATGGTGTATACTGTAAAATGACCATCCTCTCCACCACCTACTGCAGGGCAGCAGAGCATGCTCCAACAGTCTGATACAGCTCCGCTGTCACAAGGACGGATGCAGGAGAACATTCCTGACCACGGCTATAAGACTTTATAATAAATCACCTCCGGACAAATTCTCCTCAATTGAAAGTCAATAAACGTGGCACAGCTGTCACTTTATACTTTTGATGCACTGTATACACTTTTTTATTTATTTCACTTTATACATTTTTCTTCTTTTTCTAGAAATTCCTAAATGTAATATGCCGTGCTATTTTATTTTGATGTGTATTTAAAAAATGGTGGGGACGAATAAAGTAAAATCTAATCTAAATAATTAAATCCTACCTATGTGAGTTTAAAAAAAGTTAGTTTCCCCTCCGCCCTATTTTTGTTTGTATGAAGGGTCCTTATTATATATTATATATTTATTTCTGTTCATCTATTTCAGACATTGTTGACTGAATGTGTTGCCCCTCACATGGAGGGGATGGGCATGATCACCGCCACGGCCTCGGCAGGGAACCCCTCCTATGTCTGCAAAATGTTTCGGTAAGCTCCCTACCCGCTAACTCAGTCCGAACCTTTTATTGCCACGTATGTTTTTACATACACGGGATTCGTCATGGCGGGTAGTGCAACAATAGACAATAACAACAATTGGCAGTGCAAGAATTTAAATATAAAATAAAGTGCACAGACAGGCAGTTTTTAGTATTTTAACCAGTTTAAGTTAGTTTGAAGTGACAAGTGTATTCAAAGTGAAGAGTTGCGTGTATTTAAGTGAAGAATTAAGTGATGTGCAGGGGTGTGAACGGAAGGAAACTGTCCTGGGGCTGAAAGAGTCAGCTAGTGGGGGACCCGGGCTCTGTCATGCGCCTGGCTTCCCACGGGAAAAACTGTTTGTGTGGCGGGAGGTCTTGGTCCTGATGGAGCGCAGCCTCCTGCAGAGGGAAGGAACTAGAACCGTTTTAGTCCCGAGTGAGAGCGGCCGGCTACAATCTTTTTTGCTTACCTCGGAGTCCTTGAAGCGAACAGCCCTGAAGCGATGGCAGATTGCAGCCAATAACCCTCTCAGCAAAAAGAATGACGCGCTGCAGCCTGGCCTTGTCCTTGTCGGTAGCTGCAGTGTACCAGACGGTGATGGAGGAGCAGAGGATGGATTCTATGATGTCAGTGTAGAAGTGCACCATCATTGTCTTTGGGAGGTTGCATTTCTTCAGCGACATCAGGAAGAACATCCTCTGCTCCGCCTTCTTAGTGATGGAGCTGAGGTCCTGGGTTATGATGGAGCCCAGGAAACGGAAAGACTCGGGAGTCACACAGGGTGATGGGGCGGGAAATCCACAACCATCTCCAATGTCTTGAGAGTGTTGAGCTCCGAGTTGTTCGGACCGCACCAAGTCACATGAAGATGCTCATCGTGATAATTGTGTGTTTCAGCATCATAGAGGAAGGATTGTCTTATCGCTTCCACGCCTCCTGGCCATTTGTGCTGCAGAGCCTGGGTTGCTTCTATCGAGCGGCAGGGAAACAAGCTCACCCCATCATGACCAAGGTAAAGACACACACACACACACACACACACACACACACACACACACACACACGCATATACATATACATACATTTGGAGATCACTGTGAGAAGAGCAAGTTCAGTTTGCCTGAGCCTTTGTGTTGCGTACTCTGGATAGTCCCTGCAGTCTCTGGCGGACCTGCGCGCCACTCCTCATTTCCCCTTCAGCGGTGAGTTGGACCTGGCTGTAGGAGGCGCTGTAGAGAGCATGGGCCCTGAAGTGGTGCTGGGTGCTGTTCCTCTCAACATCACCGGCTACGAGTAAGTACAAACACATACACGCTCTGTGGAGCGGCGGTCTGGTCACTATAGTAGTTTAACTGACTGGGTTTTGTCCACCAGGGATGACTTGGAGTTCCCACGCAGCTGGCTGATCCCGGTCATACGGGACCACGTGAAGAACACCAACCTTGGTTTCTTCTCTTCCTACTTCCTCCCTCTCGCCTCCACACTCACGCAGAGAGGTAAACATATGTGTGCTGCTCAATTTCCGGCTCAGACTGTGATGCTGGATCTACTGTTCATGTGTGTTAACTGATGACATCTTGTGTTGTAGCTGTAGAATTGGAGCAAGCAGGCCAGAAACTCGAGTCCAAAGTCTACAAGACATTACAGACGCAGGTAATTCTACGCTGACTTTAACTTGTGAATTCACAGTAAAGAGTTCCAGTGACTGAGTTGTTAAGAGGTGCATGTCTCTCCCTTTTCCTTCAGATTTGGACCATGCTTCCTGGCTTCTGTACATGTCCTGTGGACCTGCTTGCATCCTTCAAAAGCATTGCCCGCACACTCGGCATGGCTGTGAATGAACGGCCGGACCTTCGGCTCACAGTGTGCCAGGCTCTACGCACGATCGTCAACAAGAGCTGCTCCACCGGTAGGAAGACTCGCGCATTCACACAGAGACGACGTATGCTGCTGCTACTTACCGTTTAATCAAATGATTCCAAACCATTTTGCAGAGGAAGAAAAAGCTGAAGTGGGCCGCTTCTCCAAGAACTTCCTGCCCATCCTTTTCAATGTGTACGGCCAGAAGCCTGCAGCCGGAGAGTCCGCCACCTACAGGATGGCTGTGCTGGACACCATCAAGGTCTACCTAACTGTCACCGAGACAGAGGTCAGTTAAGTTGTCTCGCATACTGCTACAAAAATGTGTCCATAAATTAACAGGGATTATAAGCCAATACTGAGATGCCGGAGTGTGACAGAGGTGCATGTATCTGGTCATTTTACTTGAGCTGGTGAATCGCTTATCAAAACTGTTCTTCTCAGATGATCTGCACATTCCTCCAAAAAGCCACAGACAGATTGAGCAGCTCTGACGCCACCGAGTTCACACGGTAAGACATGAATGTAGATCTATTGCGACACAATTATGTCTGCCTGTTCATTGTATATTTTAGAAAGGGGTACGTTTCATCATACTTACTCTGACATCTCTACTCCTCAGGCTGTCAATGATGGACCTTGTAGTTGCCATGGCTCCCTCTTTAGATGAGGTCACCATAACTAAAACCTTTGAGCTGATTAAGCCATATTTGGAGGTAAGAGTATAAAGATTGGGCTTAACGTCCCGTTTTGGTCAACTTTTTAACCTATATATATATATATATATATATATATATATATATTAAATCTTTGTCTGTTGGCTCGTTGTTTCTTTACTAGACCAAAGAGCCCGGCATGCAGAAGAAGGCGTACCGTGTGCTGGAGGAGATGTGCGGAGGAGAGAGAGATGAGGGCAGATCGTTTGTCGTAGCTAATCTGGAAGCGCTCAAAGTCGTGCTGCTCGAAACTCTGAAAAATGCCTCCTCACCAGCAAAGAGGGTGAGACTGCTGTGTAGGGAGAAATCCAATACAGCTGACATTAGATGACATTTATTTACTTACTTACTTGCAGTGCTGTCTGATTATACCTCTCGGTTTCTTTTGTTCCAACTATCTTGTTTTGCTCTTTTTCAGCCGAGACTGAAGTGTCTGATCCACATCGTGAAAAGTCTCAATGAAGAACACAGAGACTTCATAACCACATTGCTGCCAGAGGTACAAATACATGCCTGCCAACACTCACTCACTCAGAGTCCTGGTTGATACCATTTTAATGAGATCGTTCTTTTTGCCAGGTGATAATCTGCACCAAGGAGGTGTCTGTTGGAGCGCGTAAGAACGCCTACAATCTGCTGGTGGAGATAGGAAACGCATTCATCCGCTTCTGTGGGAACACAAACGGTAACTCGCCCGTCTGCCTTCTGTTGATGACGTGTGCATTCGAGTTTCTCGTTTTGACAATTTGATTTGAGTATATTAAGTGATCGTCTGCCTCTGATCCAGATGCCATGGAGCAGTACTTGGCGTTGGTGTACGCAGGACTTACAGGCTCCGTCACCATGATCACCTGTACAGTGTTGGCGCTAACTCGACTGATGTTTGAGTACAAAGGTGAGCCCAAGGACTTTCCTTAATTTCCTATTGGTGTTCTAAATGCTTTCTGTTTGTGGACTAGAATAAATCTGGTGCTTCTTCTTCAGACGCTATAGATGTGACCACCAGGGAGCAGCTGCTGCACAATGTGTGTCTGCTGCTGACGTCTCGTACCAGAGAGATAGTCAAAGCTGCCTTGGGCTTCATCAAAGTCATCCTCTTCATTATGGACCCCAAGACGCTGGCATCACATGCCACTGTCATGGTAGGCATTGACATTATACATACAATTCTATAAGAGACGGTCGTGCCCTCATTTAATCCAGATGTAACTCTGTTCAGTTGAAAGGAGTCGGGAGCATCAAAGACGACGTGAGGAGGCACTTCAGAACCAAACTGAAGAACATCTTTACCAAGTTCATCAGGAAGTTTGGGTTAGTGCTGGTTTTCTTTACTTTTTGTAAGACATGTGAATCACCTGTGACCTATTCAGCCAACAACAAGGAATCAAGCCAAATAAATGTCTTGGGATGCGGACATATGCAGTGCATGTGCAGCCTGGGTCACAAATGTCTTTCATTGTATTCTATTCCTGGTTTTGATTGGGAACTGGTATTGGATCAGGGATTCTTTTTAATTTATTATTTTTTGTTCTAATGTTTGTCTTCTACCAGTGAACCAAATCAGTTGTATTGTAAACATTGTGCAGTGGAATTATTAGAAGATGTTGGTATTTGATCAGTATGCTAACACTTAACAGTGGCGTGCTTTGTTCAATAGTGGCTATAATAGATTGGTCATATTCACGCGCGCGCGCACACACACACACACTACTAGCATGCAGACAGTCCTGCAGTGGATGTCTTGATGGTACCAGATGTCACCTCTAGGAAATGTACGACATCGCTACAGTGTCGGGTACTAAGTGTGTTTTTGTGCATTTGTCTTCTGTATTTCCAGCTTTGAGCTGGTGAAGAGCATGCTGCCCGCAGAGCACCACAAGGTCCTTGCGAACATCCGCAAGGCCGACGCTCGCACCAAGAGAAAGAAGCAGGCTTCAGAGAACCAGGACGACTCCAACAGCGAAGAGGATGATCCTAAAACCAAGAGCCAGAGGTAGACGGTTGTTCCCCCACGCAAAGTTCTGCATGTCCTCATATTTGTTTGGTTAAAAAACATCCTCTCCTCTCTAGTATTGAGGACATCCTGGCCGAGTCAGACAGTGATATGTCAGAGGACGAAGGAAAGAAGAAGTATTCTCAGAAGAAAGCAGGCAAACCGCAGAAAGCAAGGGCCTGGCTCAAGGAAGGAGAGGAAGATGACCCACTCAACTTCCTGGATCCCAAGGTTTCCCAGAGAGTGCTAGGTGATGCTGCTTTTTGATTGGTCCAAAACAGAAAGCTCACTACAGCCCGTGGCGGTGTTTGTTAACATGAGTTATTGTTCTCTCTCAGCCACCAACCCAGCGATGAAAAAGAGTGCCAAGGTTGCGCACGGCTTCAAGGTGACGTCAGACGGACGGCTGATCATCAGAGAGGATGACGTGGAGGATGTGAAAGACAACGGTGAGGGGAACCCCGTCCTGAAGACAGCCGCCTGGTACGTTGCATTCTGTCTGAACAGATTGGGACAATAATGGAGTACTTGTCCCACAGATGAGGGAGAGATGAAAGATATCCTAGAAGAGGCCGGAGTCAAGAGTGTAAGTACATGTGACAAAGTAATCCTGGAGCTGTAGAGACATTTCTATTTCTGTTTTTCATTCCCCGTCTACGTTTTTTAAAATCCCCCTCAGAAAAAGTCACTGAAAAGGAATTTCCAGAATGACAACTTCGATGATGACATGGACATTCAACCCCAGCAAAAATATAAAGGTAGGTCTATGGTGTGGAGGTATGGGATCTAGTCTACTGACCATATTGCTTTATGAAGAATAAAGACATAGAAATGTATCATCCATCAAAAAAGAAATTAGAGAGCTGCACATAGATATAAAGTCTATGGAGTGGAGACGCATATGTTGCATCACTCCGACTAGGCAGCAAGGGAAATTAAACAGGACACACTGAGATCAATAAAACGGATCAATCAACTGGAAGTGACTGCCCTAAAACACTCACCATTGTTCACGTTTATATTTTGTTGCCAAAATTCCCTTTTTTGTATCTAATATTGTACTATTCATATTTGTTGGTGTTTAGTCTTTAAAACTTTATTTTCACCGTAGTCAAAACGCCTGTATTAAAGTGGCAATCAAACGCCACCACAAATTGCATGTTTAAATCCACAAACCACTACACTGTGCATCAATGAAATGCTGTTAACTATATAGAAAGAAAATGGGATCAAATATTGTGCAAATTTCAGAATAGCTGTTGCATAATAGGCTTTATTCTGGCCTACCAATAATGTGTTGAGCGATAGTCTCTTATCGCCTAGGCTGGACTAGTACTCGACAGCCTCTGAAGAATCAGCATAACTCTATAAGGCTTTTGGGAGGTTCTGTAGTGGTCGGGTCCAAGTCGTATTGTGATTCAGGCTAATCGGCACATGTTTTCCTCAGCTGGCGGCTCGGGTATCCACAGAGCCCTGGGAGGAAGAGAAGACATGGGTTCAGACTACAAGTCAAAGGTGAGCTTCACAGCATGCAGAAACACGCTTTGCGTGAGTTGTTGCTTAGAAACTTAAGTTCTGTTTTTGCGTCCCACATCTCAGAAAGGAAAAGGAGATGTGAAGAAAAAAGGAAAGGTGGATCCTTATGCTTACATCCCTCTGAAAAAGTCCCAGCTCAATCGAAGGTAACACTTGTCTTGAAAGTAGACCGTTTATAAGCTTCTCTCACAAGGAACTTGTTTGCTACAGTAAGACGCTAACCGGTTGCGTCCTTGGCGTGTTCACAGAAAGCGGGCCAAACTGCAGGGCCAGTTCCAGGGCATGGTGAGAGGAGCCCAGAAGGGGGCGCTGTCTGGAAAGAAAATGCAGAAGAAAAAGAGGAAAGCCTGAAGAGCATTCTTCTATTCCTCAATGGACTTTAATTGTGTTGTGTGTGTGTGTGTGTGTGTGAAAGATAGTGTGTTCAGAAACATACTGAAGTGTAGACATACACTTTGAATGTGTGTATGTTTGTTTGTCATTGAAGGTGAAACCAGTTTGTTTTTAAACTGTTCCTTCTCTCTAACCTCTCAAATGTTTCCGACATTATAAAACTTTGTAGACCGTTGTCTGTCAAAGAATCACGCAACTGTAATCTGTTGGTTCTGCATCAGATAAAAATCCCCCGCCGTAAAGAACAGCGTTTTGACTGCTCCTAACGCCCACAGTGAACCTGTGTCTCGCCTTCTATTGCAGAAATCTAAATAGTATTTTGAGTTCCCAGTTTGTCTACATGGTTGTCCTCTGGTTGCGATGTCTCCCACGCTATCAAAACACCTTCTTTTCTTTGCAAGATTGTATGAGGTGGATTGTACGACGACTTTATCTAATTAATTAGCCGCTCTGTTTGAGTTTGAAGTGTGCTTCGTGACGCAGCCCGTCGGTGTCTAGACGAGGGGATGGCCCACCGGACCGGATTCATTCACACAATGCAGTAGTTGTCCTTGATCACACACCTGGCGGAGATCTGCAGCACCGCTCTGCTTTTCTCTTATTCGTCACTAGAGGGCACTGTAGACTTCTTGGTTATTACCAGTGAACAAAAGGCTTAATTCATGCATTTTAAGATTATTAAATACAAATTGTGAGCTGTTTCTGTACTGATGTTTGAAGCAATATTTTGTTTTTGCTAATCCTGACCATTTATCTCTAGCCTGTAGTAGGTTTTTTCATGCGACAGTGTAACTTCAATTGAGCTCCATAAAGGTTGCGTTTACATACTCTAGGCCTTGTGTGATTCATTGCCCCAGATGGATTGCAGCAAAGTGAGTCATGAAGCGACCTCCTAATCGCTCTCTTTTGTGTCTGAGCACAGTGTCAGTCAGTGTTTGAGGAGGAGAGCAGATGTCCTGAGCGGATTCACGACAGTCAGTAGGCATCCTCTGCACTGCAGTCAAATGTGTATGAAATGGCTTCAGAAAGTGTACACACTTTAGGAATATGTGTTATTTATCATAGTAGTTTATTACACAATAAACCATAGTAATGAGGTGAAAACATGCTTTTGGAAAAGGGTTTAATAATCCCAAATAAGTGCACTGCAGTACTACTGCACAGAAATGTCACTTAGCGTTAAGACTAAAGCCATTAGAAATGTATAATTTTATATACATTTTGCAGGCTACACAAATGTCATTGCTGGTGATATGAGTGTGATCAGTTTAATGAAAGAGGAACCTATATCACAAAATGTTGCGTCCTGCAAAATCCAATGAAATAATGATCATTGGGTGTCCGTATCACTAACCCTAACATGCCTATAAGATAACTATCCACAAGTCCTCTTGAAATACAATATACTATTTAAGATTTAAGTTAATAATTATGAAATAAATCTGACAGACCACAAATAAAAAAAAAACATGTTTTATTGAAGACACACAAAAGGTTAATAAAGCAATAATGGGAATGGTCATTTCAGTCACTAAATGCTGAACAATACACATTTTCAATGTCATCTTTAACTTGATGCTATTAAGACCACAAATACACAATATGCCAGAATGCTAAATCAATCTTGATATTCCCCATCCTCAAAGATTTGAAAACCCAGAAACCCACCTGACACTAAATAGAAAACAGATGCAGACAGGGCTTGTACTATAATAAATAAAATGTGGAGGAACTGCACTGCAGTTGCAATAAAATCAATAAACTTTTACAAAAATGAATTTGGTTAAAAAGTAGTCTGATTTGTATGAACCTAAGAGTGTACATTAACAACTCAAAATATAACTGACATTGTTGTGCTTGTCTTTTACTACATGCGGTGTTTATCACCACGTCCTGGCTCTACGTTATTATCCTCGGCCAACTCAAAGTAAAACATTTACCAGCATCACTCAGAAACCGCCTGTCTAACTTTCAACACCTAAATCCATTTAGTTACATTTCCAGAAAGGATTGCACTTCCTCTTACCACTTCAATCAACAGAACATATAATACTGTATATCAATCAAGTTACTACATGTTTGTTGTTTTTTAATTATTTTATTTAAACTAAAAGCTGATTTTGATATCTGATAAATATTAGTTTGCTGTCCAGCAACAAAGCCCAGAGCTCGTGGCTTCTAAGATCTTACGCCTCTCTCTGTTGTCTTTGGGGTGAAAGAAGGACATGGGTGCGTACGGAATAAGTTGAGATGTTTCAGTTGTTCATTGGAGGCCCCCTCTTCTTCGTCAGAGCCTGGGTGGGGGTCGAGATGGCGGAGGTCCCGGGGGTGCCGTGGGTGCACGAGTTGGGGGTGGACCTAGAGGTGGTTGGGCCACGGGAGGGGGGGCGCGGGAAGGTGGCGTGGTGCGGGGCCCTCTCGATGGAGGCTTCGTCCGGGGCACTGAGTTGGAGACCAGAGGTCGCTGTTCGGCGGGCGGAGGAGAAGGAGGAGGAGGAGGTGCGGAGGGAGGGTGATATGTGCGAGGAGAAGCCTGGGTGTTTGGGGTGGACTCTCCATCTTTGACCCGTTGGAAACTAATGCAGCGACCCTACATGACACGCAGGCGGAGGAAGGTTAAACCACAAGCACACATCATTTCAATGCAGAATACAAATTAAAAGGCAAAGTCAATGAGCTTTTAAGATCCCCCAGTCAACAAGGTTTGTGTGAGTCTTTGCCCGGCTCGGCTGACAGAGGCATATGTGTCCGAGGCCCTGCGGGGACACAGAGCGGCTTCTGTTTTCTGTCCACACCTGCACTACAATAGCTGTGATGCTAGCAAAGGCCGGCTCTGAGAGCGTTAGCACACAGACACACAGACACATGCTTTCCCCCATTCCCCTCCTCTGCTCTAGAAGCCTCTGCTGTGCCTCTTGATGCAGAACATAAAGTGCTTTATGTCTCTTGTGTTGGACTTGGAATCTAAAGAGGGGAGGGGAGGGGGGGGGGTTCAATAACCCCACAATAGATAACAGAGGACCCTTAGCATTTAACATAATTTACAAGTTGGGGAGAATGGAACGCGACTCTTATTGTTCTCATTGATGGTTTCCTTCTCTGTTCCCTGCATAACATCCTTCTGTAGACACACAAACAGACACAGGCACACGCACACGCACACGCACACACACACACACACACACACACACACACACACACACACACACACACACACACACACACACACACTCACACACTTGTCTTGCTCAGTCAGTGTGTGAAGGATGGAGGGTAGGTCTCTGTGTCACAGACCCTTGGTGGTCTGATTATAACACCTTATTAAACAGAGAGGCCCTAAAGTCACACAGGGGCCAATAAGAGAACCCCAAGCAGCAGTAGCTTTGTGACTTAGGGGGCTATTGTGTGTGTGTGTGGGTGTGTATGTGTGTGTGTGGATATGAGGGTTGAGTAATTGATTGGGGACAGCCCAGTTGGGGGCTGACTGCTTCGGTCTTGTCGCTGGACCGCGGTGAAAAGGAAAGTTTGTGAGCAGCAGAGCAGCAGCACATCACCAGAGAGAGCATATGGACACAATGAGAACACAAGCTCATGAATATGAGTGTGTGTGTGTGTTTGTGTGTGTGTGTGTGTGTGTGTGTGTGTGTGTGTGTGTGTGTGTGCGTGTGAGACTGTAAGCATGCCTCCACCAGAGCATATGGCCTGAATGAAACCTCGGCCTCATGAATAACAGAAACAGAGAGAGAAAGGTTTAGGGGCTGGCTGCAAGAGAACATCACAACAACACAAGATTGGTGCAGCAGAGAATTGGAGTAGAGGAGTAGACCTGGTCCACTTTTAAGGAGATGGTATTTGTGAGAGGTCATAAATGAGTCACTTGTGATGGTCAGGTTTTTGTGTGTGTCCATTTGGCTGTGATGTCTGTCACCGCCGAGATTGGTTGTCTGCATTTACTTTGCAGTCTGTAGCCTATTTAAACTGGAGATGATCAAGTAAACCATTTTCACTGGAACTACTTTCAATAGAAGAAATAATCCCAATAAAAAAAAGTTGGAATAATTTTCATTGGGATACCAGTGAAGCTGTTACTTGAAACAAATGTGAAATTATTTATTTTCAATTAAAATGTTCAGTTTGATAAAAAGTGAGACGACTGTCTCAAAGTCAAGTTATATGGTTGAAAGCTTCCGGACAAGTGAGATGGGTCTTCGTGTTGATATTGTTTTTAATCAACATACAAAATACTTTGAGCAACAACCAACCCAACTCCATTCACCTCGACTGTAACTCAATCCACTTAAACCGTCTGCACGGCTCGATACCACTCCACTGATACAACTTGTTTTTGTAATTTTGGTGAATTGATCCAGTTTATGGGAGGTGACTGGGGGACGGAGGGGGAAGAGGAGGGAGGCGCCTGTGTGTGAGGACGGAGGGATGGCGGCCGCCCTCTGCTCCGGCCCACTGTGTGGCGGGGCCGGAGCAGAGCCCTCCGCTCTGGGGACAAAAGGAGGCAATCTCTTCTGTCACAATATGGCTCGTGGCCTTTCAACTCCCCATCTGTTTGTGTGACGCTCAGTCGACGGAGCTGACACACACGCTGCAGTGACACACACACACACACACACAGATCAAACGCATACAGCCGTGTGGCAGAAACTGGCAGCCCCCGTGATGGCCGTTTGCAGAGGCAGTGAAGTAGCAGTAATGTGGGGAGAAAGCAGGGCGAGCTCCTCCTGAGCCGCTGCGTGGCAATCTACATTGATCAGCGCTAGTTATCCCTGTGCTTTTTATCACTTTGTTGGGCTGTTTGTCATCCGCCTCCTGTCTCTTGCTTGTTCGACATTACTACTCTGGGGGATTTAGATCGGCGCCTGTCTTATCGTTGTCGTCTTTCACGTCAGATATGGCTATGAGAACAGATTCGAAACAACTATGTTTACAACAAAAACTGTTTTTATCCTCCTCATTTCTTTTCATGTGAGATAATGAGCCGTGAAGGGAGTTGTGGGCGTCATTTTTTAACCAGAGCCCCACAAAGTGGCTGACAAAGACTAAAGGAACTTTTGCCCTGAGAGATGAATTGTTCGGCTGAGAAAAAATATCCAAGATGGAAAGAAGTCATAAAACCATTCATAGTGAGCATTTTTACAGACTCTAGTAGACACACACACGCACACACACACACACACACACACACACACACACACACACACACACACACACACACACACACACACACACACACACACACACACTGTTGCATGGTAAAGATGAATCATGTCATTCAAAGAACAAATCAATACATTTCTCAGTGATATGGCTTCCGCTATGAGAGGCGACAATGAAACCATTTATAACGAAGCAGCTGTCTCACCATGACAACCAGTAGGATGATGAAAACATGTTGGTAGGGTTATGGGATGCCCTGGGTCAAGTTAGATAATAGGGGCCACTCTGCTCTCTCGTTCCGCCATAGACAGTGATGTCACGATTTAGGACTTTTCAGGAGCAGAGGTCGTGGCCAGTAAGATAACACGTTAAGATTTTCAGCTGAAACAAAACCTTGTAGCTTTTTCTTCTGTAATTAGCACTTGCAAGTAGAGTGGGTGTGTGACATACTATTAGGAAACCATATTAAAAAGACTGTAATTTTCTAGGAGACGCGGTGAATTGTCAATGACAGTGGTCCTTGTGCGTGAACAATGGCTGCTTTGACGAAGAGCGCAGGATCAGTGGCGCATTGACCGTCTGTTAGTGTGTCAGTGTGCGTGTAGAGAATCAGTACTGAGCTGCTGTGTTGAGAATTGTACATGTTGCTCAATGACACGTGTTGTCTTTATGCAGTGTGACAGACAGAATGCAGATGCTCTATTGTGCACACAGAGATGGAAAATACATAAAAACCCTGTATGCCATCCGACCCATCAAAGAGCCTTTAGGTGTTTTTTACCCACAGAGCAATCCCTCAAAATTACACATAATTACCAAAATGTAGTTTTCTATCATTCATCATGGCTGTTTTGTTGGATTAGATTTTCTAGTCATGTTTTAGTGTGAAAATAAAAAAGGAGTGTGAATCTCACCTCGTCTCCAGGAAGTGGTCTCATCAGAGACACCTGGTCGTAACCTCTCCCGAACAAAGCCCACAGAGCATCCAGCTTCCCCTAGAGGACCGGGAAGAAGGACAATAAGGCACAAGAAAATAATCAAAGGGACATTTTCAAATAAAAAACACAATTTTAAATGTACATTCAACTTTTTGTCAATGACTTGCATGAAAGACCAACCTGAATGGGTGAGTACCACCTCCTCTGCTGTGGGCGGCGGCGTGGTGGTTTTCTCGGCTTTGGCTCATAAGGTTCAAATTCCTGCTCTGGCATTTTTACGACTGCATTTTTAGGTTTGTCCAGTTTCGCACCTTCCTCAGTTGACCCTTTCTCCCCCCATCGCACCTGGGAAAACCTCATTTATATTGATATGCCTTTGAGCATTGAATGTGTGTGTGTGTGAGCGCATGTACACGTGCGTACCTCCATGCGTTTGATGCCACCCACTCCTCTTCCTCCATAGTAGGACGCATCCACTGTGGGCCACCTCTTCTTGGGCATCCCGTCCTCATCATCTGAGTCCTGAGAGTAAAACTCAATTACATGACACAGCATATATCCTTCTAAACATACTACTATTACTTATTACCATGAATGTTAATTACAACAGTTGCATTGAGAGAATAAAACATGCCTTACTGGCTCTGGGGGAGGAGGTGGTGGAGGTGCTTTGATCACCTACAGGTTGAAAAAGAAATGGCATGAGGGAACCGAAGATGTAATGAACAAATGATTGACGAATCCAACGTCTGAAGTTCAAACTGACCAAAGTGCAGCAGAGCGGCCAGAACCACCACATCAGCAGCAGAGCCAGCAGCAGGAACACCACCAGCAGGGACACGAGCACGATGGTGCCGTCAAACTGCACACAGACACAGGGGGACGGGATTCAGATTCAACTGGACTGAAAGGCGAGAGAAAGGTGAAAATGAAAGGCGAAAGTACTCACAGTCTCCTCTGATGACAGACACAACAGAGGAGACCTCAGAGAGGGAGGAGAGAAGAAGAGGACTAGAGAACCAAAAGAAAATAAGAAGGATCAAAGGAAGTTCTTTCAAATAAGGCAGCATGCCAGAAGGAAATGATCATAGTGCGTTGTTGTGATGGTGCAGACTTCACACGCAGGATGTACTCACACACTCTGTAGTAGTGATGTGAACCGAGCTGGTGATGTAGGAGAGGCCCTCGTTCATGCTCACCTGCAGGTAGATCACCCTGCACACAAACACACACAAACTGGAGACTGGTCTTATCGTCCAACAAAAGAAACGCTGCAGTGCACATCTGCTTGTATGCACACATTCAACGTTTTGTTTCAGCTACTGTACCAGCTTGCCCCAGGGTGTCACACATTCCTCCTTCTACTTTGTCCATACTTGCTGCCTTATAAGCACACTAAACATGCTGACTTGGACACAAAGCCGACGACTCAAAAGAGGTCAAGGAGTTCTCCACCCACGGAAGGAATCTGTGCGGATCAGACCCAGACCTCTCATGTGGAAACCACACACAGCGAAATGACTAACTACTCTCCGGTAGTCATTGCTGATATCTTCAGCTATATCTGCACACACAGAGGCAGGCGGGGACAAGAAACAGGATGACATGTTTAGTTTTTGGTTCGATAGATATCGAGGCTGATGGAGGCAAAGACTGTGCAGGATTGAGGCGTGAGTTCAATATTCAGTTGACAGGTTATTCACAAAGCTTTTCAGAAGTATCAACAAAAACAAGACATTCTCTCCAAATAGGCGTTTGAGTGTGGAAATGTGGAGCGCTGAATTGTAGTTTTCGGGTTTGGAAAAGAATGGAGAAAGGCTTCTTGTGCTGTTCTTATGGTTTGGGGGGCAGAAACAAGAGGGGCATTGAGCTCTGGGTTCAGATTTGAGGAGGGGGCGACAAGGGGGAGGTCACTGCTGGGCTGGGGAGGGGGGGCAGAGGAGAGGAAACAGAGTGGGGGATGGTAGAAGGAGGGCCTTTCCTGTTCTACATCCCTTCAGCACTGTCCCTCCCTTCAGAGACCCCCCTCTACACTTCCTCAATCACTCACTCTGTTTTCGCCTCCTCACCCTCTCCTGCGTCCTCTCCATACCGCTGAAGCTCGTCTCATAACTCACGCTGACGCTGACTTTAGAGAAGGACATTGGCGGTGCAGGTCCCCACTCACCTTTTCTTCTACTTCTTCTTCCCTCCCTCCTCTGCTCCCCCAACCAATGATATGCTCAGCGCTCCTCTCAGGCAGGCAGGGGCCACGCTGCTATCAGCTCCTCTCTGACAGACGGATCTCAGCCCCTATCAATCATCAATCTGACCACTATATATGTCTTTGCCCTGTGTGTGTCGGAGGGGGAGCTGCATCCGGAAGGTTCCCAGTCAACACAGATTTGTGTGACGGCAGCGGCGTCAATGACTTCATTATATGCGACAAGGCTAGGGTGGAACGGGAGGTGAGTGAGGGGTCTTTGAGGTGTTGCCCTCAGACCTCATGTATAGACTTTACAACCCCAAAACAGGAAGCAGTTCACCTTTAATGGGATCTGCCATATAATGATCATACACATTATTGATAAAGTCTAGTCAATGAAATGACAGAAACAAGTGAAAAGGTTGTTTTGCAATCTGTATGAGAAGGCAATGCTAATACACTGTTGGTATAATCTGTCCGTTTCCTGATGTGTGTGTGGTTCAGCTTTATTAATAGGTACACAACATGTATATATATATATATATATATATATATATATATATATATATATATTAGGACAGACATGGATATATTCTGCAGCTTACGAATAACGAAAACACCTGTCCAGCCTGCACAGTGACAGACTCGCTTCAATTCCTATTTCCATATCTATCTGCACGTTATTACCCTAACGTATTTCCCTCAGCCATTCACAGCTGACTTCCTCTTTGGAAGCACTCAGGGTGTTAAGGCAGTGCTGCCTCTGCTTGGCTTCTGTTACATGGAAGCATAATTCCTTCAGGCTCTCTTGCGATGTGTAATGATGCTCCCTGTTGGGCTCTGTTATTAGGAGTAGCAGCACGACCCACAACAAATACTGCTCAATTGGGAATAAGGTGAATTGTTGCTGTTTTTTCCTCAATCCCCTAATGTCTGAGTTCAAATATAAATGATATGTGCCACGTCTATCATATCGTGGGAGTAAAATAATACTGTAAGTGACATACTCTTAAAATATCCCTGCCGCCACAGTTTGAAAACTACATTTCTTCTTTCCAAATCTCTGACTAGTGGTTCGCCATCAAAGCAGTACTTTTTACTGGCAGACAAGACAAGCTCAAAACACGCAATAAATCTGAGTGACAGCAACAAGACAGATGATGACTGGGAGGTGTCTGAGGCCGCAGGCCGGAGAGTATAATTATGCACAGGACTGCAGGCAGCGGGCACGGGGAGGCCGCTGGGCCTCGGTCCTCTCAGAGTTCTGCCCACAGCATCGCTCTGTCTGCCCTGCAAGAAACTTCTGCTCTTCACCACCAGAAGCAAAGCCAGAAGCCCTCAGAGGAAACTTTACACTGCCCCTCCGACTCCACTCACACTTTAGCTCTCCCAAAGTGTCAGACAGAGATTGGGATACATCACACAACACGTAAACACACACACACACACACACGGTAATGACGGTTCTCTCCAGCAGGCTCTCATTAACTTGTGTTCCTGGGCTCTCCTCCTGTTGTCCCCTTGTGATTGGTGTCTGGCTTCGTTAGCTGCGACAAACACTGATTGATCACAGACACTCAATGACTTTGGCCCTAATTTGTTGAAGGACGTCAGTCTTCTGGTGTCTACACCAAACTTGCGAGCAGCTGGCAAATATCTGGGAGTGTTGCAGCTGAACACGGAGAGCTTGGCAACCGGAGTGATGACTGAGAAAGCGCATTGGGGTGTAGATGCAGTGAGAGCTTACCTCCCAACCTCCTCTACGACAGGAGCAGGGCAGAGCAGGAAGGTGTCCTCTATCCCAGCTGGTCTCTCGTCTGCACAGGGAGAAACACAACCACACTTTAAGTCTGAAAAATGTCAACATGGTTCCGAAATGTTTTCTTAAATGCAGCAGCCAAAGCAGAATCTCATAATGCATTTGTGAGTTAGCTTTCATGTGCTTGTGTATTTTTGCATAACTTACCCACAGTGAGCGTATCGTTTAGTTTAAAGCTGCAGAGGACCTGGTCAATGTTTCGGGCATGGAGAAACCCGTTGCCTCTCACCACCACCTGGAAACTCTCTGAGACAAAAACAACGAGTGCAGGCACCATCAGAATCGATTCGCTATATTCACATTTAAGCATGACAATCACAAGATACATATTTTCAGCTATATGTGAAAGATTTAGAAGATCAAAATCGAGCTGCTATTTTAGTTTGAAGTAGGGAACATTTCTGCTGTGCCAAATGCTTGCAGCCATTATTTCCCTGACGTGCTCAACTTAAGCAGGAGAAACGTGTGCATGCCTCATTACTGCTTGTTTATATCTGTGTGCTTATGCGTGTATGTGTGGAAAGGCCATAATAAGCTCCAATGGTGATAATGCAAAAAGTGCTGCTATTCACAAATATGTGCCGTGCAGTAGCTTCAAAGTGTGTGCGCGTGTGTGTGTGTGTGTGTGTGTGTGTGGTGTTGACCTTTAGCTTCCCCCAGGCACTGTTAAAGTGCACTGACAGAGGCTTGCCAGCATATGCTGGAGTGTCTCTGTGGCTGCTACCCAGCATATGTTAGAGAGCGGAAAAAAAACACTTGCTTAAAAACATGCCTGCAGGGCTGACAACAGCACAGCTCCGGCAAAGTATGTCTGACCTTAACTGTGGCGCCATTAACACATGTCTGTATGCATCCGTTCGCAACTTTGTGCACATACTGTACGTGTGCACTGCCTTTGTATTTTCTATGGATGTGCGTGCATGGATGTGTGCAGGCGCGTGTTATGAACGTGCATGTGTGTGTGTGTGTGTGTGTGTGTGTGTGTGTGTGTGAGGTCTCGGTCTGCGCAGTGTGCTTTCCTCTAGCATTATCCTGGCTAATAGAAGTGAACATTTGTCACACCTTTAACATTTAAAGCTCCAGCGTGAAGATCACCGGATGAAAACATCACAGGCTCTGGGTGGATGTGTAACAGTATTTCCTTAAAGTTCAGACCTTAAAGCTGAAGAGCCATAAATACAGATACACCAACATAGGCAGAGTGGAGGAAACAAACGCCGCTTTATATCTGCCTACACATCTCTACATATTTACAGATGCTGTGCCATAAACAACAGTGTATAAAGTACACAATACAGTGAAATTGAGCATTCACAAAACAGGGATAAGTTGTATATATTTCATACTGTATATGGCATACAGCAGGTATTGAGACAAATAATCACAAATTGCATTGATTTGCCTCAGAAAGATAAAACTATCTTTTATTAATTTCAAATAACCTAGAACTATGCACACAGCCAACCTCAAACAACTGTGTCCATATGTGTGTGCTTATTTACAGATGTTGAATAAAATGCAACTTGTCAGTGCTGCTTGTGCCCTTTCCCCAGTTAGACTCAGATTGCACATATGTATTCACACAAAAACACACATAAACCACCAAATGACCCACGCATCTCATTACAGCCTAATAATGAACCTTTCAACATGTCTTCCTCTTCCTGCTCTCAATGTACTGTAACCACAAATACATTACATCTATATACAATATTATTAAAGAACTTATTTCAATCATTTGTATATTACCTGTTTGTTTATGTGGTTTTCAGCCACAACGACGTGCAACTTAATTAGGGGTCTTAATTATTCCTATTGCTCAGTGCCGTGGCTGCTTTATCAGTCGTCCCCCTTTCACCCGATATTACCATCAAACAGCACAAGCTGCACTGACAGGGCGCATGTGCAAAAACACACAGACACACACACACACAGACATACACACACACGCACACACACACACACACAGACACACGCACAAGAAAACATAAAATGGTCATGACTCATGGTAGATGGCAGATATTACTCCAATGAAATCTAATTCTAAGCCTGACAAGAGTCATACTCCTTTCAAAGTAGTAGTAGCAGTGCATTGCATTATTACTACATGTAACAGTTCAACATCATGATAACAGTTCAGTCATCATGCATAATCAAAGCAAAACGTTTTCTAAATATGAACATTTTTAAATACACTCTATCGCTGTTTCCAAAGACGTTTTATCCAAACTTAGTAAATAATTGATTGATAGGAAATAAAAAGAAGTCTCGATTTGAAAGCCTTCTACACACAACCTGACACAGACACACACACACACACACACACACACACACACACACACACACACACACACACACATGGAGGCTTGACGGGCTAAAAGGTCAGTGCTGTCAGACACATGGTGGGCAGGGACTGGTGCTGCCCTGCTGACATGTCCAACACATATGCTGCTGCCCTCTCGTCTGCTCTGCCTTTGTTGCCACATGTCCATTTACATCGACACCCAAGCGGTTGACAAGGATTTGATTTGTATGACTGTGTGCCTGTGTGTGACTGTACACATCTGAATGCACGGTTGTCTCGCATGCGTGGATAAAATGGGCCGCGGCTTGTCCGAACAGTGGCACTTCAATCACATTAGTGCGACAGGACAGTGAAGGACAGGGAGGGGCAAAGGAGGCCGGCACAACGGGGAGGGAAGGGTCAGACGTTAATGAAAGCAGCAATCTCTGCTGTCATGTTAGATCTAAGGCCCAACTCTCACTGTCCTCTCAGTGTGTGTGTGTTAGAGGGGGATCCGTCCTGGCATGTCTGATAGTGGGGCCCAACGTTCACTGTCCAGTCTGATGGCCTGTTTGCAGGCAGCTCGGTCTGGTCACTTCACATCAATGTGAGGGACAAATGTGTGTGTGTGTGTGTGTGTGTGTGTGTGTGTGTGTGTGTGTGTGTGTGTGTGTGTATGCTGACGAAAGAACATCTTAATATGTGTGTGTGTTGGTGTCAAGCTTGTATGGTATGTGACTACATGCAGGCACAGATGAAGACGGAGAGAGAGAGACTGTCACAACACCTATGTGATATGTCAGTCTATAAGTACATATAAACGCATTACAATGGAGACGTTTATATTCAAACCTCTGGAGAATCTGGACTACAGGATTGTAGTTACACATAAAAGCAAACTCTTGTTAGATACTTGACATAAAATGAATTCATACTGAAACAATAAGCATGATCATATCTAAACATTGCATGTGTAACATAAGGGTTATATGTTATGTATACACACTGTGTGACAACAAAGGCAACACACTCATAAGCATGTATTCAGTCAACTACAAACTTTGCCCTTCATTAATTAGGCCAGAATCAGGTCTTGGTTAAAGCGTGTCCTCAGTTTCTTAGTTCACTGACCATTAGGCTGCTCATCAATCGAATAATAAATGAGGCTGTTGGAGGATGTTTGGGCACACGTCGAGTGACGCACTCAGACCAGAGGATGTAATTATCACAAGACATGACAAGTGCGATTCTTTATTTTTGCATTGCTCTCCCCAACCCTCCCCCTCCCTTCTCTCCATCTCCTTTCCCATCTTACATATCCCATAATGAAGGCTAATCTCCATTGGTTGTCCTGGTAGCACTGCTGCGAATGCACTCTCTTAAGTGAGCCCTAATAAGGTCATGTCAAAGCTCATCCATCCTGCTGACTACACATAGCGTCTCTCTCTCCCCGTCTCTCTTTAGTCGTTATCCTGTTTTTTACCTCCTGAAACTGCTGTCTAGAGGCACAAGAGCTGGGCGTGGACGAAGAGTTGAGAAGGAGGACAGGGCTGAAACAGCCATTTAAAACTAGGCCAGAGAAGCAGTCATGCTTAAAGATGCTCAGCTAATTCCTCTGACCAACACCCGTCCCCCCGCCTCTCTGTTGCACACACGCTGCGCTGAAGCAGCGATGCTAAATTCCCCCGGCCGTGAATGACAATACGCTCACTGTCACTCCGCAGTCCTAAGCGTGTGTGCGATTACTCAACCTCATGTTCCACTCCAGAGGCTTTTGATGACTGTCATCGGACACAATCGCACACCGTGACCGCCCAATGTCCTAAAAAGAAGGGCTGACCTGTGCACCTCACACGTCTTACCTCCTGCACACACACTGGACGGCTCTGCCGCTAGGATCTCGATGCAGGACTTCTTGATGATCTGAGTGATCAGACAAAAGGGGAAAATGCCACAAGACCATGTAATAACATAATAGATTGTGAGTGGATGAGTGTGAATTTGTTTCCATGTGGGATGGATGTGTCTTACCGAGTCAATGATTCCTCTCAGGGCTTGGAATCCTCCCCATACAGGAAACACGTGCTCCACTGTGTCTGCAATAGTTGCGAGCTAGAAAAAAATGCATACACGGAAACTTGTGATTGCATTCTTTATGCAATTTCAATATATTCAATATCCTTCTGTGGATCCTACCTGAGTCTGGTTGAACTCTTTGACCCCTACACAGTAAACAATGGCTCCCATAGACCTGGCCCTCTGAGCCTGAAAAACAGAACAAATAGACCAGAGGTCAGGCCTTTTCTTGTGGAGCCAAACAAATCTCCCCGAAACACTCTGTAGCATAATTAAAGCACAAAGGGGCGTCCTATTTGTTTACTAACCATGTAACAATGAAACCGTTACATAATGTTCCAGAATGAAAACAATCACAGGAAATAGTGAGCATTCACAACATGTGTTAAGTTGAACCTTTATGTGAATTGAACAAAGCAAATTATTAACGGCCAAGTTATTTGATTTCGATTTGCACGTTCATCAATAAAAAAGAATACTATCAATTGACTTAATGTGTCATTACTCAGTATCAATGAAATGAACAATCATAACATCTTTAACCTATCAAACAACAACCTACAGTATGAAGTCCACGCCCTATGGCAGTTTTCAAGTGTCTACAGCCTTCACATCTTTTCATCTCGTACGTCCTGAAGTCTCTTACCTCTCGCTGAGCTGTGTCAAACTGCCACTCGTTCAGTTCTCCGTCCGTCAGAGCGATGATAACGCTGGCTGTGCCTGCAGAACACAAAAGCTTCATGTTCTCTGAAACAACGCACTAAATGTAGGCTCACGTGAGGAAGCATATTGAACCGAGCTTACCCTGCCTCTCTTGGTATATCTGCGCGTTAGCCTGCAAAGAAACAAGTTACAATTACAATAGCCGGCACTGGTTTAAAACATGTTGATATTGTTACAAAGCCAGAGTGTGGCCTGGCGAGGCCCAATACACATGAGCTCGGGGCAGGTGGCATTCAATTAGGCTGTATGACTGAAGATTGTTGGATGCTCTTTTGATAGGACATGCATATGAACCCTTTCTTCACCTGATTGCTCTTTGCTTTAGATAATCAAATGTATCTGAATAAAAATGAGAACTAAACAATGTTGAAGTTTGGGATCATGCTTAATTTGGCGACGCCTGGCTTCAGTATGAACACTGAAAGCTCAGCAGTTTCAAGAAGCAGCCGGTCATTGATGATCTGAGCCACTCTTCATGTAATCTCATTCCAGCTCAATTAGTCCTCACTGGACATTTGACAGAATATGATATTGAAGTGATGACTTTAACTAGTGTGATTTAGGATGACTTTACCAATGTTGCGGGTCTTAAAGCCTGATCCTTACCATCTCCAGGCCTAAGTTCATAAATGTGTCGCCTCCGGGGATAACCCTTCTCAGGGCTGTTAAGCCTCCAGTGATGGCCTCCCTGTCGGGTAAACAAACATATTTTCCTGGTTAAATTCAACAGAAATTGACTACTTGTAGGGAACGAGATGTTCTTTACAATACAGAAGTTAGAAAGAGGAAGGTAGAGATGGTTTGAATTGGTCGAAAATCCAAAGATTTGAAAACCACAAAAAGAGAGGACACGTCTAATACTAGTTTAAGGAGGGAAAGATCCAGACAGAAGAAAGTCCAGGTGTTGGTCTTACCTGTTCTCCGTCAGTTTCAATATGATGTTTCCTTGTGTGGAGAAGACGATGAAGGACATCCGCAGCATGGGGCTGCAAACACACAGTAGTTTTAAATTAAAACGAGCGATAACCAAAAACATCCGAATGTATGAATGATTTATTCCGTGTTTACCTGATAAACTTCTCCGCCAACTGTTCTACAAATGAGTAAATCTCGATCCAGTGATTCTTCACACTGCCAGATCTGAAAAGCAACAAGAACACAACCGTATAAGACACAAATAACACAGTTGTGTTGGCCTGGATGATGACAATTCAATATAAATATCTAAATAATAATTATCCCCAGCCAAAACAATTACATCCAATGAAATGCAAGGTTAACAGCTCTAACAGCAACCTTAGACGTATGCATATAAAAATGTGGATCTGACGTGCAACTACTGCAATTTGTATTGGTGGTCCGCCACTGTGGTCCAGACTCTGGATGAACTGCCATGAAACTTGTGGAAACTTTGGATCTATTTCCAAAATGCGGTTAACTTTTGTCATTTTGTATTATTAAACTGGGAACGTCTGGTGGAGGACCCTGTCCGGGAGGTCTTCAACTCCCACCTCCGGATGAACTTCTCACACATCCCGAGGGAGGTTGGGGACATGCAATCCGAGTGGACCATGTTCAAAGCCTCTATTGTGGAAGCGGCCGACAAGAGCTGTGGTCGGAAGGTCATCGGTGCCTGTCGTGGCGGCAACCCAAGAACCCGGTGGTGAACCACCAAGCTCCTTGGTGGCAAGGCGCCGGCATTGTTGGGCTGTCTTGGCTGACACGCCTCTTCAATGTCGCGTGGGGGTCTGGAACAGTGCCCTTGGACTGGCAGACCGGGGTGGTGGTTCCCATTTTCAAAAAGGGGGATCGGAGAGTGTGCTCGAACTATCGTGGTATCACACTTCTCAGCCTCCCTGGGAAAGTTTATGCCAGGGTACTGGAAAGGACGCTCCGACCGATGGTCGAACCTCGGATTCAAGACCAGCAGTGCGGATTCCGTCCCGGTCGTGGAACTGTGGACCAGTTCTTCACCCTCGCAGGGGTCCTCGAGGGGTCCTGGGAGTTTGCCCAACCAGTCTTCATGTGCTTTGTGGACATGGAGAAGGCTTTCGACCGGGTCCCTCGGGAATTGTTGTGGGGGGTGCTGCGGGGGTATGGGGTTCCGGACCCGTTGCTACGGGCTATCCGGTCTCTGTACGCCTGCAGTAGGAGCTGTGTTCGCATCCTCGGCAGTAAGTCAGACACGTTCGGTGGGTGTTGGTCTCCGCCAGGGCTGCCCTTTATCACCGGTCCTGTTTGTGATTTTCATGGACAGGATATCTAGGCGCAGCCTGGGGGTGGAGCAGGTCAGGTTTGGGGGTCTTGGGATTACCTCTCTTCTGTTTGCAGATGATGTGGTCCTGTTAGCATCCTCAGACCATGACCTCCGGCACTCGTTGGGGCGTTTTGCTGCCGAGTGTGAAGCGGCAGGGATGAGGGTCAGCACAGCCAAATCTGAGGCCATGGTGCTCTGCCGGAAACCGGTGGATTGCTCCCTCCAGGTGGGGACAGAGCGCCTGCCCCAAGCGAAGGAGTTCAAGTATCTCGGGGTCTTGTTCACGAGTGAGGGTAAGATTGAGCGGGAGATCGACAGGCGGATCGGTGCAGCTGCAGCAGTAAAACAGGCGCTGTAGCGGTCCTTCTTGGTGAAGAGAGAGCTGAGCCGAAAGGCGAAGCTCTCAATTTACTGGTCGGTCTACGTTCCAATCCTCACCTATGGTCACGAACTTTGGGTAGTGACCGAAAGAACGAGGTTGCGAATACAAGCGGCCGAAATGAGTTTCCTCCGTAGGGTGGCCGAGCTCAGCCTTAGAGATAGGGTCAGGAGCTCGGACATCAGGAGGGAGCTCGGAGTCGAGCCGCTACTCCTTCGCATCGAGAGGAGTCAGCTAAGGTGGTTCGGGCATCTAATTCGGATGCCTACTGGACGCCTCCCATTGGAGGTTTTCCAGGCACGTCCAACTGGGAGGAGACCCCGGGGAAGACCCAGGACACGCAGGAGGGATTACATCTCCCGACTGGCCTGGGAACGACTCGGGATCCCCCAGAATGAGCTGGAAAATGTTGCGGGCGAGAGGGGAGTCTGGGTCAACCTGCTGGGCCTGCTGCCCCCGCGACCCGACCCCGGATAAAGCGGTGGAAAATGGATGGATGGATGGAATTCGGTTCAGACATTCCTGTTCCTCACGGGACAAGCTGTAATAACTTTGAGGATCGAGGGACATTATCGCGTCAGTATTTTGATTCTTCTACTAGTACCAATCTTCACCTCCACTTTAGTATGTGGGCCTAATTAGCTAGAGATAGCATGCTAACCCGCTAAAGTATTGAAAATGGTAGTCATAATGCTTGATGATGCTACCTATAAGCATCATTCCAATCATTGCTGTGTGTAGTAGTCCAGTATGTAGACTTATTTATGTTAAGACGGGTACCCACAAAAGTACCCAACTTCAAACAACTGAATAACATTTTAACTTCATTTTCATTTTAAATAGATATGCAATTCATAAAACTATAAACCCATATGTTAGTATCGGGCCTCCCCTTTGGAAAAGAATGTGATTCAAAGTTCATGTTTTGTCTGACACACTGATATGCACACACTGGATTTAATGGCCCTGACCTGTTTCAGGAACAACCATTACCAACCAACAGTTAATCTCCTCCCCATTCGAGGACAATCCTCTGGCCACTCAGTCACATTCCGTTAGTTTGGACGGTAACCTGTGAGCGGTGAGAGCGGCTGCTGAGCCGGCGACATGCTGCTGTGTACATGACAGTGTCATTAATGAAGCTCAGTCCCAGGGGGCTGCTAATGGGGGCTAATTGCTGCTGGGCAAGAGGGTGGAGGTTAGACAGGGACAGATGTAGCAGGCTGCCTCTAGCAGGGACCATGTAGCAGGCAGCTGGCCTGTGTGTGTCTATGTGTGGATAGTATCTCTGTGTTTATGTGTGTGTGTCTGTGTGTGTGTCTCTGTGAGACGGACAGATGGTTCCAGTGAGCACAGGCAGACAACAACCTGACAACAGGTTGGTCTGCAGAGTGAAAAGGCTGCGACATGAACAGCAGAGGGAAGTAACATTCAGTAGGGGTAAGTGTGTGTGTGTGTGTGTGTGTGTGTGTGTATGTGTGGCTCTCAGATTGTATATGGTGAGCATCTATTCAAGGATGCAACTTCAAACAGCAAAAGACAGGCTGTGTGTGTGCGCGCACGTGTGTGTATGTGTGTGTGTGTGTGTGTGTGTGTGTGTGTGTGTGTGTGCGTGTGTGTGTGTGTGTGTGTAAGAGGGTCATAAAGTGAGATACAGAGTGAAAGTTTGAGCTGGTTAGACTCACAATGACTTTGTTGTGCCTACTATTTTACCAGTGGCTTCCTGCAACACGTATCCTTTATCTCATCTAAATGTCACAAAGTTTACTGATACACTTACACAACAGAAGCTCAGTTGCAGGACAGAAGGTGTCTGTCTGCTTAAGTAAAATATCTTTAACGTTTTTTTTTCATCAAACAGAGTGAAGCGAGGGGCGACATGAGTATACATGACTGAGAAGGGGGTTGACTTAAATAGCATTATTAGTCCTTCAGTGGGTGGAAATAATTGCTTAATTAATTACAATTTGGAGATGTGTCTCTGTGCATTATTGTTTGACATTTTTCTGGAATTAAATGTTCTTCAATTAATCAGAAAAGAATAATTGAGAGATTTCACATGTAAACAATAAGTATGGGTGAATGTAATTGCTAATTTGGCATACTATCACAGCATCCTTTTATCTAGTACTTGGATCCGTGAAAATACATCTCTGTTCAGATCCCAGCCATAAAACACGACCCCTATTATTATATTTGTGGGCAACCAGATAGAGAGGAAGAATGCAGCCTGGTATTTGCTGTGGGTCAGACGTGGAGTGTAGGAATGTTTTCTCTTTCTTTCTGTGTGCTTAGATTCCTCCTCACACACACATTCTCTAGCCAGCATGCCTCTTCTGGACAGTGAAGAGGTGAAGATCGGTGTAGACACGGAGAAGCATCCGTGATGCTTGGTTTCTCACTGAAGATTAGATTAGGTCACTGTGTGGCATTTAAGATCTGAAAAACAGCCAACAAGTCTTTCGGGGGGGAAAAAGAGCAGAAGCTTCCCGGAGGCTTGCTGAAGCACACAGGTCCAGACAGTCAAGAGTCGTAGCAGAGGCTCGGCCATGCGTGATGTGTCGTGCTTCCCGGGCTCCTCAGAAACATTTTGAAGCAAAGAGTGAAGACTGAAGAGGCTCTTACAGATGTTCGCAGTGGATGTCCAAGAATTCATTCAATTTTGTCAAAACCAAAAGGAAAAAGTAACTTCAACGTGTCCAGTTTGCACACATAGGGCAACTGAGGACATGCAGCAAGCATTTTTTTAAACCATGTAATATTCCCGAATGTTAACCACAGTGTTTAACAGCTCCACCACTAAATCACTGCTCGAGTCATTCTGTTGATATTATGTAACCTGTATTCATCTCCACAAATAGGGCCAAATATACAGCCATACTTAGTGTGTTTGTTGTCATCATATCTCTCTCTCTCTCTCTCTCTCTCTCTCTCTCTCTGCCCACTTTCATGTTTCGACATGTCTGATTGTTTCATTTACAAGTGAGATCTCAACTCGAGCCAAGATAAGACCAAAGTTTGGGTTATGTCTGAGCAGCTATGAACAGCAGCTCAGTCTAAACCTGCAGAGAGATCACACAGTCTAGAATAGTCCGGCTTACACCGACCGAAAAGGTGGCAAAACATTACCATGACTGTAATATGTCAAGTGTGTTTGTTAGGCCTGTGAGGCGCTTTACTCTTGGTTTGCAATGCGTGTCACCTCATAGCCAACCTAGTTGCAGAGCGTAAACATGTTAAAAATGTAATAAAGATATTAAAATACTGATCTGGGGTTGGGTCATGGGCGTCTTGAGGTCCAAGAGGTGTAAGTTATGGTCTCTGTTTCAAATCAGACTGGGGATGATTTTTATTATCCCTCTCTTATGCCTCATTTCCTGTTAGCCCTCTATGTAAATCAAATAATGATAACCAGGGCCACAAATAGATGTGGTACCACTTTCATATACAGCATATACGAGTCGTGTTTTAAAAAGCGGTTTGATTTGTAATTATAGCATATAGATTAGATGCTTATGTGAAATATAAAGCCGGTTAAAAAGACAAAGCAAGTTAAGCTGGAGGAGGAAAAAGACTATCCACAGGGATTTTTCATAACTTGGCAAGCCAGATGTTGATCTAACAGATAAAGAACTCATAAATAAATGATAGACATATTCACTTCATAGTTACAACCTATAAAGCCGAAGCTGGCGACAACATACATGTTTTTTTCTGGTGGTTTTGTTCCATGGAAACAACAACCTGATCATATTTCAGAACTCTTAACTTCTTAACATGCCCCATGGACACAGTGGGGAGGAATAGTTGGAGGATCCGCAGGCCACAACGCACCGCTGGGGCAGCAGCTGCAGCTGTGTCCGCGGGCGTCATCAGCCTGAAACTCTATCCATCCTGCTCGCCCTGCCCACATCCCGTGGGTAAAAGCGCTATCTGTTTGCCTCTCCACTTTGAACCGGACGAAAAGAACAGCAAAGCATACCTCAACGTCTACAATAGTCTTGCTACTTCAAATACAATGCTGGATACACACTGTACACATGTGCATTTATGTGTGTGTGTATATATCTATCAGCGAGAAGACACTTAAAGATAAACAATGGGGGTTAAAATGGTGTTGGACGTGCTCTCCATGTAAAAGTCATTCCGTTAAACAATAAACCGCTATCCCATTTACGACTGCTTTAGTCAAACACAAAGCTAATAGATAAAAGCTTGATTACCAAATGTACAAGCTCACACTTTTCGTTTGCTTTTCTCTCGCGCCGTTACAGCCGCAGACGGGATCGGGCTGATGCGCTCCGCGTTTCCAAACCACTGGGTGGTTGCATGGCAATGCGCAGCGATGGGAAAGTAACAAAGCCGTAAATAATATCGGACACTCACTTGTCCAGGACAAAATAGAGGTCGAAGGCGCCCTGACAGGACCTCTCCTCCTCCTGCTCCTCCTCCTGTTGCTCGCCCTGTAGCTGTCCTTTTACCGACACATCGAGGAGGAAAATTCCCAGCAAAGCCAGGGCGAGGAACATGCGAGTCTGTGTCCTCGCCATCTTTCCCGGTTTCTGTTGACTGCCCCAACGCTGTGACAACTAAATATCTTCACATGTTCTCCCAGACATCGGTTCCCGGGTCGACTGCGTGCGTATCACGGGTGATTTCCCGGTGGTTCGTCCCGTTCGGCGCAGCGCATTCAGGCCACGGAGCCGTGTTGAGTTTCAGCCGGGCTCTGCAAGTCTTCTGCTAGAGTGGACAACAGAAAAGTCACTGAAGCAGGCAGCAAGAAGGAGAGGAGCGACACCCGAGGAGAGAAGGAGGAAGTTGATACTAAACTCCACTTTTTCAAACTAAATAGTGAGATATCTGTCAGGTGTATTCCCAAAAATAAATGTGAGAATGGAAAAAAATCGAGTCATCTCACAAGTCTGTCTTTTGTCTTTTGTTTGTCCATTAGAGGAACAGAAGTCACGTGTTCCACAATTAATTGAACTTAATGTTCACGTTACGGCTCTCCTTAATATTGTTTGCGTATATTACTTAAGGTTAATTAGTTTTAGTCTAGTCGATGATTTGATATAATATTTAGCAAATCCATCTTGTTTTGAATAATCAATTATTTTTTTATTTTGATGTATACCTTAGAATGTGGCCGTGTCATGCATTTCGCCTTCAAATGAAAATCAGGAGAACTGGGGAAGTAAATGTAATAATTGGCCTGAATGCAAATCGACCCATGTAATGCTGAAAGGTTTTCAAAGTGCCCCGAGCTTGTCATGACAATTCCTATCACAATGCAATCTGATAGGCTAACATTTGAGGGGAAATTATCTGGCATAACATAACATATTGTCCAGCCTATTGACTATTGCACTGGAACCAGACAGTAGAAGATGGCCCGAGGAGCTTTATTCTCTACAATCTTTTTTATGTGTAAAGTTGGCTCATAACGACGAGGACATTTACCCAAACCAAAGCTTTGAAGCAGAATAATTAATTAAATGCTCATTAAAAAGAAGCATTTAGTTTATGAATAATGCATTCGCCCGATGGCAAACCCAGACCACCATCCAACATGCCACGTGGCCAATTTTTATCATTTACAATTGTCCACATTAACATGCATGACAACTTGCACCACTCGACTCTCATGTCGCTGCATTTGGTTCCAGAAACGTGACCAACAAATATCACTGAGTCCCTCACAATCTAAATTCCATTTGCACAAAGCACGGTTAGGAGTTACTTTTTAAAACCAAGAGAAAATAAGATGCCAGAATAAACTTCATGCGCATTTTAGGATCTGACGACATGCTGGAACAAGCTTGTTAGGTCTTGTTCCCATGATTAGGTCTTCTAAACTCATTTTAGGAAATGTTGGCAATAGAGCTCAAAGTGTCCAATTACACCTTAAAAGCAGAGGGAACATATATTTAAAACGTTTCACCCTGTCTAAAAGGTGTGATGTGCACATTATGCTATCATTTAGCTGCATTGGATAATAAACACCCAATAATGTGTATTATTGTTTAAATTCTCATAGTATTTCCTAGCAGCCCACTGAAAGGATTGCAAATCACACATGGGGGAATTTGCCAAGGGACTAACATTCAATTCGTGTGTACGCGCGTCTATGTGTGTGCGTGAGAGCGCGCGTGTATATCAATGCGCCACGCTCCAGCGCGCTCTCTGAAGGGAATAAGTGGGAGTGGGAGAGGAGAGGGGCGACAGTACGGACGAAGATCCAGTCGGATAAGTAGCTCGTCCCCAAGAAACGGGAGGGCATCGTCACCGAGGTCCATTGCACCTGCTGCAACTTGCTGCCACCAACGTCTTCCTCATGTCCAGCGGGTGAGTCATGCGACAACATGCACTTCTCGGTTTTCTTCACAGGGGCACACAATCTTCCTCTCATATCATTATTTTACCAGCAAGACTCATCTTCAGATTTCCACCAGAATATGATGTCATGATGCTGCGTGGTCACTGTCCACGTTTAAAAAAATGATAAAACCAGAAAGATGATTGACCAGAAAAGAGAACAACAATTCTTCCTGCGTTAAAATCGTTGATAAATTATGAATAGGCATTTTTAACTTATCTTGCGCACAGGGGAGGCAGTTGGTCTTCCCAGCAGATGGAGAGACAAAAGAAGAAACCGAGGGAGACAAAGGACATTTGGAAATAATTTTGCCTCGACACCGGCTGCGTCTGCTTCACTTGGGACGCTTAATTTAATCAGAAAAGCCGTGAAATACTGTCGTATTCATTATTTCTTCTATTATTGCTCGCAAGGAAATGGAGAGTGGGTTGAGAGCATCCGAATCCAAATTGGCTAACGGCATGCCAGACCACTCCAACCTTTATTGTATGTCATATAGCAACATCGTTTGCTCTATTTCGTTTGAGTAAAACAAATACATAAAAATGTGAATTAGTTTATAGTGTTCTTCTAATTCTATAGAAAACTATGTCGACCTCTTGATTTTATTTTCATCTTGTAATAAGACAAATTGTTACCTGCTTTCTAACTAATGATCGCCGTTATATTTGATCACAGTTTAACGATGGATCACACTTTCCTGCCTCGCCCCATCTGGACCGGTGACAGTAAATTCCTCCAGCATCCGGCGGACCTCTACACCAGTGTGCTCGTTACGCGCAGCATCCCTGCAGGCACGTGCTTCGGTCCATGTGTGCTCCAAAACACCTTCTACGAGACCATCGCCTTCATAGCGCTGAAATCATGCGATAAGAGATCTAAATCATATGTGTTCAGGGTGAGTCACAGCACGGATATTTTAACGTATAGCGTTTGACATTTAAACATATATTTGTTTTACTTAGTTATAATATAACCGGGCTGGAGAAATAATTACCATATTTTAATTTGGAGTCACCTACATTCTTTTTTTGTCCATCTGCATTATTTGTGTTTGTCATTGACGTTTCTGTGTTGGTTATTATCTCAAAGGGATTTAAAAACGTGTATTAAATAATATTTTATTCTAAATTATTATTATTATCTTTTGGGAATTCCAAGTTTATAGGAAATATAGATTAAAATCCGAGACCTCGAGTAAAATGTCAGTGGCGTCCGTCAACAGGTGGACCCCGAGGCCATGCGCAATTCTGCGCTGGTTCTGTCCTGGCTGCGGCTCGTACAGGCTGCGCGCAATGGAGAGGAGCAGAACACAGAGGCCTTTCTGAAAGCGGGTCAACTGTATGTGCGGACCATCCGGGACATCCGGCAGGAGGAAGAGCTGCTGGTGTGGTACGACCAGGAGCTGTCTCACCTCCTGGGCTTCACAGACATGATGACCAGGGGCTCCAGTGAAGGTGAGGCCGAGGGTCAGGACTGGCGGGCCTTACTGAGGCTATTTGAGCTTTAATTATGAAGCCCCTTTATCCAAATAAAAATAAAGCATCAGTATGTCATATCAAAATGAGCTATACGATTTGACTCTTGGGAGGACTTAAATGAAATTGTACGTGATGGATGTATCTGTATAGTCACATTGTGTGTTTTTGTGTGCGTCTTTTTCAGAGTTCAAATGTGGAAGATGTAACCAGGTTTTTGAGAATGAGAATCCTTTCCTGGCTCACTGTCGATTCCTGTGCACTCAAGTAAAGACTGACACCTGGAGCCGCGAGATTTACGAGCACAAGCATGTGGAAATTAAGAGGCAACGTCGAGTGACAGATTTCCACAACATCGCCAGAGATTTGGAACACAAAAAATCTGGCAGTAACGAGGATGCAGAGATTTTCCCCAAGAGAAGGAAACACGAGGACTCTCTCTATCTCAAAGGGCGGAAAACGGTTCTGTTGGAAAAAACTAATATTTCAAACGATGACAATATTACACCGCTGATGAAAGGCTACGACCAGTCAGCAGGAGAGGCATCTTCCTCTGCGGGGAAACTGAAAGCTGATAAGATTAAACCGGATCATTTGGGATATAAGAACGATGGCTTTACGCACGACAGAGAGATGGAAACAGGGGAGAGCTCTGGCCTGCACTCAAGCAGCAGCAGTGCGTTTTCTCTGGTCCTGTCCAACAATCGGGGGGAGCAGAAAAGTGCTTTTTGTAAACCAAGTAAAAGAACTTCACCTATTGACCCCCATGCGCATATCATCAGTGCGTCAACAGCCCCCTCTAGCCGCCTCGAGGAGATGCCGGATTCCTTCACCTCCAGGACTCTTATGGGATACAACAATCTGATGACCGTCCCTTCCCCGGTGGCAGTAAACAATGCTTTCCGTTACGCACCGGAGCACTGGACCAGGAGCATTGGCGCTCAGTTGCAGAACACATCTTCTCTCACGATCCTTCCGCCGACGTTCACCTCATTCGGCGTGTCGGTGCAGAACTGGTGCGCCAAATGCAACCTGTCCTTCCGCATGACCTCCGACCTCGTTTTCCACATGCGCTCTCATCACAAGAAGGAGTTCGCGGCGGAGTCCCACGTGAGGAGGAGGAGAGAGGAAAAACTCACCTGCCCGATATGCCACGAATACTTCCGGGAGCGGCACCACCTGTCCAGACACATGACTTCTCATAACTGAGTCAAGAAGGGACAACAACCCGTACTTTATTTCCCAAACGATGCTCATATTTAACAGGTTTAGACTCCATTCACGCTGAGACGTTGGTGTATAACGGTGAATGTAAAGAGCTGTAACGAGAAAAGCGAAACGGACACCCATGATGACCATCACAGACTGTCCGCTAGGTGGCGATAGAGGGGTACGTTTACGCTGAGCTCACTCCGGGTTGAAGTCTTTCTCTTAGTCCTGTGTGTTAGGTTGATGATTATTTTGTGCCTTATGGAACTCAGGAGGGAAGAAGCACGGAGAGATCTGGAGAACAGCTCATGATTGTCATACATAGATGTGGATTGAGTGTGTTTGCAGATTGGTTTTGAAATCTAAAATTATGAAAATGAGACGTGTCGAGTGTTTTGTTGCATCCTGTCGGCCGTTTGTTTTCCTGCTCCAACAGGCGGCGACTGAGACCATGCTCTCTTTCCCCTGTATATCGTTCAATACAATGAACATCTATATAACATGTCTGCTTTGTGATGACATTGTCCTGAACGATACCAGTGTAATACAGAAGGGGGTTAACATATTTATCTTCCTGCACTCCTTGGCTGTGAGACAACACTGTTGTTTCAAAGATACAACAATATTATAACTGCCTGCCATTTCAGATGTTTCCCCCAACATTTCAAAAAGCTATTCAAATCAACGAGCTGATAACAATAATAGGCTAATTTCAAGGCTGCCACCAAAACAAATAAGAAATCACGTAAAAGAGTTTCCATAGTCATCATTCATCTCCAGACTGGGATGGAGTCCACATGAGCCTTTGATTTTGTGATGTTATGTTTCTCCAGCTATAGTGAGCATGCAGCTTACGTCCCATTCAGGTCAGGCTGCCGACAGATGGACATAAATAGCCGTCTCTGTTGCAGGTAAATGAGGCGACAAGAAGGCATGAAGTTCATGGGAAAGTCAAGCCTCGACCCTGTCCAGTCACCCTGTAACGTAAGCAGGGGTGTACACACTGGTGTGGTATACTTTAATTTAAGCAACAGAGTTCTTCATACCCACAACTAAATATATGTTTTATTACGGGTAGTAAAACCTACACAAGACTTGAAAAACACACTCATACGAGAACAAATACACAAAAACATGTTCATGATCTGTCTTTGAGTTTTAAAACCTAATTTGTCTTAAGCCCAAATAATATTTGTGTTCAGACTAAAACTGACTTATTGGCTGAATAAACCGTCTAACGGTGATGTGGAAACTGGTAAAAGTAGTTGTTTTACTTTCTAAAGGAAAAATAAGATTTCTAAATAAAATACCCAGTGGCCCACTGGTTTAAATGTGATTAGGAGGTACAGTGTCAGTCTATTAAAGCGATAGCCTAATGAGCAGAACTAGTCCTGCTCGGTATTCAGTTAGAAAGGAGCCAATTCAGCCCAGACACAGAACATCCTCTGTTGTCTAATAATGGCTGTATTGATCTCCTATAATTGAACAGCCATCAAGGAAAACTAAATATTGTTCTTCGTTCCCCACTTTCCTCGCTTGGTTCAGGCTTTTGGGACGTTAACACGAGCCGAGATGAATGTGGTTTTCTCTGCTGCAGTTGACCGTTGTAAGCGCTCTCCTGACTGTGATTGCGGTTGACACGGGGTTCACTTTGTAAAAGCAGGCTGTAAAAGGAATCAGTCAGAAAATGAGGGGGAAAATGAACCTGGATGTGTTCATTACAATTGGGCCAGCTTGCTCCGAAGCTAAAACATACATTAATAAAAGATTATTCATAATAACCCTCATTACAGTCATTATCATCATTTAAAATGAGGTTAGATCCCATCAATGGTTCATTCATAACAATATCTTTTATTTGTGGAACAGTCTCACTTGTTCAAAATGGAGAAAATTAAATCAGGCATTTAGTATTTCGGATATTCTGTCTCCCGTCATCTGTCTCTCTCCATCATCCTCAAATATGTATTATGTGAAAACTTTAAGATGTCCTGTTTACATACTTATTGGTTTTACAGACAAGTGTTTTATTATCACACAACATTGAATCCAGTGGGATTTAATTACTTACTTTTATGACAGTGATCAATAGAACAAAAACCTTTAGTTAAACTGAAAACAGATCTCTACAAAGTGATCTATATTAATTACAAATATAAAAGATTAAATACATACTTGCAAAAGGTATTCAGACCATTTAATAATAATAAATCCACATACACTACTGTCTGGTGCAGCCGGTTAGTTTTATAAGTCACATAATTAGTAAATCCAAATGTTGTTGAGTCAATGTCATATTCATAGAGATCACGTTGACATTAAAGGGTTTTCTTTTGTTGCTTAGTGTCCAAAAAGATTACACATTAAATCACATTTGCTGTCAGGCAAAAACACACACACACACATGCACACACACACAAACACACATACACATACAACAACTTCTAAAGAGAGAGAGGGGGGGTACTTTCTATAGTCTCTTATATATCTAAGGACAAAGCAACACGGACAGAAGGGACAGAGGCAATTCGTTTTTAGAGATGAAAAAAGGCCAAAATACTTCTAGAATTATTTTCGACTGCAATACACAGCATAATGGCCTAATCTTGTGCCAATAAATATATGTCATTGAGACAAAATGACTGTTCAATCCCAAACTTGAGAGCAATCGGTTCTTCTAAACAGATTCGGTGTTAAGTTCTACACGTTCAAGGCAGAACAACCTCAGAGTAATTACATAATAATCAAAAGGCTCGCGCTGTCAATGTGTCACCACATGATCCACATTCTTCCTCTTATGAATAAAAGTGACAAGCAGTTGATTTTTCAAAGAGCTTGAAATCTGTTTTGAAAAAAAAGGCAATTTAGGAGAACGTCCTGCACTTGCAAATGTTCTGCTTTTAAATGGAGGACTTGAAAAGGGGACGCGCACTGAGTGGCTGACGTCCTAATAGGTGCGTGCCCGCTTCCTCCATCAACCATTAATCCACGGCAGCTGCATCAGCCCCATCATTTGCCGGACAACAGACGTCTGAGCCTTTGGTGTGGGGTAGAAGGAGTTACGGGGGCTTTCGGGGGAATGTTGGCTATCTTTGAGTGGAACCTTCCTGCTTTCGTACAAAGTTACTTTGGAACAGTGGTTCCCTTTTAGCTTTGTTTTGACAAGCCCCCCCCCCCCCCCATCAAACGTTATACGCTGTAATGACCAAGAATAACACAAAGTGTACGAAACAATAATATTCTAGCTCGAGCAATGGATTAAATTACTTGTTTTATTCTAATTTATAGAAGGCTACCTTTTTCATAATTTAAACAATACACATGTACAAAACACTAAAATATAGTAATTCATAAGCTAGTAAACATGAGAAATAATATGTAACCAAGTTTCACATTCAAAGTATAAAAATATTTCTGGTTTCATTATAACATTCTTGAAAGTGTTATGAGGGGGTTGGTGAGTGTAAATGAATTCCAGATGCTCTCTACGATCCGTTGGATATTCCTTTTTTTAAGATATACGGCGCAAGAATTATACAACGACCTTCCATTCTTGCAAACAAATGAGTGTTGCATGTATGTACACCGTGGAATATGATTTTTTTTAAAGTAAAAACAGATAGACACAGTATTTCAAAAATGAAGAAATGTGTTTCTCAATCTTCGTCATCTTTGTGAGACTGAGTAAGCTGCCCGACGACTCGATGATGAAGTCTGTTATTTATAGCCTTCGTGTCCAAAGAAAACATGAACACAAAGACACTGTGAGCTGTTTGAAAAGCAAGTACACTCTGAGATAAAAGAGAAAACGCTCTTGTCCATGAAATGTTCAATATTATCTCAAACACGGAATCAAAACAACGGAGTGTGTGTGGAGCCCTGACATTACACGTGTGACTCTGTTCCTCTCGCTCCGCCAGATGCCAGACAATGTGCCTCTTCTAGTCTGCTGCCGCAGGGCAGAAGAGATGGAAGTGATTTCTCTGCAGCCTACGCTCCTCCAGGAAAAACGCCAGTCAAAGTGACTTTGTTTCTCACATTCGAGAAACCACTGAACAAACAGAAATATGGTTGTGTCTCCCGTATAGTTCTGTTTTATGTTCCTCTCCACATCCACCCGGTTCTGTCCTCGGCCCCCATCGACCGCCCCTTATCTGCAGGAGCAGGACTTGACGGACATATTGGGGTAAACCTTGAGCACTGGATTCCTGGATTCATCCTGGTAGAGCACAGCCAGAGGACTCATCTTCTCTGGGACGCAGCAGGGCTCAGGAACTCCGGGGACGATCCCGACGGCACGGACTATGCTCTGGATGGTGGCGTGGTTGGACGGCCTCGCCACCTGAGAGCGTTTGAGTGGTCGGGAGAGGGAGAAGAACAACACACTTTTAGTTACTCAATACAACCTGGTCATGCGGCAGAGGAATGACTTTGGAGTTTTGGCTCATACCTTGTGCATGGGGAAGCCGCATGTGCCCGCGCAGTAGTAGGCCTCGAAGGCCTTGGGGGCTATAACCCACTCGCTCCAGCCAATGTCTGCAAAATCCACTCTGAGGTTCCTCCTGGAGCAGCCTCTGTGCTGGGAGTCGCCCCACTGCCTCCTTCTGGCCTTACGCATCGTTTGTTCATCAAAGCTCAAAACAGGCGACTGAGCGTTGGCGCTCCCTTTATGCCTTCTTCCATCCTTTCCCTCGTTTCTCCACTCGCGCTTTCGTCCGTCGCTGATAGTTGGCATGGGACTGTCTTTGATTATTTGCTCGGTTGAGTCATCAGCTTTGAGCCCCTGTGATTTTCTTTCTCCTTCTTTGAGAACCAGTCGTTCTTCATTATCATGCACTCCTCTAACTTGATCCGCTTCTTCTTCCTCCTGGCTCTTTCTTTTATTTTCCTTCCTTCTTAATTTAGGTTTAAGTGCCAGGTACCAAGTGCTCTCCCAGAGGTCATCCTTTCTGTACCCGTCAGGCCTGAAGTCAACCTCCGGCAGCTCATTGTTCTGGATGGGCTCGGAGAGCAGAGCTGCTGCCCTTCTCTCTCGTCCTTTTGACTCTGGTGAGGAGTTGTGTCTGTGAGAGGAATGCGAAGCCTCTCCTCCGTCGCTGAACGGGTCATATCTCTGAAGGCTTGCAGCCACGCTGTTGGGCTCGGCCAAGGCTTGGTCATCAGCATACAGCAACAGATAGGGCAGGTTTCCACCAGGCAGCGCCCCCTCTGGTTTCCGGTGGTAGTCCAACTCCGCTGACACCAGGAGATGACCCTTGTCCCTGGCCTCCTTTATGACCTGGGTCACATCTTTCATCTGCCACACCCCTCTCCTGTGTGGGTGGAAGGTCACATTGCCTAAAAGCGACCCCATTGGCCCAGATCTGACCTCTGACCCAGAGGAGACAGAGCGAAGGAGCAGGCTGATGGACGGAGAAGGGTGGACGCCTGAGGAACGGCAGGATGGGCTTTTGAAGCGTTTACAGAACCAGGGTTTTTGACGAGGGCGCCGGTCGAGCAGGAAGTGGAATGTGGCGGAGAGGATGACCTCTGAGTCCTGAAGGGTTGTAAGGTTCAGGTGCACCGTCCTGTGCTCAGAGGAGTCTGCAAAAACAATCAATCAGTCAGTGGCAGGCAATCAGTCAGGTGAACAACCAGACAACTAAAACGTTTTGTATCAACAGAATAATGTATTCTCAAGCATTTCATAGAGAAACGGTTGTCTAGCTCACAGGTGCTTTTACGCTTTCAGAGGGTAAAAGAGCAAGAATGAGATGTATAGGCCCCACTGGCCTTCTGCTGATGAGCTGAAATATCCATACTGATGGACTGATAGTAACCAGGAATGTAACCCTATTTGAATCCACACATTTGAAAGATTATTCAAGATGAAGAATTGACCGAATAAGGAACTAACCAAGTTTGTATCAAATTGCACTAAAAGCCCTTTGCTTGAGAAGTGTGACTACTAAACACATGTGCTTGTTCTGTGCTCCATGACCGAGCTGTGTGGCTGTCGGGCGGCTGCCTGCATGCCTTGGTACCGAAGGTGCCCTTAAGAGGAACCAGACTCTGAGGATCTGGCTGCCAGGGGTGGAGGGGGTGAGCAGAGCGCTTCATATTCATGATGAACATTAACTTCAACAGCAGAGTTATTGTTCATTGTATAAGAGTTCAGCGGAAGTAGGGACTGACTCAAGAGATATACATTACCTCTGATTCAGCCTGCATATGGAAATGCTTACCTCAGTTTCTCTTAAAGCTTTCCCTTAAGCCTAATACAGTCAGCACTGTCTGCCCAGACACCGAGACATAATCAACTGTTTTAACAGATCGAACATTGTTGTGAAAACTCTCTCACATCCCTCCTTGGATTACACTCAGTCGCTGCAGTAAAAATACACACGTGTTATGATGTGCCATTTGAGAACTGTGTGGGATATAAATGGCTATGGATTGTGTTTATAAAAACAGCATCAGACCAAGAGGACTGCGCTCTAAGCCCCCTGACTCCCAGAGTCACACATCCCGTGTGACCACAACAGGAACGCACAAGCCACGACAATGACCCTTTGCAGCGCGTAACTCCGCCGCGTTGGTTTCACTGCTGTCATTGCTTGCAAGGAATCGCAAACATTCCTGCGCATATTGCGCGTCTGTCTGAATTGTCTGGTAATTGACCAGACTCCGCAAAGAAGGGCACAGCTGCTGCCGCTATAACACCGAGTGCCCACTGCGTCACCAAATCATTTCAATGCATTCTCAGACTGTTCCCAAAACAATCCAACCTATTTAGAGCGTCGGTCGGAGCAATGCAGCCGCACTAAGCGCCTTTAATAACCATCAATGGAGAGGATCAGGGCAGCTTTCTGAATACTGCAGTTATTGTTTCGCTTTTTGCGTCGGATTAATTGTGCGCTAATGCCACCGGCTCTTTTGTTCCATAATGAACACACATGCGTTGCGATACCCATCGATGGCGCTCCGCGGGCATGCTTATCAATGTCTTCACACACCTTGGCAGGTTCTGAAACTCCTCACAGTGTTTCCCTCTCGGAGGCGGTTTTCCCTGTTGTATTTCTCGTACAGTTTGGACATGTGCTTGGAGACCATGTCCTGGTCCAGGTCATCTGAGAACAGGTCCGCAGAGGGCTGGAGGAAGCTGTCCCGTGCGCTCCCAGAGCCCCCTTTGATGATCCGAACTGATGCAGCACCCAGGAAACAGTTTAACATCAGCAGGAACAGGTGGGAGGGAGTCATACTCAGAGCTGCCATTTAAGTGCTGAAATTAATACAAAATGTAACTCCGCGAGGCAAACAGTGCAGACAAATGTCCGAAACGATCCAAGGCAGTTAAAAGAGGCGCCAAAACAATCCAGACCAAAAAGGCTGTGGTGAATGTTGCACCTCTCCTCTCACTTCTATGCTTCGTGCTCAGTGAGCCGACCCACTCCTCTGTGTCAGGCTGCGTGGGACGGGGATGCTGAATGGGTTAGTCCGGGCAACAGTTGCTGCTACTTTTACACTTGCGTCTGTGTGACCGCCAGAGGCTTGAGGGGGTTATACTGGAGCGGTGAGAGGGGCTGACGTATACTCCTGTCAGCCAACGAGGTCTCTGCAGAGGTGCAGTCAGAAGTCGAGGTCATGATGCTGACCCCCCCTTCTCCCCCTCCTTCTCTCTTTGATGATGATTTTGATAGCCACGATGATGTCTTCATGATGCTGTGTGTTGCCGGGGTAATAACATTGATCCGGTGGCTTCGGCACAGAGTTGAAGTTTCGTCTAGTCAGACAAATCTCAACCCGCTTCTTTTTTTGCCCCACAATTGTTACCTCAAAATTTCCAGCTCACCACATAATTTCCAGTAATTACTTTTGACATGCTCTCAGTCACACATCATTTGCATAGAAACACCTACAATAATACTCCGATTAACCATGCAAGAGCCGTAGCGACAGTGATCCACGTTTTGAAGTGTTGTGTGAGTTTGGTAGTGAAAGGCTGTGGTTATATATGTAAGATGAAACTCTACTGTGGGACCGTCTGAGATTTTATAAAGTGTATTGCCGTTTTCAGCATGTTTCATTTTTCTTTGGTGTGTGTACTTTTTGTACGTGTGTAGATACAAGTTGTTTCCAATGTGTGTGTCTCTGGTGTCTGGAGCTCTGTACCAACAAAGCTTGTTTTGTGGAAGTGGTGGACTCCAGCAGAGAGGCTGTAACTAGCTGGGCCTCTCGGGTCACTCTCAGCCACAACACACACCCTCACACGCACACATGCATGCACGAGCATATATACAGCGCCACATAGTACTTTTCTGGCCCCCAAGGGCCTCACAGGATACTCCTTTTCACTACGTTCCACACCAGCGACAGGTCTTAAATCTGTGTGTGTGTTTGTGTGTGCATGTTTGTCCGTGTGTGTGTGTGTGTGTGTGTGTGTGTGTGTGTGTGTGTGTGTGCATGATAGCAAAGGAGTAAGAAGTTGGCTCAAGTGGCTTGCTCTGTGGTTTTGTCACAGCACACAAACACATGGTGCCTCGCCTTTCCCCATACCATGTTAAGTTAAGCTCTGCTGAAAAACAAAATCTGATTAATTGTTGTGGTTATTTGATTGAATACATTCAATATTCTTTGAACAAACACTGTAATAATTTAGAGTGGCATTTGAGCAAGACCACTAAAACAAACCCCTGGCCACACAAACAGATATTGAAAGATATGCTGTTGTTTCCTTGGAGGAGTAACATTTGAAAAACAAGCCATAATTGCCCAACAGTGAGTTGTCATTCTCTGTTATTAACAAGCCTTTAAAAAACCCTTGTCATTATGACAACATGGCAGTGTCTTGTTCTCTGAAGTAGTGCCTGGAAAACAAGGAGATCTTTGTTTTGTACACATACGGGCCGCTATCTATTCAACAACATGTGAACCGACCCAACATACGTGTGGGCAGGGAGCGAGGGAGCGAGAGCTAATCTGAGATCTGTAACCAGGACATTAGGGTCATAATAAATAGTCACAACCCAATACAAGTTCTAGCGTGAGGACAACAACTTTTAATGGCTCTGACCTCTGACCTTGAATATGTAGAGCAGTGTGAGATTAATGTTGGGCATTATCTACAATAATGCTCCTCTCCAATCACGCCTGCATGTGAAGTGACTATACATATAATAGGATTTTATTTTAAACAGGAGGACCAGCAGGACAGAGAAACCGCTGGCGTAAGATGTAAGGCTACGGTTACACGTGTCCTTTCAGTACCACTGAAATGTTTCTGTCTGCAGCTGGGCTGTAGTCAGTGACAGGTCATAGCACCCACAATGTTGTTTTACTTATATTGCTATTGGATCCTCAAAGCCACACGTGGAAGCAGTCAGTCTCACTTTGACACCAGAATCCCACACATTTTGATTTTTATTAACACAGCCACATCAGACATATAACAGACACTTTCAGGCCGAGCGTGGACATGCACAAGTGTGATGTTTAGAGTACACAGCATGCATCAGTGCAGCGGAAAGAGTCACGCAGCAGACACCACCAGCTGGAATGTTGCATAACCTTAATATTGGTGTAGCTAATGCCCATGGAGCTCTGCAGCAGCGCTGCACCGGGGAGCCGGCTGCATCGAGCTACTCGCGCTGTGTCACAGGGCCGCTGTGTGTTGTAGTTTCTTTGACATGAAGGTCCCCTCCTAGGACCATCCAAAGCAAACAGGAGTTGAGTTCTGCTCCGTGGGGGTATGAAGGCGCTTGAGGAATTAACATGCGTGTGTGTGTTTGTCTGTGTGTGGTGCGAGGACGGGTAGTTGGTTCTGGAAACGCTCCCAGTTTCACACCTTTGCATAGTGAGACTTTCTGGTTCCAGAGCACAGCAGCAGGGGGCAGATTAATGTGTGTGTGTGTGGGCTCAGGGGATTTGGTATGGATCAACTACTGGCCCGTCTTCCTCTTGTGACTCGTATGGGGGACGGACTGACGGGCAATGTCTTGTGTGTGTCATAAAAAATAAAGAGGGGGTAGTTTAACCGAATGTTCTTCTGTTGTGTATCTACGAGGATGTTTAGGGCTGCTGTAGGGGACCGGGTGCATTTTATGGGTGGACGAAACAACCGATCACACTCCAGCGTACAAGAGGTCACTCGGGATAAAAGGGATACAAGCAGAATAGTTTAAACTTTAAAGGCTGTTTTAAGACTTTTAGAATCATGTTAAGCACATAAAAACACATGGGCAAAACATGCAGCCACACATCAATCACTTCATTGTTTTAGTTTCTTTAAATAAAATGATCAGATCACCTAAATTATGAAAGAAACATGATGGGGAATGATCGCCTTCTTTGTGAGTCATATGAGAAGATTATTCTCATATCTGTATGTTAAATATAAAGATAAACCCAATATGGAAGCAAGAGGGGAAAGATAGCCTGGTTCCTCTAAGTCATTTAGCTTTTAATTGTCCAAGTTTTGAGAACTGGAAATCAATAAAATCTCACTTATCCTACTCAATATAATTAAGTGAAATATGTCTGTGGTGCTCACACCATTGGCATATTTGATTTACAATATCAATAGTGACATCCTTTAATTCTCATTTGTGGCAAAGAATGTCCTCTTCGGCAGTAAACCATCAATGTTGAGCAAAACACCGGTCGGCTGTACCTGGAGATTTGTGGCGTTTAACCGTATTCAGACACGGAGACCGAACAAGGAGACACATACATATATCAAAGACCAGGAATCTCACCATGTCAAAGTCATCCACTTCGCCCCGTCGGTAGTTTTTCTGAGTGTGACTATGGAGACCACAGTTGTGCCAGGGTGGCGCAACTCTCTGACCCATTCACATGGTTAATAAAATATTCTTAGAAGCAGAGGAATGTTATGGTTTTTGTGTGAGTGTGTATGCTTGTGCAGGCGAACATGTATGTGTGTGCATGCATGCATGTGTGTGAGAGGAGGGAATGTGTGTGTGTGTGTGTATCCTAGTGTCTGTGATGTTGGGCCTCCAGCAGTGACCCCACGGAGTGCACCATTCTCTCTGCAAACAAAGGGCCGGCTGTTCCCCCCCACTTCAACTGTGGACTGCTCCAACACCGCCGACCGTTCGCCACCGAGCTAACCAAATATTTCCCTTCCTGCTCTGAATTTGTCTCAATAAATAGTTTTGTGTTTTGGGGTTTTCTTTGTCCTCTGGCTCTTTCCCTTTGATAGAAGACAGAACACACAGGTGGCCACGCAATCTCAGGAGGCAGAGCTGCTCTTTTAAACACAGGCTTGAAAACTGGAGGACAGAACCTGACTTCTCATGATTTCACTTCATGCGACCCACAGTGCACCGCAGGTATTATTTCATGCTTAATTGACATCTGACTGATTCATTTTGTTTCACTTCTGACTTCACAGTCCATGGCGAGGTACAGAGAGACACATTGTGCTTACCATCTCACTGACTGACTGAGTACTTTCTCTGAGCATTAAGCCACTTGACAGCAGGGCTGATCGGTGATTAAGGGAAATAAATGGAATATGTGTATCCACGTGTGTTTCAAACACTCACAGGATTAATGTCTTTTCCTAGCTCTGACATGCAGCATTTATTCGGGTTCGCCATCTTTCAATAACCATATGTATATATATATATATATATATATATATATATATATATATATATATATATATATATATACATATATACATTTATATATAATAAAAAAAAATATATATATATATAAATGTATATATATATACACATTTATAAATGTATACACACACATATATAAATATACATACAGTATATATGTATATATATATATATATATATATATATATATATATATATATATATATATATATATATATATATATATATATATTGTTTTTGTTTGTTTGTGGTCCACCCTCATCTGTTGTGTTTCTGTGCCAAATATAATAGTCTCAATGACAGACTTTTTCAAATGATTGCTTATCCATTCATATAAAGCAGTCTCCAGTTGGACTTATTGTACAGACAGTACTAAGCATGCAGCTCTGTACTCCGACACTGAAGTCACTGAGTGTTGGATGAAATGCAGAATATTCTAGAGAGAGTGTGAATTGAGCTGAGACTGGTGGTGTTGTGTTTATTCTGACGCCCGTGATATTCATTACAGGCTGTGCCGTGTGCTCCTACTTCCTGAACACGTCCCATAGGCCTGTGACCTTCATCTCCACAGGCTACCCTTAAACCCCATTGGGCTCAAGTCAGGATAGAGGAAATTGCACTGGGAGATTGATTGGCTTAATCCTTTAATTATTCGGATTACACAATGGGGCCTGAGTGACTGTGCCTAAGCTAGTTGACCGTGTCAAACAAAGATGGAAATGTTTGGCCGTCCTGAGACACCAGACTGTGCTTTTATTTTTGTTTTATTCTGAAATTCATGTGAAATTGGAGGTTTTACTTGAAGTATGGGAAATGCAGCAGTTTTCATAATATTGACAGAAAACGGAGACGACACACTTGGGAATGAGCTTGAATGTTTTAACTGTAAAACAGATCAAAGGGCAGTTATTTGTCACTTCCTTGACATAACTTGAGTTCTGAAACGGAAATAATGGAATCAGTGTATTTCTTCAGTCGGATATGATCACATTTAGCATGCGCGTACGGCTGTTTTACCAGAATGTGATATGCCCACACACACTCAGTACAATATCCTGCAGACATTTACATGGGGTTTGTTCCTAAACCTTTTTCCTCTAAAAAAAGCCTGTTATCCCAGAGCCCCAGCGCTCGAAAGAAACCAGATATGTAATACCTGTTGGGAATATGATGGGAGGGTCTTTTCATAGCTTGATGGATCTGTCAGTTTGACCCTTGCCCTAATTTGCTTCTGTCTCCATCATTTAGTGAGGCAGTGTGTGATATTTCCCAATAAATCTACCCTCCTTGCAAATGTAATAACTGCAATATCTATTTCCCATCATGGGGGTTCAGGCCTCCTGTCACACTCCAGGTTCTAATTGGACATGACCATTGCTCCGGTGATGTCATGTCCATCGGTTTCAGGAGGAGAAAAGCCCGGTAGTGGAAATTGACTGATAACAAAAAGTTAGGAAAGCAGGGATTGAAAAGAAACATATATTTTAGTCATATTTTGGAGTCATGTCAAATCATGATTCTGACAATGGCTGATACAAGAGTAAATATTTCACTGGTTGGATTTATTTCCTCTGGTGGTGTTACAGGCAGGTCAGTCTAGAGAACAACCGTACAGTATGAGAGAATGAGAGCCATCCACGGCGTGTAGGTAGCCCTACTAAGCCTGCTGTCCGGACAGGGCCAGAGCACCGGGGGCCAATCTCACAGGAACGCAGATTCAATTAATACCAGCGAAGGCTCGTTGTGGATAACTTCCTGGTTTTAAACAAAGTGAACCTTCAGGTTTCTTTGCGTTATATTGGCATCAGACTTGTTTAACTTGTTTTTAATTAACACAGGGAACCAGCACCACAAGATGCTCATACGAAGAGTTATGGCGTAGATACGGTCATTATAAATGTCGCACAATGAAAGAACACATATGTGATGGAAGCAGATGTGATTTTGTGGGTTGATGGTTAAATAAAATTGTTTAAACATTCAAATTGTTGATGTTAAAGCTTCAGCACAATAAGATTAATTCATGAATGATATCATGCCATAAACATCTGTTTAAAACAGTTTTCCTTTTTGTAACATGCTGTGGGTAATTTAAGACATCTTGTTCTCCTTTTAAAGACCTGATGTCACTGTCTTTCATTGATCAAATTGGCGTAGTGTAAAATCCTTTGTACAGTGTTATTATACTATTCAAATAAGCTTAACTTGATAAAAAAATTCAAAGTAAAAGACTTATCAGTGTCTGAACACTAACCCATTTCCCTTTTTTCTCTTCTTTTTTTCTACCCACTTTGTTTCATTCTTTCTTTCTTTGATTGTCAGCCTTTTCCCTCTCTTCCTTCTCTTTCACTACCTCTCTCTTTGTTTTATTATATCCACTACATCCAGTAGAAAATATAAATTCCACCAAACTGGAATCCTACTGAAATCCCCCCATCCTTACTCGACTGTGTGTTTGTGCGTGTCCAAAAGCATTCATGTCAATAGTAGATTACCTCCGGTAGAAACTCAAGCTTTAAATTGTGAACGGGGTTGTGATAACTGATACGTCTGCTAGTTGTGTGACTGCAGCCGGATCGTGTAGAATAAGGCATCGGCTGCTTAAGTTTCGAACGTGGTTAAACTGAAGGATTATATGACCTTACTTTTACAGTTGAACGGAGCCGACATCACTTCATGATCAATGGTCCCAGTCGGCCTTATCATAGCCTTTGCATTTAAAATCGAAAATATTATTTATGAATGGTTTCGGATGTAGAGGACACAAGCTGTTAACATTCGGTCTCCATGTAAACTGAAACCTCAGTCCTGGTTCAGAGTCTTTCTGATTCACAAGGAATTTTTGTGAAATGAATGGACTTCCCCTGCTGACACTGGGAGCAGCAGGGAAGCGGTGTCAGATGTTGCAGCTCATGTGTATATAGCGAGTGTGTGTATGTGTATGTGTCTGCGTGTGCATGTTTTTCACTCGTGGCTGCTTCCATGGCTATGGACCATGAGGTCTTCACATTATGTCTCTCATAACATCATAAACGGACTCCACAATCCTTCCATTCATCTCAAAAGTATCCAAACCATGGGAAACAAAGAAAAACAGCATCCGAGGGACCTTACGGCTCTTTATGGACATTCGGGTGCTTGAACACTCAAACTGCTCCTGTGCTCCCCTCTACCTGATCCCGTCAGATATGAGGTAGACACAGATGATAGGTTTGAATGGGAGATATCGGATATCATGCTTCTAACTAAATTGGTCTGGAACAAGAACAATGTTTTGTCCAACAAGTCTTTACAGCAATTCAATAAAGAATAGGATAATTTGTTGAAATGTATTCTCTATGTTTTGACCTTCTGGATGCAATGAGCGTAACTCGATGCCTTAACTATTTTTAAGGAGTTTTGCCCTGGAAAAGTCATTAAATGTCATTTAAGTCATCGTTAAATCAGCATGTGTGTTTGTCATCAGTATTATCTGACCAACACATACTTCTTTAATAGAGTTGTGGGGCCATACTAGGGAGATAAAGCTGTAAGGGCAGTGCAGATTGGGTCGTGACAGTGTCAGGGGTGAGACATGTGGCACACACCAGAGTATGTCCGCTAACACCCAGACGTCTGCAGTGGCACACAGAGCTGATTGTTCCACAGCCATGGGCCCTTCCATTCAGGATCGAGCCCTTCTCCGGTCCATCCTGGGCCCAGAGAGGACTCCTGCTCCTGGGGTGACTAATGCTGAATGACAGGCAGACACTGATCAAAGCTGCTCCTGGAAGCCCTCCTGTCACAGAGAGGAGGGGGTGGAGAGGAGATGATAAGTGGAGAGACAAGAGCAGTATGCCCAGTCTGGACATGGGCCAAATATCAGGGATCAGACAGCCTGGCTGGACTCTATTAGCTTCATCATAGACAATGCCCTCTCCACAGTGGACCTCCACCATTGCCAGATTATCTCATCCCTCTTTATAGCTCAGTGGCCCAGAGCCACCCCACACAGGAGCTCTGGAGCCACGAGGTAAAGAGAGGCGAAGAGATGCTGAATCTGGCCTTTACACTTTTGTCTGCGATCATCTTCTTCCTTGGCTCATGCCTGAGTCACATACTATCCTGGCATGACACGTTTTGGGTAAACGTGAAACATGTAACATGTGACATGTAACATGATTGAGTGGACATCTTTGACTGTCTGAAGAAAAATGTTAGAGCATGCTTTAATGTCGGCGCGCTCACACATTTATGCATCTTAATACAATAAATGCATGTCTCTCAAGTCAAAGCTAACCTCTTAACAGATGAAGTAAACTCCTGTTTGATTTTGCTTGTAATATATAATAAGTATAACATGTCATGGTATATCAGGGCCACATACTTTTCTTCCATGTTACCCATTTATGGCAGCTCTCCCCAGTTTGGCCTCGGCTGCTGGCTGGTTGACAATCAGTCAGCTGCTCTCACTGATTGGCAATCAGTCAGCAGCCGATGGTGCCAAGGGGCAGCAGAGCTGGAGCGAAGGCAGAGTGAGCAGACGTGTTGCCTGAGTTGTCTGCTGAGTGTGTGAGTCCAATAAATATGCCGTTCAAAGGAACCTCATTGTGGCTATCGGCGTGTCCGTGGTGCTTGGGGGGGAAACCCACGGGTGACTGCCAGAAACTCGTCACACTGGAGCCCAACGTGGGGCCCCCTGGAACCCAGAGCCTGGAGGGGATGCACCCAGAGGAGGAGCTGATGAGCAGCTTGGGTCAGATGCTGGCCCGGATGGAGGCGATGCGGAGGAGAACCGACGGTTCCTGGAGACCCTCCAAGGTCCAGCGGTGCTGCGGGCGATGCCAGAGCCCCGGGAGCTGTCGGAGGTGCCGAACTCCGAGCACCAGCTTTTTATGGATCAAAAGTAATTGGATAAATTAACATAATCATTGTAATTGTCAATTTTAATACTTGGTTGAAAATCCTTTGCAGTCAATGATCGCCTGACGTCTGGAACCAGAGACGTCACCAGACGCTGGGTTTCATCCCTGGTGATGTGCTGCAGGCCTCTACTGCCACTGTCTTCACTTCCTGATGCTGCTTGGGGCTTTTTCTCTTCAGTTTGGTCGTCAGCAAATGAAATGCAGCTCCAGTGGATTCAGGTCAGGTGATTGACTTGGCCATTGCAGAACATTACACTTGTTTGGCTTAAAAAGCTCTTTGGTTGCTTTTAGTTTGTCCAATTACTTTTGATCCCTTAAAAAGGAGGGTCCATATATAACATGTTGTTATTCCTACACCGTTCACCTGATGTGGATGTAAAGACCCTCAAATTAAAGCTGAAAGTCTGCTCTTAAAGCACATCGTGATTGTTTCATTTAAAATCCATTGTGGTGGTGTACAGAGACAAGATATTTATGGTCCTGACTGTATATACCCAAACGCATGAATAAAGTTACACGTGCATAAACATACATATATATATATATATATATATATATATATATATATATATATATATATATACACAAAAAATATGCCCGACCAAACAGTTGTGATGTTAGTAAAACTGATAATTTTGCTATGAATTTCAAGGTCATTCACACATTAAATGTTATTCCACAGTATATATACTGACATAATTGTATTTACGTGATACATATGGTGATGTTAATATACTGAATTCATAATTTGTATGAAAGCTGCGTCATTTAGATGGAAGCTGTACCGGAAATATATATAATAAATATGTATATCTATCTAATGGACTAATTACTCTAGTATTATTAATTCTATGGTAACAACATAAATGTTGGGATAATAAATATATGAGCATTATAAAAGTATATGGACTATAATTTAGTTTTTTCTGAACTGCCCCTTACCTCTGCTGAGGACACACACAAACGCTCATCTGTAGAAATGAAATCAAGGTCTCTGTGCAATCAGTGGAAGTGGAAGAGGACACACTACAAGGAGAACATTGCTCCAGGGCGTCTATGAACTTAAGAACGTTTAATCTTGATTTGACATTGCTTTGATGCCTATCTGTTGTTACCACGACATGGGGGAGGTTAAGGTATAGGAAGCGGTCTGCGCCCCGAGGCAGCCGTTACACTGAGCAGCACCCAGCACTGCAGCGCAGTGGCATTAATTGCTTGTAGGAGCTCTGCGTTCAGAAAGCCCTTGATGTGATGGATGAATAAAGGGCACAGAGCAGCAATCTGGACCCCGATTGAGTTTCTCTTCAGTCACCACATTACCAATACAAACCTAGACAGGCAAAGACAAACAGGAGAAAGGCCAAGAAGTCACTCTCCCTCTGAAAGGAACCGACTGTGGTCACCAGCGGTTACATATAGCTTGATCGTCTGCGGAGCGGATGGACAATTAATAATGATCTTTTACCTAATGGGCCGAACACATCAATATTGTTAATGTACTCAGTGACTAACACCATTACTGGGCTAATTTGCAGTGGTTGGGGTTATGGGGTCCAAAGTGGATCCATTTAGTGAATAAACAAGAAATACAACCATCATTCATTTACTTACAAGTGTTAAGTTGTGGCTGGAAATGCCCTTGACCTTCTGCCCCTCCTCCGTTTGGCTTCATACAAATGGAAAAAAACACAATCCAATATTCTCCTTTGCGTCTCTCATCATATCTCAATATATATATTCAAGGCAGTTTATGTTAGCATTTATTTTTTGAAGGAGCTGTAGGAATAGCTCAATGTTCAAGTGTTATTATATTTGATCTGGAGATCTTTAAAAGTGTTCACATAAATCCTGAAATGCAAATCATAGACCCGGAGGATTTCTGTGGTGCCTTAAAGTCTGAGTGCAGTTATGACGGGGTGAAATTCAAAAGAATAATCATGGTTTTGGGGAATGAAAACTGAAACTGTAGCCAAGCCGGATCCTCTCTGAAGTACTTCCGTATGCCTCCTAAGTCAAAAGACCTATGATTTCATTGTTTAGACATTGCAGAGCAGTCTGTGTTTTGAATTCATGTTATTGCTATAATATCCATCCAAATCCACCTCATTAAATCCGCCCTTGCTTGCTCCACTGTTTCAGAGAAGCTAAAAAACTGACTTGTTAGATTTCAAGCTTCATCCACAACTATAAAACACTTTGAAATGATTTAAAACCACCACAAGATCAAAGCTGTGACAATAATGTAATTTGTTTCATTACTTCTAACACCAAATGCAAAGTCCCATCTACATATTAATCGTAAAGGAGACTGTGTGGAGGGAAGAATGCAGATCTATAATGTAATAATCAGCCAAATAGTTGTATTAGTTATGTTAACAGCAGCAAAGATGCCGTTACAAAGACCCTGGGCAAAGTGGACTCACATACTTTAGTATTTGGACATTGTTGAAGATATTTATGAGAATTCAATGGTCAGATATTAAGGAAACAAATAAACAACAAAAAACAAGCGACAAAGAAAACATTTAATTGCATAAAAGATGAAAAAAAATCGTTGTTTTCCTTTCGTAAACAACATAATGAAAACCAATACAATTTGAGTTAAAATTGCCAATTACTTAGAGAAGATCCATCCGTTTGGTGAAGGGCCAAAGAAATGGGTTCCACTCCCTCTCGCGTCCTTCACTTTCTAAACCCACATGGCACACGACCAGCTGCTCTGACAGGCCAACCATAAGTGTTTGTATTGTATTTGGACACTGTAGCATCAGTAAATGTGTCTTTTGCTGTCAGTTTACCCACAGCCAAACTGACAGCAAAAGCAGCTCTCAGCCTCAGCAGCATCCCAGCATGATTGTGGATACTCACAGGGATGTGTGATGAGCACCAGCGTGTCTTTCTTCTGAAACCGGGATTCTACACAGCGCCCGGGAGGAAGGAAGTGGACTGTGAGACCTTCAGGAAGACGACGGCTGACAGATGCATTACTCTTGGTGGCCACTAGTCCTGTTTGAGGACTTAGATTGGATCGGAGGGTGATGTCACTTGTCATTGTCTCCTTTACAGATTACAGCAGAGCCACGTCCAGAGGATGAGCAGAATTTTGATTTGGCCTTAAGAAAACAGGAAACCGAGTCCTTTGTTTTCACTCTCCTACATCTTTTATTTTATTTCTGTTCTGCCGCTTGAGAACTCGGGTCTATTGATGAAGGCTTTCATGGTGGGCGGGTCATCGGGACCATGTGAGTTCCCATGGGAAGGGTTGATCTGCCCACTGCTCCGGAGAGGTGATGTAGGTTCAGCCGTTCCATTTTCCTGCATTTCCCTGCAAGGCTCTCACATGACATGACCCACACTTAATTTGGATTCCTGAAACCCCAACGCCAGTACGCTACTCTTTCTTTGTGTTTTATGTTCTTTTTTCTTCTTTACTAGAGCTGCTACTGAGTGGCGGTGCTTTATCAGCATCGCTTGCCTGCTGGGGAGATAAAAACAACCTGCAGTGCTGATTCTAATGAGTCCAGCTTGTTGATTTATTCCACCTCAAGATCCAAGTCCTACACGTCTCCCTCCAAGTCTGTTTCTTTCATTCTCCTCCTCTCTGGTTAGGTTTGCGGCTCAGGGAGGAGTATTTTTTTTCTGTTTCTCTCAAACACACGCTTACACTGGACACTCTCACCAGCTGGCAGCCTTGGACTGTGGAAGAAGAGGGCTTTGTGATTGAGGGCGGCCTGCTGGGTATGCTCTAAACACACCCACAGTGCTTCAGGGGAGAGGAGCTGGGAAAGGAGAGGCCTGGGAGAACACAGAGGCCTCAAAACAGCAGCCAGTGACCCGGCCCGCCGCAAACACTTTACATTATCGCCCCGACACCATTACAATGCACAAGGTCCCAGTCACAGGCGTAGACTCTCCTAAGTAGAACATACTGTAAGAAATAAGAGTTATAAATGCTAAGGAACCGGCTGCTGCAGTCAACTTCAAAAAGTCCTGTAAAGTGTTTATGTTTAAGAAAGGGGAGACAAAGAAAGAGAGGAGGGGTTTGAGGTTTAGCAGACTTCAATATAACGTGTGGGGCAACTCAACATCGAAAAGTAAAGCCAAGTAAACTCAGTGTTGGTGCCAGACGTACAACGGTATTTAGAAAAAATCTCTTCATGCATAATTCAAAGATAAAAGAGCACATACCATGTCAGAGACATAATAATAAACTTGCTGCAGGAGGAGGCCTGCAGGGAGTGTGTGTGTGTGTGTGTGTGTGTGTGTGTGTGTGTGTGCTCAAAGACAGCAGAAGATTGATGAGGCTGTCGTCTTTGGAGGTATCGTGGTTCTCATGGTAACAGTCCAATCGTGTAATGGAGTGAAGATTTGGACTAGGATCTAACAGCTGTCAGATGTGGATGTGGCAACATCCAACAGGTTTGTCTTTTTCTTTTCAAATTCATGAGCAAGTTTAGCTAAGTTCCAAAGCTATTATTTATACAGAGCCTATATTGACTATTTAATTAATAAATAGCTGTTGAGAAAGTGATTTTACTGAACAACCATAGCACTCTGTAAAACCTAGAATGCCATCTGCCATCATCTGACTCAAAACCAAGCTAAAACATATATGAACATAATAAACCTGATGCTGCCGTATTATATAAGCCCCGTTTCATGCTTCCCTCCACTGGAGTACAAACTAGGGGGCAGCACAATAAGCTTCAAACACAACATTAATATATTCACCATATAAAGTTGATATGGCTAACGAGTTAGCAACAGCTAAAATAGCTCCTTGCTACGGCCAAAAACAAAACTGATGGGATGTGTGCTGAGAATGAACTCAAACAGTGCTACATTTTGCTGTAAAACTGTAAAAACTAGAACGGGCACTCGGTAGAGCGAATACCTTCGGTGCAGGCCCTTTTATGGAACCGTTTCATTACTTGACCTTGACCTTTGACCCTACCAATCCCAAAATCTAATCGAATGGTCCCCGGATAATAACCAATCATCCCACCAAATGTCATGTGATTCGGTTTAATACTCTTTGAATTATGCAAATAACACACACACACACACACACACACACACACACACACACACACACACACACATACATACAAATAAATACACAGCGATCAAAACATAAGCTTCCGCAGAATGTGAAGGTAATGTGACCCCTTTCACAATACCCGTAGTAATTGTGTTAATACCCAAACTATTAATTGGTGCAGCTTTAAAGGGTCAGTTAAAAATACATATTTCTTTCCTGTGATATTTTTTATTGTTTCGGTAAGAGTTGCCAAGTTTTGGAGATCCAAAGTCCCAAAACATACATTTAAAAAACTCAACAAATATGTACATGACCAAAAGCACCAAAATTAGACAACTTACACCAAAAGATCTAGATCGATAAAGAGCACCACAGGTAAAAGAGAACACATCTATTTTTGGGGTGAACTGTTCCTTTAAGAGCTCCATGTTGTAAATGTTGTTGTTGGGAATTTTTGTGAAATCAATTTGAAAAGGCTTTCCCCCCTGACCTGTTAAACAGGGCTCTTTGTTTAAGTTTCCAGCCTGGTGTTCTCTCTGGGGTCTTCACCTGGTAAACAGGAGAAACCTCTAAATCAGTGGAAAATGTGCCTCACAAAGTTCAGCAGCTCTGCTCGCATCAGCTGGAAACAACAATAACAAAATACTTGGACTCGAAAAAGCTACATTACTCCTGAGAGACCGTGTCAGGTGTCCGTTGATCTCTCCCTCGGAGTCACATTGAAGCTCGGTGCCGCCACACTCCTACTGAGCTAGTTGATGTCTCAATAACACCAATGAATCCAAGCAACCTGCCGACTTCCTGCGCGGTTTCATCTTTGTCCCAGAGAAGCAGAAATTAGCATGCCTCTCTCTCTCTGCGTGTATGCATGTCATTGCCCATTAGTGTGTACAAGCGCGGGTGCCTCGCGGGTGGAGGAAAAGCATGTCGGGGAAAGCCCTGGTGAGGTGTTTTCTCATGGAATCCTCCCCCGAGTTCAGCTAGCTCGCTACAATTTCCAGCCACTTAAGAGAAATACTGTTATTTTAATACACACACCGACACACACGTTCCTGCTTAGTCACATAACAACCTACACGAACACACACGCCAAACCATACACAACGTTTTGGATGAGAACATGGTATTAATGTTTTCTAATGCTCTAAATTTTGTTTTGGCTTGTAATTGGAATCTGGCTCAACTTCTCCGTAGACCAGACTGTTGAATTGTTTCCACTCTAAAGTAGGTTGGTTGGAGAATTAAAGCAATGTGATGGGAGCGTACTGTGAAACTAGAAACAAAAGTGAATAAAAGCCTCCTTATATGTTTTACAGCCCCTGTTATAAGGCTACCGGCGCTGAGTGGTCACGGCTCAGTAACAGTTGCATGGCCGCGGTTGAATTCAGGGGTCTGATTGATGCTCTCCAGTAAAGATCTCCATGTCCCATGCTGTGAGGTTTACTAATTGTTAAATAGACTGAAATATGGGTTTGTACTTTAGCAGCAGCATGACAGACTTTTGACCCAGGGCCATCTGTTAGTTTAAGCAAAATGTTGACTTTCCTGGGATTGTTGGGATCAAAGGATTTATGAACTGTGCATTATCTGTCTTTAAAAATATCGCAGACGCTCCTGTACGTACATAAATGTTCGAGGATTTGGTGTTTAAAGTTTCCCACACAATATTATATATTGATGTAATCAAAGTGTTTTGGCTGTCAGCTCCTGGCATCCTTGATGTGTCTGGGAAAATGTCAGAAAGTGAGGGTAAGGTCACACTCATGCACCCACTCACAGCGCCCCCCCCCCCCGACACACACACACATGAAAAAAAGAGAAATAAAACACAAATTTTTGGACACAGGATTTTTACTCAGTGCATGATTAATGACCGTTCATACAGTTGTTATATAACTCTGATCGATGATGCTTTAAATAAGAATTAATGACCTCCAGTGTTCTGGCACACATGCACCTAAATGGCAATTTGCATCCGTAATGCCTCATGTGAGAATGAAGATATTTAGCTGTCAACAAATCTGTGGGTATGGGAGAAGCTTTTGTTTTCCCCTGCTTGTGGTCTCACTTCGCAACACTGGAAATACAAAGGAAAATGCTGCTTTCCTGCACAGATTTGCATCTACACGCAGCTTCAAAGTAAACATGTTTTTCATTTCCATTCTACATGCAAAGCTGTCAGCACTGCCCTATTCACACATCCCACTGGACACTTACTCAACATGCACGCACACTCAGTCATGATACAAACTCGTAAAGAAAACACACCCACATTACAATAGCAACCTGCACTTCTAGATATACACATCTCTATCTTCACCAGTCTCTGGCACGGCCTGCTGCCCTCTCTTTGTCCTCTAAACAACATCTTCCCATCCTTAAAGAATGCCTCTGATGGGCCTCTTTGACATGCATTGTTTGTGTAAGAGAATTTAGACCCCCAGACCCTGGCCTTGGCCCTCATCTGTAATCCAACCATAGGCAGAGCAGCCACTGTGACTAATGCCTTATAAACCTGCCTCTCCGAGTGTGTGTATGTGCATACATGTTTATGTGTGTCAGAAAAAGAGAGAACGTGTGACTAATGCCTGCAGAATGGTATTTATACATTAGGGGGCCATTAGTAGTTTAGGCTCCTGAGTGGAACAGCAGGGAGGGAGACAGGCATTGTCGTGGCCCCCGTCCCCCTTATCACAACCAGCCACCGCCGTTACTGCAGCACACACAGATATGTTGAGGAGAGAAACAAACAACAGCTGCCACGGCAAAGCAACATGACAAATTAACAGTCTACTTTGCATCCAAATCAGTGGCGAGTTGTTTTTTAGTTTTTGTCTGCAGGCCAGCTTGTTATTTGTTAGATTACTGTAATGGTATATTTTATTTATTCACATGCTCATATTTCCACATAACAAAAATGAAACATTTGCTATTATTCCAGAATGCTATCTTATTGTAGCTGGTGTTTATGTTTGATATATTATATGACTGCATTAGTGAGTGTACTCATGTGAGTATGCAACACACTTTACACAACAAGAAAAGTAATATGGCCTACTTACCTGTCGGTGGGTATGTACAACTATGTAGTCGATGCATGGGCACACTATCCATACAATACAATACACCTATATGTATTTTCTTCTTTTTTTCCTCACAGTTTAATTCCTTTTTGCTATGTGTTATATCTTTGAATTATTGTATAGTATGTCTTGGTCTGAAGCTGGGAGGGGCAGGTTTAGGAAATAGTACATGGCAATGTTGTATGTTGGAAAACCAAACAGAGTGATTAAAGAATCGTGATGGTCTTTCCTGTCTAATGACAATGATGAAGGTCATACATGCCTTTACATAATCTTGATTATTGTCTTTTTTTATTTAAGGTTGTTTGTTATTTATTTATCTATTCTTTTAATTTTATTCTGGCACACTTTGTGAAGTGTTACGGTTGAAGATGTTTCAGGTGTGCTCTCAAGTTTCTCTGTGGGCTCGCTAAGATTGCAAATGGTAAGAACATTTCTCTTAAATTTCCAGAAAATGTAGACAAAAAATTGTGTATTCTTTGCACAATTTCAACATAAACTTTGTTCCTTTTAATTGAAATTTACATTGCTATATACTATTACCGCTAGCTATCATTAGCTGTTATTATGTGTGGTATAACGTTAGCTTGATTGAGCATGCTTACATTCATTATGGAGTTTGAATTCCTCTTTTCCATTCATTATTTATTGTTAAAATGTATTTTATTATTTTATTGTTCACTTACTATATTTGTGCACGGACTGCATTGTCGGCTCACGTTTTCAAAGTACGCAAGTTAACTTGCTAGCTAGCTAACTCACCACTGGACACGTGTCACATTGCAATGTTATGCATTTGACAGATTAATTGATTGATTAATGGATTTCTACTTTGAATTTTTTTTTATATCCGTGTACAACTAGGTAAATACAGCCTCTGCAAATAATCTTTATTTCCATTTGAATCCAGATGTTTTATTATTGCGTTATTTCTTATTTCTTTTCAATTCTCATATATTTCATTTAAATTGCATTTAAATTGCAGTTAATTCCCATGGCATATTGAAATATTTTCAACCCAATCTACATTGGATTGATGGAAAAAATGCAATCACCGATTGGCACTGAAATATTACTTCTGGTGTGGATGAGGTGAGTGCCCCCCCCCCCCCATGACATGTTAATGTATGTATATGTATACTGTCAATATCAGTTAAAAAAAACTATCTAGTTATCTAGTCATCTGTCTCAGAATTCCATTTGAAGAGATATTGTTGACCAAACTGGCAAGATAGCAGTAGTTTACTGTCAGTCTCAGTCAGTTATTATTTTTGGTTATCAAGATGTTTCATTGGAGTTCCTGTTGTAGAAAGGTCTGTTTTCTTTATTTTTCTGCTATTTATATGACCTTGACCCTATTTAAACTTCATAGTTCACTGTGAGATACTTTCTGTGCAGCCTGTTTATATCATTTGTATAACAACATTATGTTTTCCATCAATCTTCACATTATTTGTTCATTTTACTCTGTACAGCTATCAAATGTTGTGGATGTGTTGGCAGATGAGAGCCAACAGACACACGGCTCACAGAGAAGGTAAGGAGATGTACATTTAAAGTGTTGTCCTGATTATTTTGTCATCGTTATGGTAACGTCTGTGTGTGTACTGTGTCAAAAGACAAAAACGCTTATCATGGTCCTGTACTCAGTGGGCTTGATGCATGATGATATTTTACTCAATTACTAAATTTGACTAATATTGAACAAATAAACTGTTGGTGAAGGAACAATAAAAGAGAAAACAACATATACAATTTGACCAAATGACTTAAAAATGGTTCACATTTGCATAACAGTGTTTCTCTTTGTCGCCAGTGTCTCCACCTCACAAGATGAAAAACCCGCTGATGCAGAACAGACTAAGAAGCCTGAGTGGTGGAGTTTGTGCGTATGTTTGACACAATATCAGCACTCAACATAAACTGGATATGTATTAGTGTATGAGTGTAGATGTTCATGATTTAACCAGTATTTGTTTTCTACCAATACAGAAAAGATGTTGGGTCACGCCAGCTTCCAAAAAAAAGAATCCAAAGGAGCAGCGGCGCCCCACCCCTCACCAGGATCAGGTGAGGAGCTTTAAAGGCCTCAAAGAGGAAGAGGAAATCCGTCAGCAGCAGATCAAGTGTCTTGGGTGAGTGCATATAAGCACGCACACACACACAAACACACACACACACACACACACAAACACACACACACACACACACACACACACACACACGCACACACACACACACACACACACACACACACACACACACACACACACACACGCACACACACAAGAAACAAGACTGTATTCACCATATGTAAGTACAAATTGCTACTGGGAGAAAATTAACTCCAGTTTTTAAGGATGCAATTCAGGAAGTAATGTGTGTTCAAATGGGTTTTGCTTGTTTGTGTGTCAGCTTCCCGAACCCAACACAGATATGTTATATCAACGCCTGCCTGCAGAGCCTGCTGACACTTAAGGACTTTGTCAGAGCCATCAGCTGCCAGGAGTACCTCTGGAATTTGATCCCCGAGGCTGCACTTATCAGGTACAACAAGGCTCAGATACACAAGCGTTAACGTCATTCTCAAGTTGTACACTGAACACCAATATCCAGAGAAAATAAGTCTTTGACCCCCTATTCAGATCATTTATGGCCATCAAAAGGTCTCATCTCTCAGGCAATGCCCGCCACAAAATCAGCCTCCTGGGTGCTTTCAAGAGTTCGATTTGGTCTCCGGAGTTCCGGGATCTTCACCAGAAGGTGAACAAGCCGGTTTTGTGATTGGTTGTTTCACCACTTTCTGATGGTTAGAACACTTTGTGTGTAAACTCTTATAATCGTGTGTGTGTGTGTGTGTGTGTGTACCTGCAGGATGCGCACGAGTTCCTCACCTCCGTGCTGGAGCAGATGAGATGCTTGAGCCCGCAGCTCCAGATTATGGCAGCCAGCATGGGCAGAACCTACAGCTGTCCCGTGGAAGATCACGTGGTCTTTAAAATGGTTAACACCCGGACCTGCAAGGGGTACAAATAAACACATCACATACAATGCATCTACCAGCATGTCAAAGCAGTATGCAGCTGTATTAGAGCTACATTGGCCTTTTGAATGTGTAGATGTGGAGTAGGATCCACCAGAGAGGAGCAGTTTACAAACCTCTCCCTGGACGTGGTACTTGGATGCGGAAGCGTGGAGCAGATGCTCCAGGATTACCTGATGGTAAGAAACACCTCTCATTCATTCACAATAGAGCTGATATGATGTTAATCCAGGTTATACGTGAAACAATGTTTGTTATATGCTGTTCTGCAGGAGACAGAGTTGGAGTACACCTGTGAGTGCGGTGCCACCACTTCGAGCCAGCGCTTGTCATTTCTAACACTGCCAAGGTGAGTCACATGACATCCATAAACAAATGACCAAACTCTTGACTCCTGTGCTCAGTGGTGGTATCAGCAAACTGGGCTCCACTGACCCAAGGGAAAGATTATAACATATTAAATACCAATGGAAACACCCTATTTTTCTCTAACACCTCATCCTAATATGTATTCTCTCTGTCTGCAGAGTGCTGGTCTTGCACCTTAAACGCTTCAAGTTCACTCCATCTTTTGAGCTCAGGAAGGTACATGACCCAGTTGTTATCCTCCGAGAGCTGGTGCTGCAATCCAACCAGGTAAAGAAACAAAAAGAAACAAATGATCTGATAGTAAACAAAAGCATCAGACTGGGGCTGATGCAACTCAATGTTTGAACTATACTCTATGTGCACAGCTCTGATTTGCTGGCTTTCTTTTCAGGAGTGTGGCTGCTACAGTCTGGTCAGCTCCATCAACCACATCGGCCTCACAGCAGAACTTGGTAAGATTATCATTTCTTTTCACAAATTTCTTCTATTCACATTTATACTTTTTAAAAGACTTTAAGGCAGTCCATGCAACAATGCTTCCTTTCCTGTTAGGACACTATATCTGTGATGGAGTGGATCAGAATGTGGGAGAGGGGGACCCAACTGACCGCTGGTTCACCTACAATGACGAAGAGGTCACGGAAACAAGTGGCAAATGTGTGTGTGACAAGCGGAAAAATACCTGCTACATCCTTTCCTACAGAAGACAGGTCAGAGACAGACACTGTAACATGCATTGAAGTGAAATACATAAATACAATGATGTGGCACACCACAAACACTGGTGGTGTTCAAATCTTCAGACTGAAGACTAGGGAGGGTTTGAGAAAACCACATGTGTGTTTCTATTATTAGGACTTGGCGGTGGGAAACCGTGGCTCGGAAAACATGTCAACAGGATTAGCGGGACAATGTCCAGTGGATAGCACATGAGATGACCTCATTCAGCAGATAGATAATGAGCATGTGTACAATACCACAACATCCCAGTCAAGGAAGGAATATCAACATTACAACATAATTCAAACCTCTTCTACCATTAAAGTAACTTCAAAAAATGTATTCTCATCGCACCTTCCATTACCTTTTGGGAATGGGATGGGAAAGATTCCCACCTTCATGACTCTGTGCCAGGCTGATTTGACACAGAGTAGGTATGTAAGTTAGTCTGGTGGCTAACTCAGCTGACATCACTATTCCAGAGATGGAAAACACAACCTTTTTGAGGGGGAAATGCCATCTATTCACACACTGAATGCATCCAGAATCCAGATAAGGTGTTTGTATAACACGGAGGAAGTCAGAGAGGCACTAATGGTACAAGCGGAGAAAAGCTGTACAGACAGATTACAGATGACAAACTCAAAACAGTATGGGTGCAACAGCCATTTACAACTAGAACAGGCACTCGGTAGAGCGCATACCTTTGCATATCATAAGATTGGGCATTGAATTATGAACATTTTGGCATTAGTTGCATGCCAATTGGATATAAATTGATATTGATTGCTATGATAAAAATAAGATGTTGAACTTTTTCATGACCTTGACCTTTGACCTTTGACCCGATCGATCCCAACGTCTAATCAAATGGTCCCCGGATAATAACCAATCATCCCGCCAAATTTCATGTGATTCGCTTTAATACTTTTTTACTTGCGAATAACACGCACGCATACAAATACGAGGCGATCAAAACATTACCGTCCGCATTTTAAATGCGAAGGTAATAACAGCCTCAAGTGGAACACAAAACCAATAGAAAAACATACATTCTTCTTATGAATTCAAGGACTAGTAAAACGAATCATAAACCTTGAGACATGAAACTCTTTCTCACCTTCAAGAGGTTCACGTAATGTTACCCATCATCATGGACACTGGCTCTGATCTGGACACTTGGTGAAACAAGAACGACAGGAATAGATGACTTACAGCATATAGATGTTCAAGTGTTTTGATATTTCTGTGTTCAACACAGCGATATAGCGCAGCCAAGCCCTTCATTGATGGGCACTGTTAAAAAGCCCTCAATGTGTGTGTATGTGTGTGTGAGACAAGTAGTAACAAAAAGGTGTAAAAATACCATACTGCTCCAAGATGAATCCTCTCTCCCACGGTCCGACATTTACAGATGGCTGGAGCGTGGGAGTAAGTTAGGGGATTGCCCTATGAGTGTGTGTCCGTGCACGCCAAGTGTATGTGTGTGTATGTATGAGGTTTCCCTTCAGGAGAAAAGCTCCATTGATGGAAACTGGTGCTCCAGTCCCTGTGTCAAGTGTGGACCAGGGTCAGAAGGAAACTCTGAGATTTTCCACAGGTATAGAGTTGTTGTTGTGTGTGTGTGTGTGTGTGTGTGTGTGTGTGTGTGTGTGTGTGTGTGTGTGTGTGTGTGTGTGTGTGTCTGTGTCTGTGTGTGTGAGTTAACATGTTTTCCATGTTTGCATAAAAATGTTGGACGTGATTCATGCGTAATTGAGAAGGGAAATCTGTTTCATGACTCAGAGCTTTAGGAGGGGGTGGAGGCCTTTCTGGAGACCTCATGTCTGCCTGAGGATTTCCCTGAGTAATAATGAATCAGAGTGTTGTGTAGAGGCTGATGTGATGCTCATAACACAGCTTTTTAAGCGTTTATTGAACAACTGTCTCACAGCTTCTCAAACATTCTTTCATGAATACTTTATTTGTGATGTATCTAATTGTTTTATATCTACCAAAAATCTCAGGGGACTCACAGAAAAGGTGTCATAATGTAATGACAGGTTAGGCTTCTTGGCTCCATCTACTGGTATCTCCATTAACTGAAAGATATTCATACAGCCATGAGTGGCTATCGTTATATATGAGTTATAGAAAGAAGCATTGTTAGAAATATCCCTCATTTACTCATTAATTTCTCCATGTATAATACACAGTTTATTATTGCAATTGGCATTTTATGGATCATCACCATCATTGAAAGGTGTTGGACAACTGTAACGTTCACATCTGTGATGAAGATGCTAAGACGCATCACATTTTGGGATTGTGTAGTTTTCATGCAACAGATTTTTTTTAGGGGACTATATAGCGCATTCATTTTTCACTCTGAATGTGTATACTAAATACAACGTTGGACAGTAAATATAATCTTGTGCAGATGTGGACTTAACAAACACAGAACATTTGCATGTGGCCTGAGTTCATGAAAAAGCAGAGAAAGAAAAAAACATAATGTATAAGTCTAAAGTGTTCTTCCAAACCACCGTGTTTGACATTTTCATAACCAACACAAACAGCCGGTAACCATCAGCCTGCTCCAGCCTTGAAACCCTTTCCAGCAGGCTCCCGCTAGCAACCTGTCAGGTCAATACAATACGACCTCTGGCAGCGTACCACTGATAAAGTTCCTCACTTTCTGTGGTGACAGCCTGTATTGGACTAATTTACTGAGCTTAAATAAAGGAGCACTCAGCTCCTTGCCTCCTCTAGCTCAGTGGCTTGTGACAGGCGGACAAGTGGAGGAGCAGCCCAGTCACTGACCCGCCATGCTTGATGTTCATCACAATGACACTGACCTACTTAACTGCCATCTCTTGGATGTCAAACAAATCACTGCCTGACATTTAGAGAAAAGCGTGGTCAATATTAGTCAGGCATGACAAATAATAACCTGCACTGCTGGCTAAATAAAAGAGAAAAAGAAGAATGACTGTTTGCTGGGTACCACCCGCGTCCTATCTGCATCTGATTGTTGTTGTCTTTCAGAAGGTAGGTTCATTTGCTTACTCCGTGTGCTCAGAGCATGCACACACGCCTATAGAGGCCATCAAGGCTAACGTCTCAACTTGAATCAGACACAGATTGATGGTGCTGAGGCAAAGAAGGCTTCTGCACAGCGTACTTAGAGGAGGTGAATGAGGCAGGCAGTGACCCGGAGCAAAGGTCTCATCAGTGCCTGTCCCCATCTGAGGCCCCTCTGCCTGTCAAAGTCGCGATTTAATCCCAAACATAATTTGAATTTACACTAATGAATACAAATGACTCCCAGGACTCCACAAGCTGAGAGCAATAAATTATTATCGCTGCTAACAATCGCATTTCTGAAGCCCTTTTTCAATTAGCCGCCCCTGTGGAGATGATCATGGAGGGCCCACTCAAATGATGATAAACGACGTGCCTTGCAACGGCGTGTTTCTGCTCCTCTGATTTAATAGCTTTCTAATTCAGGAACATCTTCGACGTGACGAGGCGTGAGGCCTTTTTTTTTCGGTTTCCGACCGGAGCTTGATGAGAAAGTCACTTAATTGAAAGCAGGTGTTAATCAACCTTGCTCCGACGTGGCGCGTGATTTAGGAGTTTGACAAAGAGAAGATCATCCTTGCCACTCTGACGCAGACCATTCATCCTTTTGCCGTCCATTCTGTCCCTATTACATGATTAAAAGCCTTCTTAAATGTGAACAGCCAACTTCAAGAGAAGAACAATCAATAGAAGCACATGCCAGTATCTCATTGATCGTTTACTTTAAAAACATCTTTGGTTAGGTGGTCCTCTTGTGACACATACTGTAACTCCCTCTTGTACAGAGGATCAGCAACACCAACGTGTATGTACACTGACAGGTGTTCATTTACTGGCTGCTTGGAGAGGTCACATGATAATTACAACCTATTATGGTCGTGGAAAAAGTCCATTCCTGAGCTCAGTTGAGGACTCCAGAGCACACGACCACACCAAACACAGAAAATATAAATATATAATATATCAACTTCTCCGGCCTTTGAGGGGAACACATACATAATTATCTTGCTATAAGCTTATAATGGATCTGTGTGATATAACTAAATCAACCGTAGGCAAGATGTCTTATTTCAGACAAATTGCATCCAAACTGCACAGTCAGCTCACATGTTTACATGGAGCATGTAGATGTCTGTCCTATCCCACGTTTTCATGAAACAAGATCTGTTCTTATTTGGGAATTGAGAACAAAATTACAATAATTCATCTAACAAGGATAACATAATCCTTTATAATTGTAAGATGTTGGTTATGCATCCTAATCAGTTTTTGTTCATGCTCTTTATAGCTTGTTAAAAGGGTGGCCAAGATATCAATATCACAATATTGTTTGAGTAAGGATAGGAGTAATAGGATTAATACCAAATGAATTGATTGGTCGAATGCCAGATTATATGCCTCGACAGGAACAATCTTCTAAGTGCATCAAAATAACATTAAAAAAGAACATTAAAAGTAGTAACCTATGATGCATTTGACCTATAAATCATTACTCATTAGTTTGTAAAATTATGTGTCATTCAAGGTATTACTTGGTATTGGCTTGAAAACCCAAACAAGTCCTTCTGCTGCCTTCTCAGACAGATCTCTCTTGACACATTTATTTATTTTATTTTTGACAAAGAACTCAATTAAACAAATAAAGTGAGCTTGGTCCCGCATCTCAGATCACGGCTGGATTTACTTACTGGACACGTCATGGACATAATATGTATTTCAAAACCAAAACCATCACAGAGCAAGCTGTAATGTGGTGTGTTGTGTTGTGTAGTGTGTCTTATTTTGTATGTTTTATAGTTTTAACCAGCTTCAATTGAACAGACCAGGAAAATACAAACGAAATAACTCATTAACACTCAGAAAATATAATATATTTTTCACAAAGCACCACTGGATGTAATTCTAGGCCCCGATTTCAGCTCACCACAGGAATCCCGTTGGCGAGTCCAGAAAACGCTTTCCATAAAAAGCGTTTGATAATTGCAAGTGAACAAACGAGAAGAGACCGTAATCATAATCGACTTCTTTTGACAAGGTTGTGGTTTTTGAAAGTCTGGAAAGCCACAAAAGTAACATTCCGCTCAGAGAGGGATGAATGGCTCCCTGTCATCACAGAAGAGCCTGTGGGGTCGACTTACAAAGGCCACAACAACTCAGAAAAACATATTAATGCTCACTTTTTTTGTTGCATGAAATTTCAATCAAATACCACAATATGAATATAAAGACAATTCAGTTGGAAAACAAATACCAGTAGTGTAACACAATGGCCATCTGTAGCATGGGAGAACTATACAAAGTGATATAGGCTCTTAAACTGAATTGGTTCTCTCTCACGGTCGTTACAGACACAGTCGACAACTAGCTGGTGAATAAAGTGTCTCAGTTAGCATCGAAAGAGCCACAAATGTCCCTCAGGAGTTGCTGCAGTCAAAAATCAGAGATAAAAGGAGAGTGAATAAAGAGTCAGTTATTTTTGGTTTAAGCTAAATAAACAATTGTACATGCTCGCTCAGACATTGTCAAACAGATGAAAACAAAAAAGTGTCTTTTTTTATGGGACAGCAATACAATGTACCGTAATACAATTTTAACAATATATTTGCCATGAAAAATGTCCCAAATGAAAAACTGTTTATAGGTATTACATGTTGATTTTGTTATGTGGTATTTTACAAATAAAAAACAAGTCAGATGAATCCATTTGCTGACAAGTAAATGGATTCATCTGGAAATTTGCTTTGCATCTGCTTTTCCTCAACTGTGAGGCCGTCTTAAACCCCAACCGTATCTTACGGTTTCCATGAAAGCTCATTAAATTTCTTATCAGCTCGAGTGTAATGCTGCTGGAATTGTTTTGTGAGCATCCTGCAGTAGAAATGTTCTGCTCTCTTGAGCTTAGCTGCTGTGGCATGGTCCTCCTCAACTTCTCAGACCTCTCAGACCTCATGAGAATCATTATGACTAATACATGCTGTGCGATCAGACCATATCTTAACCTACAGAACTCAACATATCTACGATGAATGCAGGACAATGTGCATTACGTGACGCACGGGACCATTTTGACTTTTCCCTTCGCTAAAGTTTCAGCTTCAGCTTCAGTGAGGCGTTGAAACATCTGATAGGGAATAAATGTGAAAGTATAAATAATCTATTCAAGATGGTAACTAAACAAAATGCTGGAGTTTAATTTATCGGTTATTTGTAATTCTGCTGAATCAGTGGAACCCAAAACACAGAAGTTGTACATCATTTATAAAGTCTTACAAGGAGTTGCAGTTGCCTGTTAGCAATTTAAGGTGAAATTTGACAGTGAAGAAAGATGGGACCATCATTATGAGGGGGAGGAGGGTAGGTGCATGCTTGTGTGTGTGTGTGTGTGTGTGTGTGTGTGTGTGTGTCTGTGCGTGTGTGTGTGTGTGTGTGTGGGTGAGTGTGTGTGTGTGTGTCTGTGTGTGTGTGTGTGTGTGTGTGTGTGTGTGTGTGTGTGTGTGTGGGTGAGTGTGGAGTTAGTTTATGGCAGCCCATAATTTATGTGCTATTTTTAATCAGTACACAGAGAAAAAGAAAACATGTCTGTGTTGCACTGTGAGCCCAGCAGAGAGCGAGAGGATTTACTGAGAGCATATGAGCTCTTTTCGTCACCTTCCTCGGGCCTTTAAATCATACTCTCTGACTGAACGGCCTTCTGTTGATGACTTTACCGTCAACTTAGTTCTCATCTCTTCACATCCTGCTGGTTCCTACATTGTCAGACACTGAACACATACAGTGCAGATGATAGTCACTTCTGGTCCTTGCTCAGATTCCTCTGATGCAGCTGTTATCAGCTCATCTTCAGTGAACACACACTCTACTTTAAAATATCACCTTTGAGTAGGTGAGCCAGTCATGTGGTCTTGTGGTTAGAAATCCAAAGGGCAACCGTTTAATAAAATGATGGAACCGTAAATGGGAATGGCCTTTGAATAACCGAGTCGCATGTCGCTCCTGCCATAACTTACAGCAATAACAAGGTCTGAGTCGGAGAGTAAGGAGAAAGGGGAGGGAGGAGGGGTTTGAGTGTGTAGAGATAGTGCCCAAGGGCACAGAGAGAGATAGAGAGAGAGAGAGAGAGAGAGAGAGAAAGAGAGAGAGAGAGAGGGGGAGAGAGAGAGTCAATCTGGACCATGGTTTCCCCCATGCAGCATACGGTTTATATGTGAGTGGAGTGTGCAGTGTGTTTCTGTAGGTTTCCATGCTGTCACAAAGACCCCTGTGAGACCAGCTTATTTACCCTGCAGTAAAACCCGAGAGGGAGTATACCCTGCAGTAAAAGTGGAGAGGGGGCTCAGTGGGATTAGATTTAGGGCCGCCTCCGGCTCTCTGTTCTGTGTGTACCGTCAGGGAAAACCACCTCTGCTGCTCTTGTTCCGTTGTTCCAGTTGAGTTATGTTGTGTTCAGAGTCAGGGGGTACAACGTGCTGTACAACATGCAAACAAGCTCCAGAATAGTTTTTAATTAAAGAGAGAGGTATTACATTGTTCTCAGTTATTGGTTAGATAGTGGCTGGTACAGTGAGAAGAGATTCATTTAGCATAAATAAGCAGTTGTGCAATCAATGGTTATTACGTTCCACAATGCTGTTGCGTAATCACTTGCTTGGCTGTACACAATGCATTTTCACAGATGAATGCAAAAATGTGCTTTTTGTTTGTTCTTTCAAGAATAATTATTTTCCAAGGTCTGAGGGAGAAAACAAGACGACAGGATCTCAAAGAGAACATGAACTTGCACATAACAGAGAGTTACGTAGGGAACCAACCAACCAACCATGAGAACAGACGTTGCATACACAGCACAGAGACTGATGGCTCTGCGTAGACATCCACATGACAAAGGTGCAGCGCTGCATGTGTCTTACCAACATGCTCCAAACGGTTTGGAAGATGTTTTCCAGTAAGAGGATTCCCCTCCTCATGGAGAGTATTGCTTTGTTATATTTCACATTTTGATCATGTTCATGTCATTCAACCAAACTCGAGATCAGACTTCTGTACTTTAAGAGTCTGCATGCAATGTGTGTGTATGTGTGTGTGTGTGTGTGTGTGTGTGTGTGTGTGTGTGTGTGTGTGTGTGTGTGTGTGAGATAGAGCTAAAAGAACAAAGCTTACAAGCAGTTACAGCCAGAGGTTAAGGTCAAAAAAACCAGCAGCTATGCATCATCTTTGATCTGTGACTTGAAAATGCAGCTTTGTTGCATTTTCTTAATCATCATTAACATTTTATGTGGCAAAATGGCAAGTTTGTAAACCTCATCATATTTTTTTTGCATTTTTGGCTGACTTTGTATTAAAATAGTTATGGAATACTGTTACCGCATAACACATTATACCTAGAAATCCTGCTATTTAAATCAGTTTTTTGTACATTCCACAAATCTGAATATTTAGTGTTGACGCCGCGTCCAAGTTTTAATAAAAGAGGGAATTGAAAATGTATGAATTCATCCAAAAATGTGTTATGTTGAATCTTGATCTGACTCATGATGTGGAATTTGTGATTGTGTGTAGTGTTGTGTATAAATTGGGCCCACAAACAAAAGAAGATTGACAGGCGGTGGGCAAACAACTGAAGTAAAAGGTGAGACGTAATCCTCCGGTTCAGATCAACCATCCACCTCCACCAGACCGAAAGCTGCATATTCAATCCAACCACTGCCGAGTGCTCTCAAATCAGTTTCTTGCTCTCCATCCCCGACCACTTGTGACGGGTGACTCGGGGTCAGTGTGGAGCCAGCGGTGTGAGTCATTCCAAGGCACTTGATTCTTTTCATTTCTGGAGATGATGAACTGAAAAATCAATAGTGTTCTTTTGCTCATGCCCTTTTCTCCAGGGCACAAATGCACTTAATGAAATGATACCACAATGCTTAATCAAATGCTACTCATCAAAGAAACAGAAACAGATACTCTCTTTGGTTTGATGATCTTACATTACAGCCAGATAAGAGATGCTATTACCAGAGTTTAAATTCCATGCAATATGACGATATGCGATTTGCAAATTAAAGGACATGGAAAAAAGAAAATGAGATGCATTCAAATACTGACACTAAATAATTAAAAAAAGATGCTAAAGACAGAAGGCTGAAAAGGCAAAACAACCTCAGTGATCTAAATTAAATTCACATAATCACAGCACCGAGAGCACATACAAGAACAAAAACATTACAGTTGAAGTCATTGTAACTAAACAATGGGCCTCCTCAACACAAAGTATCAAAACAGAGGAAAACAGTACACGTTTCTTATTATAGCTAATTAAACTATACAGCCAAAGAAAAAGGTCTCGCCAGTCTATGCTGTGATAGACTGCACATGGTTACTCAAACACAGTCTTTGCTTTCCAGGTAGGTGAACTGAAGGTGGGAAACTTTAAACTACTTTGTGATTTCGGGGACTTTCCGGTTGCCATTGGTTGCCTTGAAGCTGTAAAATGCCCTGTAAAACCTCCAACCAGACTTTGTAGCAGAAGAAGTACTGTTCCTGAAATGAGAGAGACAAAGGGCACGTCTAGCTTTTGGTAACGCTTTTTTCATTTTTAAAAGCTTGAACTCTGAACTATAATCCCTCTGTTATTACTGACCTTGGTTTGAATCATCCCATGTCGCTGAAGTCTCATCTCTTTTACGACGTCACTCACATTGATCTGAAGACAGAAACCAACGGTTGTTAGGCTACAGCATGTTTGAGTCTGTGGTTATGGTTTAGTTATTATTTCAATAAAACATTAACCAGGTGGGGAAAGCTCAGTTTGAAATGTGGAACCAATGTGCAAGTGCCCTGAACTTGCACTCTTTCAAGGGGTCCGATTCTATGTAAGTATATGAGAAAAACTTCTCATTTGATTGATTGCCCCAGTAAACACTGTAAAAATGAGTGTATGTTCTCAATAGCTAGTTTCAAGAGTTCCTCACGACAGCATGATGTACATTTAGTAAATGATGGTCCTGTTTAGAGTAAGGTAGACGATAAAGCAGGGTATGCTTTAGGATGTGACTAACTTGTGATTGACAGCTCACTGCATGAGCTACATGCTGACAATGACAATGGTAACATGTGTTGTAGTTTTAATTTTTTACCAAGTTCACCTTATTAGTTTAGTAAGTTAGCATACTGACTTTTACAAATAAGCACTTCACACAAAGTAGAGCTGAGGCTGAAGGGAATGCTCTTGGTTTTTCAGGTAATTGGTCATTAATCACAGAATTAGACAAGTAAAAGATTGACCAGATAATGCTGCTAGACAAATGCTGCTAGACACAATTGAATTCATTCTATGGGGACAGACACTCCAAGCAATAGAGAAAGTTGACACATTTCACAACAAAATGGAAACGTCAACCTGCTAGTGGCGTTAGAGGAAAAGTCAGAGGATCACCAAAGTCTGTAGGATCTATCCGCTAAGGACCATTTAAGTCTGGACAAAATGTCATGGCAATCGATCTGATATTATTGTGCTATTTCAGACTGGACCAAAATGTTGGATGGTCGGCCTGACAGTCATTTACCATCTCTAGATCTGTGCCACTGGCATGGCTAAAATATATAAAAAAACTAATTAATAAACCAAAATGGCTCCACTCACAGGCAAATCCTTCTCGATGAGGCTGAGGATAACGTCAGTGCTGATGAGGACTCCTGTGCGTCCGATTCCGGCGCTGCAGTGCACAGTGACCGGTCCCTTGTGGTGCACGGCCCTCAGGTAGCGGATGAAGCGGACCAGCTGCTCGGAGCTTTTGGGCACTCCGTGGTCAGGCCAGCGTGTGAACTTCAGATGACGAACAAAATGTGTCTCACTAGTCTGGAATAACAATATGTTTAAGAAGTGTGAGATTTGGAGTATACCATAATATTAATGACGTTTGACAGGCAGGCAGATATTCTTGACAAATCTCTTACTTCTATCTCCACCACGCGGATGACCTTGATGTGGAAGTACTCCAGGAACTGTTGGTTCTCCAAGTGAAGCTGGTACCTGCCGGTGTCCAGAGGCACGCCCAGCTTCTCTGGCCAGTACTTGTGACATTTGATCCTTCCTCGTTCTACTTCCTGGGTCATCATGGCAATGACATCAGATTTGTTTTCCCAGATCATCTGCCAGAAGGCCGGCACTGTGGAAGGCAGAGGGCCCTGGCAGGAGATGTAGAATAACTTTTCATCGCCAACTTGCATGTGGATGTAGCTGCCGTTGATGTAGTCCCGGTTGTCTCCAATGGCAACACGAGTTTCGTCATCTATGAGAGGAAGAAATTGAGGAAAATACATCTAAAGGAAAGGACCCTAAACTCTTTACGTGACTGTTGCTTTGAGCGTGAGCATGCATCACTGCATGAATTCATAATTGAAATAAACCAATTATACCTCCAGCAGTATCCTCCCACAAACAGAACAGACTGACGTGCCCAGTTCCGATGTTCGATGAATCCATTCATTTCTTGACAACAAACAACACACACTGCTAATTTGTTGTTTTTCCAAAAGCATGCAATCTAAGTGTAGAGTAAATAAGGACAAGTAAACAGCCCAGGGGTCTGGAGCCGGGCTCAACAAACCAGCGCTGTGAAGAAGTGTGTTGGTGATGAGAGGGGTGATAGACTGAAGGCCGTTAGGAATGTTTTGGGGGTTGGTCCCCCACCTCCTGCTTTGAAGGCCAAAAAAGCCACAGACGTGAAACCAGAAGTGCTAAGTGAAATAGTTACAATTAATGGAAAGGATTGGTTAATACCCAGCTTGTAGCAGGCTCCAAACATCAAGGCATTGAGGTGCGATATCATTCCACTGCGGGTCACTTTCCTTTTCATCATGCTCATTCATTTCAACACTGACCCTTTCACTCCAACACACTGATGGCTGGAGAAGTAAACGCTCTGTACGTGTTTTTAAGCATTTGTGTGTTTCCAGCTTTTATTTTACATTCTTCATTTTCTTTAGTTCTGACCACAATTCACTTTTTTGTTTTTCATTTCATCCCGTCTCTGTATTTAACTAATGAAATTCAGTTTATAATACAGTTTATAATCTTATGTTCTCCTTCATTTCAAAAAATAAAAATCTGAGATAATTACAAGTTGTTGCAAAATGAAATCCTCTTTATCGCCACATACTTGGCTGACTTTCATAAATTATTGTGGTATTGTGGCTCTCCAATAAATGCAAAGCCTTTGAGTATAGCTCTTTTACAAGCTTTAGCTCACCAATAAAAAGTACAAGTATAGATTCTGCTAGAAGAAAGTAAAAGCTAAGCAACGTCCTCTTTCTGACTCACAGGGTAGGATGTCTCTGTAGCGGTTCTTATCTCTGTTCTCGGGGGCTTTTCCCACCAGACAGTTGTCAGAGGGCTTCAGATGCTCCAGCGCCTGAAATCAACATGAGCACAATTCAAAATAAAATAAAAACACATTGAGTAGTACAGCTGATTCACAGTGTGTCTGTCCATGAAGATAGTCTAAATAGTCATTACAGAGAATCTATGTGGGTATTGTATGTATGTGTCTGCACTCTGCAGGTCTTTTGTTTGCAGATTTTCTCTAAATTTCCCACATTATACATTATAATAGACTCGGGCATTTCCCCCCTTTGTTCAGGTCATTTTACAGCTATGAATTACACTGATGCATTGTACATGAACTATCTTGTCCATCACACATGCACACCATGAACTCTTTGACCAGTTCGTGCTGGTCCAATTGATGCTGTAGAATCCGAATGAGAGCTTTGACCCTGGAGCCTGAATACTTGCTGGTCTTAGCCGGGCTAATGAGGGCTAAACTGGCCAGTTCATCCTCTGATACTATGGGAGGGCCTGAAGAAACACAAGAGGAAAAGAGTTGTTAGAATGGACCAGAAAAGATAAGATGTTCACTCTGACCCTTCAGCACAAGAGTAGAGGAAAATACACCTGTTTGTGTTGAGGTCATGTCCAGACGGGTGGCATTGAATACATCATCTTCTTCTTCATCGCTGCTCCAGCTGTCTGACTGTGTTTTCCGGATATCTTTGCAGGAGTGGTCCAAAAGTTTGGTCACAATTCGTTTCCTGGGGGAGTCAGGGGGCAGGGGTGAGACCAGACCATGTTTACTCTTCGGTAGGAGGGGATGAAATCATGCAAGGCAGAGCTTCCTTTCCCTGCGACTTTTCCACCTAAAATACAGTATAGACAAGATATAGCTAAAATATCTTTATACTACTGACATATTTGTTGTTTTTTGCAGCTACAGAGAATAGTACTACAAATTCCAAATTGTTAGTCTATATGTGTCTGAGTTCAGAGCCTATAAGCGACATAATTTATCCAGGGTGGTACTTTTTCTATTGCTCTCTGCTGCCTTCTTGTGGTAAACAGTGGAACTCAAACAGTTTAGAGAAGAAGCAGGAGAAAAAGTGGGGAGGAAATAAGTCGAAAATAATACAGGATAGTAGTTTGGGATTTTACTACCTGTCAGAAGCTCCATGCAACATGTCAGTGACATTTAGGGATGGGCAGCAAGCTTGATGAGAAGGGGTGGTGTTACAGCTCTCCTGTTCCACAGATAAGCAGCCATAGGAGTAGGTGTTAGTAAAGAGGTAAGGAGGGTGTGATTCAAACAGAGAATTCACATCATATTTGCTCCACATGTGTGTGCTTTGTAGTGTGCGTGGTACCTGTGCAATTGCAGCATCATCTGTTACGATAGTCAGTCGGCGTGGTGGAGGAGGGGAGGTAACGAGCACACCAGCTTCACTGACCACTGGGTCGGAAGTCGCCTCTGAGACAATGAAAAAGGGATGCAATATGTTCACAATATATTCAGTTAAATTAATGTCTTCAAATGCTAATTGTACCTTTAGATGGACAATATTTTAAAAAATAATTAATTTAGAAGACACAAAATGTGTGTTTACAGTATAGTGTACACATCTGAAGGTGTTTCAAGTGGATAGTCCTAATGATTAAGAACGAGTAAAAAGATTTGCAATTCCTCTATTTGTTATTTAACCAGATGCTAATTTAAATTGTAATTATTGTGTCAGCAAAGTCTTGAGAAAGATTAATAGAGCTCTTTACTTCAGTACTATTATCCTTCTAAATATTCATGATAAGAGGTAGGCCAGTTGTCAGAGATCATACCAGAGGCCCGCTTAACTGGCTTATTCAGCATGGCATCAGGAGAGGGGCCGTTATCAGGGATGGACACCGGAGCCGGCTGCTCAGCTGAAACAGCTTCAGTCTGAGCGGACATGTTGGGCGGTGTCGGTGACTCGGAGCGCGTCAGGGGCACGATGTCTCTGCAGATGGTGAGCTGTACGGTGCCCTCAGCTTTACGCAGGATGTCCACTACTTTACTGTGGCTCAGCCCGGACACAATCACACTATTTACCTAGAAATCACACAGTAAGGATCAGGGTTTTCCTCGCCACAAAGAGTAATAATACAGCCAAGGTGCATGATGGGTTGTTACCTCTAATAGAATATCTCCCACTCGCAGTCGGCCATCCTGCTCAGCTAATCCGCCAGAGCAGATTTCCTTCACTCGAAGCACGCTGCCATTGGTTCCCCCAATCAAAGCAAAGCCAAGACCTCCTCCTTCTGGTTTTGTGAACCCCACTTGCATGATGCAACTCTACAGGGACCAGAGGAGAAAAGGAGGAGAAACAAAATGAGGAATCAGTCAGTTTCCACTTCCATTGTATTTACAGAAGCAGCTTGTGTTCTGCAGAAAATGCCATTGTATTGCTGATACATGAATCAAGTGTAAAGAAAACCTGATAGACACACACACAGGCAGCCAGTGACCCCCCAGTAGAGATTGCATTTGCACATTGACACACAAATGGACTCATGTTACAGTATGTGTTTCAACAGACTCTTCAAAATATGTGCAGTTTAGGAAAAAGAAAAGAAAGAGTTGGCAAGAGGTGACACAAATGAAGATGTACCCCACAAAGAATGAGCTCTTGAACAAAGAAAATAATATTTTCAAAAACTTACGTCTTGTTCTTTTGTGAGGGAGGGGCATCTAAATTTTTCAGCAGTCCGACACACATCTTCATCTGAAAAAAAAAAAAAGGATCAATGAATCAGCAGCCAGTGCAAACTAAGCAATTGCATCGACAATTAGTGAATATTGATTACGCGTTTAAAAACATGTAACATATAAATAAAGTGAAATGTCTGGACTTCGGCCCCAAGATAACAACAGAACATCTCCTCCGTAATCATTTCTATCCATGCGACCATTTCAGCCAATGAAATTACCATAACGGACATACAGAAGAAGAAAAAAACACACACACCAACCTCCCGCCTCTTTGGCCATTTTGAAAGAGAAGTGTTGACGGCTACGTCTCTTCTACGACAGGTGAACAAGGCTGGTCTCTTTAGACTGACCCTCTCCACTGTCCCTCACTGCTGCATGCACCGTCACCAGGCAACACAGCTACCTGCCCCATAGACCACTGGCTGTGTGTGTGTGTGTGTGTGTGCGTGTGTGTGTGTGTGTGTGTGTGTGTGTGTGTGTGTGTGTGATGGCAGCCCTGCAGTCTAATACACCAGTGGAGGCCCTGAGGCTTGCTAATTATTAATCCTGCTCTGAGAGCCCAGGATCTGTCTGTCAGCATTGAGATCACATACAGACACACACACTCACACACACACACACACACACACACACACACACACACACACACACACACACACACACACACACACACACACACAGAGCTGCAAAGAGAACTATCTTTCAGCACCGAGCTCCAGCTTCACGCAGACAAAGAGGAGCAACAAGCAAAAGAGTGAATGGGAACCAGTTGTGGTGCTGATGGAGCATGAGAGGGTCGGGAGGGGAGACTCTCACCATCTTTGAGAGGAGAGTCTTTATCTGGAGAGGCGGGCTCTTCCAAACGAGAAAAGAACTTCCTGTCCTTTTTCCAGTCAAACAGACCTACACAAGAATATATAAATACATATATTGTACAAGGAAACAATTATATTTCAAAGTGCTAAATCAAAAAAAAAAAAAGGCCAGTGTCTCCCAAGGATTGTTTCTGGCAATGATTGAACTTAAATTATCGTCCAGTTGAGCACAAACATATGTGGTTTCTAGGCCATGCATCGGTACATTTAACAACAACACTACCCTATGTATGTGTCCCTGGGTTAACTCAAGCAGGTGAAACCATCCCATGAATCCTTCAGGCGCCCTTACCGTTCCACTTAGCCTTGGGGTTCACCGGCTGATCTTCTCTGTGACAGACACAGACATAAAGTCATTTAAAGAAACACACACATGTCAGGGTCTATCTCTCAAGGCTCTGAAGGCACATACCTGAAGATTTTAAGTTTGACTTTACGAGGGGCGATCTCACAAGCTTTGACTGCATCTTCCAGGGTCATTCCCAGAGTGCACCTGCCACAGATGTAGAGGATCTTGTCATTGGGTTGGACGCTGCCCTCCTCACTGGCAGGGGAGCCCGGCACCACCTGCAGGCAGTAGATGCCCTGCCATTTGCTGCCAATGCCTCCTGTCAGCTTTATACCTGGAGAGGGCACACATATTTTGTAGAGACAGTCAAATACTACTGGTGGTGTGCCTGTGTCTTCAAAATGTGTGAACGTGTGGACAGTGTCCCACCAAGCTGTCCTGAGGGTGTCTTGTAGAGAACTACATCAGGCAGGCTGTCGCAGGAAGGCGGGGCCACCAGGTTTGTCACAGACCTCCCTAAAGTCATAGTCAGTCTTCTCGGAGATGACCTGAGAATCGTCATGGCAACATCATCAGCCACACAGGTAACATCGTGTCTATTTACCTGGAAACAAATGGCAGACAAATAATCACTTAAGTCAACTTAAGTATCGCATACTCTCAATGAAATATAGAAAAATAATGTTTTTAAGGGTGCAGAAATGATGTGTGTGTGTGTGTGTGTGTGTGTGTGTGTGTGTGTGTTTGTGCGTACTGTGACGAGCCTGTCTCCTGCCCTGAGCCGTCCATCTGACCTCGCCGGGTTGTCCAGTATGTCCTGTATGTAGTAGCAGTTGTCCAGCTTGCTTCGGGCGATGGTAAACCCAAAGCTTCCACTCCTGGACTTGGTCAGAACCACTGTCAGCTCGAACTCTTTAACCAATCCCTGATAGGCAAAAAACAACAACACTTTATCCATCTAAATAGCCACAGAAATGCATTACATATGTGGTTCATTGACTAAACTTTATGGAAATGTTTTCAGATGTGTTTAAGTTTACTGCTGGGAGACAAATCTACTTGGGTAATATCTCTTTGGGGGCGGGGCAAAGATAAAGTGAGCCAATAACCTTTCTTCGACTCTCTTCCTCGTCCTCATCCTCATAATCATCATTGTATTCCCTCAGTTTCTTCTCTGGTTCTTCTCTGAGCTGCGCGTGGCTCTGGGCAGGAAGCAGCAACACTGTGGGGGGCCGCATGGGGGCAGGTGGACTGGCACAAGGGGGCGCAGAGGGGACAACCTGTGCTGTGATGGGGGTCAATGGTGGAGACCTGTTCATGGAGATGGCTTTGTAGTGACTTGGAAGAGGCCCCTGCTGTATCGGGTGGTGCTTGGCTTTCGGTGGCTGGGTTGTGAGTGGCTGGGATCGGCGGTCCGATGAGAGGCTGAGGGCCGAGGCGGTGCCGGTGGGGATGTGTGGGCCGAGGCTCGGATTCTGAGAGCTGAAACCAAAGGAGCTGTTGGAGGTTTGAGAGTGAAGGCCTGTGAGGTTGGTAGTTGAAGTGTGAGTAGCCAGACCGGAGGGACGGCTGTGAAGAGGCTCCAGAGTGGAGCTGATGGTCAGGTACTCCTCATCTGCCATGATAGTCAGTCCATTTCCCATCAGGCAGTAGGTCACACTTCCATCTGCCTCCTCCCTGACTCCGCTGCAGATAAACAGACACAATATATGTCTAAGGGGTATATAAAATACTGCTTTCCAAGTTTATATTCTCAAAATGCAAATCTTCTTCATTTTGTAAACTTGAATTTCATTAGATTATAATGAAACATTCACAGTGCCAGTTCCCTCGTCAGCTGCCCTGATGTTTCTGACAGCCATTAGTTATTGAGAAGTCATTGCTGTAGTACTAAAAGCAACACATTCAGTACTAAACATAAGACTGGACATGTAAGACTTTGATAATCGCGTTGAGCAGTTTTCAAACACATTTTGATCCTGTTTTGTTAAAACAGTTCAAAGTCAAATCTTTTGTTGCTGGAATTGCTTTGGTGGATCTAATCGCTGTGATTAACAGGCAATAATCATTGATGAAAACATTGTTATCATTATGTATGAACAGTTTTCACATGTGTCTACTTTTGATACATTACCTGGCATATAGGTTTGACCCAGTCTTAGGACAGACGTCCAGACGCGACGCAGTTGAGCGTGTTGTCGTTGCAACCTCCTCTTCATTGTCCTTCTTCTTCTTCTTCTTCTTCTTCTTTGCTTCTACTTGCCGTTGTTCCTCTGGTGAGCCACAAGTTGGTGAGGCAGGTGATGCAGGGGAGCCTGGTGATGGAGGCGATGGAGGTGAAGTGGGCAAAGGGGGTGAGCGTGGACGAGATGGGGGAGTCTGGTTGGCCGGCACTTTGCCGTCCACGCTCTCCTTTGTCTCCGGGAGAGCCGGAGCTGCAGGAGGATCTGTGTTTTTCTCATCTGTGTTTGTCAGGTCTTCCTCCCGAGTGGGGCCCTGCTTCTGGGCATGCATTTTGAAATCATATTGAAACTTAAGGAGCTGGCTGTAGTCGTCTCCTAGTCGGATGTCCAGCGACTGAGATCGACCCTCACGGAAGGCTGCAGGACTCTATAGTCAGACATGAGGCAAGAGGGTCAGTCGGGATTACTGAGTCTAATGTAGCTGTTTTTTTTCTATATTTAAGTATTTATATGTGTTTTTTGTACATGTGAGCTCACCAGTGTGTCGTCATACAGCACTCCATAACCTGGTCGACAGATCAGCAGATGAACTTCAGATGGAGTCCCACGGAGCAGGAACAAAACCCTCTGGGACAAAAACATATAAACAAACAGTGTTCTGTGTGTTTGTTGATGTTTGAGGGATGTTTGGGTCCAGCGTGAGACAGACTCAAAGTGCACATCTTGAATGCACTGTACTACAAGTTCAAGACTCCTTGACAAGATTAAATGACACATCAAATGAGACAACCAGTTTGCTATTTTCGGTGGTATGAGATTAAAGGATTAGTGGACCAATGACGTGGCCGAGATCTTTAGAAAGTGCACGACCACTAGTGCTGTTCTTACACACACAGCCCATACACACCTATTCATCCCCAGGCACAATGACCCACTGTGCTGCCACTCTGAACACCAAGCTGCAGTTAGCACCTCATAAACCAGCCTATTGTTTTTATAGACATTTATTTTCAATATTGGAAAGAAGTTACAATAAAACCACCTATATATACAACAACCACTCTCTATCACTAAATGTGCTTCATCATCTGCTTGCTTTATATTTAGGATAGGATTATTACTGTTTAAATGCCCCAAACCCTTTACCTGGTAAGACAGGTCCTTGACGGGCTCCTTGTTGACGGACAGGATGACATCTCCCTGCCGCAGCAGGCCACTCTCCAGCGCCGGTTGACCCGGGAACAGACGTTTGATGCGGACTACGCTGCCGCGGTCTGGCCCCGACCGCAGCTGCGATATGTTGAAGCTGAAGCCGAGGCCAGACAAACTCTTTTTCAGCACCACTTCAAGCGTGTTTTCTAGGAATGAAAGGAGATGGAGGGCAATCTTTGAGCATCAATGTCTGTGTTGTAATCTTAAATCTGTAATGTGGGCTGTGATTTGGTACACTGTGAACATAAACGATTACATATTCATCACAATTACCCCAACCCACATGTCTTCCAATGAGAGGTTTCATTTTTTTCTCTAATAACAAATCTAAACAAGAAGACAATCCTTTCCCCCACATTTTTTCTCACATTTGTATCAGGAATGAAGGCTTTGTGGGGAAGAGGAACTGTCCCTTTAACTAAGCTCAGGCCGGGAACAGGCCGCTTCAAGGTTTCAGTTCACGCTGTCTCGGGGGACTGAGGGAGCGTCAGCCCTAGATGACTCTGACAGCAACCACAATGTAGCTGTCAGATGACTCACAGTCCCCTCTGGGCCATGTGTGCAAGTGTGTATGTATGTGTTCCTGTCTATCTTTTCTATTTTTTCTCCTATGTGAGCGTATGTGCCCCTTCCTCTCGCCTCACCATCAGTCACAAAGCTGTAGTCCTTGGCTTGGCCACTCAAGGTCGTTTCCATGGAGACTTCAGTCGTGGGGGGATGCGTATGTGATGAATTGTGGGCCAGGGGGAGGCAGGGTGAGTCAGATCTGGGCTCCAAGATTACCATGGGCTCCCTTTCTAACAGCAGATTCACCACCTATGGGGAACAGAATGTTTACACTTCAACATGCACTGCCAAAAACAAATACTGAAAGTAATGTACATCATTGCCAGCTACTGTGCTTTCTGTGTACATTCATAGTCAGAATGAATTGAGCGAAATGCAAAACATAGTCTAGATTACTCAAAACAAGGATGAAGGATCTCAAGGGGTCCAACAAGCATGCAACTAAATCATCAAATGGTTTATTCCGAAACACGTCATTAAAACTACGTCATCATGGTGAGGCAAAGAGTGTCATCATTAGTGAAGACATTGAAAATAGGAGCTGCACCCTAGACTCTGATAACACTGAACATAAGCATATGTTAAACCTCTCCTGAGGAACCCACTCTGGATCCACAGGTGTTGGCTAACTACAGGCCGATCTCTAATCTCTAACCTCCCCTTCCTCTCTAAGATTCCTGGAGAAAGTGGTCGCAAATCAGTTGTGTGACTTTCTACATCATAATAGCTTATTGGAGGAGTTTCAGTCAGGATTTAGAAAACACCACAGTAGTAGTCGGATGGGAGCCAGAGCCTTCAGCTATCAAGCTCATCTTTTATGGAACCAGCTTCCACCTTCAGTCCGGGAGACAGACACAGTCACATCATGTAGAGTAGACTGAAGACTTTCCTCTTTGATGGCGCTTGTAGTTAGTGCTGAATCAGGTTCACCTGGTCCAGCCCCTGGATATGCTGCTATAGGCTTATAGCTGCTTGGGGACGTTTAGCATACACTGGGCACCTCTCTTCTCTTTTCTCTCTACTTATGGATGAATTTTCATCTCTATTGCACATTACTAACTCTGCTTTCTCCCCAGAGTCCTTTTGACGTCCGATGGACCCTATAAGACGTCATAGATCCAATCTGCCTGATGGATCGTGGAGGTCTCGATTCTGGAATATGCCTACTACCAACTATTCATACACTCTGTCATATTCATTGATTGTGATGTTACTGTGTTTTAATTTGTGTATAATGATTCATTCTGTACATATGGCATCTATTAAAACTGTCCATCCTGGAGAGGGATCCACCTGTTGGTCTCCTGAAGGTTTCTTCCCTTTTTTTCCCCCTGAAGGGTTATTTGGGAGTTTTTCCTGATCTGATGTGAGGTTCTGGAACAGGGATGTCTACTTGTACAGATTGTAAAGCACTCTGAGATAAATTTCTAATTTGTGAAAATGGGCTATACAAATAAACTGAATTGAATTGAATGTTGTTTTTAAATGATTTTATTATGATGTATAATGTAATAATATCAACAACAGTATTTGTTTGTGTTTGTGTGTGTGTGTGTGTGTGTGTGTGTGTGTGTGTGTGTGTGTGTGTGTGTGTGTGTGTGTGTGTGTTTATACCTCCCCCGTCCTCTTTAGGCACTCCACAGCTTGGTGGTGAGTCACGCCCCTCAGGTTAGACCCATCAACCTCCAGCAGTCTGTCACCTGTCATGTGCACAAACACACATCTCATCATCATTAGCAACATCAATACATAAACGTTTGTGTGTGTGTGCGTGTGTGTGTGTGTGTGTGTGTGTACATGTATTTGATGGGCATGTCATCAAATCTAAAAGTCGTTCCTGCTCAGTGAAGCATGAACCGAGCAGACAGTCACAGTCACAGTGGCCTCAGTGTTTTGCCTTTCATGCTCTTAGGCCGGATTCAATCCACTTGTTTAAATACTTAGTGGACTGTAAAGATCTACCCAAATAAACAAATAGGTTGACATTTTCTTCATAACCTTTTGATAATGATGCGAAGGGATTGAGAGATGCCATTCTTGATAAGATAGAAAAAAGAATTGCAAATAAATCTGAATTTGAATGAAGATCCGACACAAAAAAAAAAGTTTGATGTTTTTATAGGGACGTTTAAAATAAAAAGGTTACCTATCTGAATGCGTCTGTCCAGTTCTGCAGCACCTCCAATCACCAGGCTCTTGATGTAGATTCCTCCATAACGCACATTGGTGTTTATTCCTCCCTTTTGGTAAAAGAGATAAGTAATAAATCAATGTGTAAGGCCTCAAATAAACCGAGAAGGTTACACACATTGTGAAGGAATTGAGGGGAATGTACGTTGTAGCTTGTTAAGTAGTCATTGAATAGGGTTTAGCGATGTGTACCTAATAAGTTGGCAACTGAGTGCATGAAGTTAAATAAATAATTCACTTACAGCCACACTGATACCAAGACTACCACTGTTTTTCTTAAGCTCCACTATGAACCGCTCCCCAGTTTTCAAACTCCAGATAGAGGGAGACCTGGAGAACACATCCTGGAAACACATCAACGGGAAAACAACACGTTTTAAAATGAAGAGAGGAATACACAAAGACACGTTAGAAGTGTGCTGCCAGGAAACTTTAAGAATTAGGGTTGGTTGAACATTTTCATCAGCTCTGACCTCATGCTTGTGCTTCCATGGAAACATCTTTTACCTTGGCATCATGTATTCGTACAACAGGAATGTGCATCCTCTTGCTCAGTTTTGGGGTCGCCATGTTGGACAGACTGATGGCCTCCTCCAGTTCCTCCATAACGGGACGATACTCAACGCCACTGAGTGTGGTCTGTGACCCAAAGCTCCTCTCCAACGCCAAACCGAGAGTACTTATACTCAAGGAATTTGCACGTTCCCTCAAAGACTCTGATAGGAAGACAACGTGGTGGGATAAAGGACCTCATACAGGCTGTATTAAGCTTTATTACGTCTTTTAATGATAAAGCATTGAGCTGATCTTACGTTTGGGCTGGGACACAATGAGCTCCACCTCTTCAGGGCTGCTCTGTAAGATGGCGGCAGCGTCACTGAATATCACTCCTTCCAAACTCGTCTTGTTTAGGGAGATGAGACGTCCCCCTGAAAATATCAACAAGTCATGACAAAGTCCTTGTTATAGTTTATCACGTGCAGCGCAATTTGGTCTCTAGTGATGGTGCTTTGTACCAGATTTGATTCGTCCATCCTTGTCCGCCGGCCCATCAGGCACAATGGAGGCGATGAAGATCCCAAGGTCAAGTTTACCCGTGTTGTCCTCGCCGACTATCACGAAGCCTGAAACAGGAACAGAGAGGAAGTAGGTGGAACTGGCGAACAATCAGATACGTGGTAGTCTGCTAGTTAATTTGACATCCAGTTCACAGCTAAATCCACTTTCATTAACTCACCGAAGCCCAGTTTAGGATCTTTCTTCAGGGTCACACAGACTATTTCTCTCTCTGGCGGGGTCCTGGTTGGTGTATCAACTGCAAAGCACATGTTTTATATGGGCCTCTGTACATTTATATATTTGATAGACCAGGTGGAAGGTCAAAAGACATATTCACACCTACGGGTCATTTAGAAATTCCAAAAATCCTAATATCTTGAGACCCAAACACATGGGAAACAACTTGTTACTTCTTGACATGACAGTATTAAAAAAGGAGCCAACATGCCACCCACATCTGACCATCAAGACATATGACACCATGCTGGCCCATACTTCTACTAAAGATGCTCAGAGTTAATTTTCCCTTTGCTTTGTCACCCATATGTAGTTGAGAAGAATGAGGCGTATTAAGATAAGATAAGATAGTCCTTTATTAGTCCCTCAGTGGGGAAATTGCAGGATTACAGTGGCATTGCTCACAAGAGAATACAAAATGAATAATAATAGAAAGAAGTAATATTCACCTCGTATGGAGAAAGAGACGTCAGAGTCCTGCTTATGTAGTGAGACACTGGACATCATCCTGGGAATCGTCTCTTGGGTGCTGCAACACATGTGCACAGTTACACATTACACATCTGTGTACTGGTCACAGAGAATATGTTTTATGTCATCATCATCATCATCATCCACTACCTCCAACACTGTCGCTCTTTCACATCCCCGAAGTCTCCTGTTTCTGTGAGCTCCTTGTTCAGCTCTCTGCTCATCTCCCTCCTCATCTCCCTCTGCTGCCGCAGCCTCGCCTCCAGCTGCTCCGTCAGGTTCTCACAGGACTTGGAGAGGGAGTCTGGTTGACCGAGCGTTAAACCTATATGGTGCAACATGCCCTCTGAGGAGGACATCTGCTTCAGGTTCAGGTTGTGACCCCGGTAGACCGACATGTACTTATCCATGTTTTCATCTGGAGAAACAGACCTGTGTTATTTATTCTTCTTTGTGAGCATCAGTGTTGCCATAATGAAAAACAATTAATTCTGCACCATTAGTCAAATTGCACCCACCTGGTATCATGGTGTGGTTAAGTTGTCGTGACGTCATCTCGCTGTGAAACTTGTGCTGCGCCGAGCAGAGGTTCAGAAGGTACTGTGCTATTTTTGAGCTTTCTGTTACAAAACTGTGCTTTTTCCCGCTGGGCCCGCCACACTCTATAATCAGTTTACGTCGCTGAAAGACAGACACAAGTCCTCATACATTCAGTTTGATCTTCATAACACATTTAGCTGTATAAATCAGAATCAGAATCAGAAACATGTATTAGCTATGTGTGTTAGAAAAACAGTCAACAGTCAACATATAAAGAACAACATATAAAGAACATATAAAGAAAAATAGCTGACCAAAATGCCATTTATTTTTACCCCAGTGCATATGGTGTCGGTTTCTCTCCAGATGAAGCGCCTGGTGACGGTCCGCAGGTGGTTCTTCATCTCGTACACAATGATTCCTTTGGCACAGACTCCCAAAACCAACTCTCCGATCACTGGCCTTTTTTCTCTCCCCACACGGTGGAACAGAACCCCATACTCTGGCAACTGCTGGGCAATCTGGGAGATACATATTTGTTTTTACATGCATTCAATATTAAATAGTCTGCAGTGTGCCAGTATAATCAAATGATGCTTGTGAGCGGGGGCTTTTGTAGTCTGGATACCTTTAGGTACTCTGTTTCAGCCTCTTCAGGCAGTATCTGGGCATGACTTGCATGTAGTCTTGGCAACTCCTCCTTGACATTGGGCAGGGCCAGCTTCTCGAGCATCCTCTTGGACACATAATGCTCTGGCTGGTAGTAATTCTTACCATACAGCTAGAGAAAAGACACACAAAGGAACCAAATGTGCTGTTGTAACACACACTGAAAGCAGATGCTGGTATTTAAGGTGCACATTTTTATTTGTGTCCTCTGTACCTCTGGCATGTAATCACCAAACTCCGCCTGCAGAGCAAGAGCAGCCAGAAACAAGCCTGTCTCCTCATTACAGTAGAGCCGGTCTTCCAAGAGATCCCTCCGCAGCTGTAAGTAGTACTGATGGCGAGTCAGTCTGTGCCTAGGAAACAAGAAAAGAAGATGTATTAAAAGGATTTAAAATGATGTATTTCTGTAAAGGTGATTTTAACGCTATTACTGTACTTACAAAATAGAGGACATATCATCAACATAAAATTTGACTCGAAGAAACACCAAAAAGGAGGATATCTGTCCTTTTTTCCAACTGTCTGGTGCAATTTTGGAGATTTTTGTTTCATGGTCCAAGAAGAAATATTCATCATCTGAGGAATGACAAAGGAAAGCCTCTTTAACTTTAAACGTATAAAGTGGCTGAAACTACACAACATGCATTAAGATACTAATTCAACAGTATCTAAGTAAAAAAAGGTTGTCAGTCATTTAAAAAGTGTCCCACATTCATCCCTCATATCAATTGTGAGGGCACAATATCACAAGTCAGACCATGGATATTTTAAAATTAATTTCCATTTTGAATGTTGCAGTGTGATGTACAACCCGGCAGTCCAGAGCAGGTTAATATCTTACCGTCTATAAAGGCCAGACCAAAGTAGAAGTGTTCTACCAGGTTTGCGTGAGCCACCACCATGTCAAACACATCTCTTGCTTTGGACTTAATGTCACAGCGAACCACCACGTACTGTCCGCTAGGCAGCGCCACAGTCACTTCTCTCTGAGACGAACACGAGCGGCCCTTTCTGGACTGTGGTGGACACACACACACACACTCACACACGTTGATATACACACACTGGACATGCAGTTATGCAAACAGACACAGTTTAGCATGCAAGAAAAGACTAATTCTAATGCTGTAAACTACATTAAAAAAATACAGGAATTTACATTGATATTGATCATAAGCAGAGGAGATGAACAGAAATCATAGATTTACCACGATAGATCCTGGAAGCTCAAGAACAGTTTGTTGTTCGTCTGCCATTCTGATGAATTCTGGACCCAAACCCTGACAAAACAAACATTTATAATATAAACTCTTTAAGCAGCATCATATCTACAACACAATGTGGCTCTCACTCGCACTAAATACGCCACAGTTGGACTACAGATCCACAACATACACTTTCATGTTCGAGAAAAAACTTTTCACTTCACGATGTCACTGAACAAACATTTTTTAAAATACCTTCGCCTTCCTCTGGCTCAGACTGAGCGAGGACTCGCTGAAGCTGATGGAAGGACTGTGAGATCTGCCTGATGTCTTCGGAGAGATGTCGCGGTGGGGGCTCTTTCCAAGCCAACTGCAGTTGCTGTCCCTGTGACGGACTCCACGAGGGAGTCTGGGGGGGGGGCAGGTTGTATTGTAGGTGAGCAGACAAGTTGGAAAATTCAAACTCTGAGACAATGTCAACATGTCCCCTTAAAGTTACTGAGGCGGTTAAGGAGCTGACATGTACACTCAGATCGCTGTCATTTTGAATACTTTTTAAAACTACAATATTAGTGGTGATGATGTGTGTGTGTGTGTGTGTGTGTGTGTGTGTGTGTGTGTGTGTGTGTGTGTGTTAGTGTGTGTGTTAGTGTGTGTGTGTGTGTGTGTGTGTGTGTGTGTGTGTGTGTGCATGCATATTGTACTTACCGTTCTAAGGAGGATTGGTACACCGGTGTGGGAGAACTCTTTGGTCTTTGTCTCAAAGGTCTCTGAGTTAAACTCCCTAGAAAACAGACATTCAATTTGTAAAAACAGGCACCTTATGCAACACACATTAAAAATACATTTTGCATTTAATTCAGGATTACATCTGCACGCCAGAATTAAGGAAATATGACAGTATAATTATTTCTACCATTATGACTTCTTTTCATTACCTGACTTTGAGTCAGAGTCTGTTGAGTATCTTCTCTCATCGGCACTGCCTTCGCTGAAGTCTGAAAGTGGCCCTCTCTTTCCTGTAAATCAGGTAAGAAATGAAAGGTGACAGCAAGGTGTGGTTCCTGTCCATCCCCGTGCTCCCAGGAGGCATTACGATGTTTGGGCAGAACCGAAGCCTGCACACTACACTGTATCTGATTATTGGCTCTCGTAGCAGCCTAATCCTGGCTTTTGCTCTAGGTTAGGGTGTTAATCCTGTTGACCTGTATGCCGTCTTGAGTCAAAGCAATGTCTGAAACTACTTTCTGTAAATATGTAGGGTCAAAGGTCAAATGTATGCAATACAGCAGTATAGGCTGTTTGATAGATACATTTAATGTCCATACTTCCAGACCTTTAAAATCAGCTCCACTTGAAAACGTCCTAATGTACAATTAAGTAGTAAAACAATCCCAGTGTTGTGCTTTGAATGTGTATTTACATACTCAAGTTCATTAGGACTCTAACATGCATGCTCACCATGTAGTCTCTCTCTGATCCTCTGGCTCCTGCCTCTCAGAGGAACGTGACTGTCTGGCAGAGAGCCAAGCTCCATCTGAAGGAAAACAAACCGCTAGTCTTCACAACTTACTTTTACTTTGTCATTATGCAGATTATGCTTTTAAATTCGGACACATATGCAATGGCCGGCGGAGAAGAAACTGAACAGCTTACGGACAGGAACCTACTGTATGTAGATATCTGGACTCACTGATTCATGAAAGACCCCCTCCACCAGCTGCCTGATGACTTTGGTGGGTGACGACAGGGTGGTGGCTTTATGTTGAGATCCGCAGGCTTCCAGGATGTTGTTGAGAGTCACCCTGCGGTGGGCCTGGTCCTCACACATGCTGAGCAAGAGGTTGTTTAGATGGTCACACAACTGGACCGGCTGGGAGGAATGAGAGTGTAAAGATGTTATAATAATGGAGGTGTGGGACTTTGACGGTACGGAAAAGACAGCTTTGTATGAGGGGAGCTCACCTGATTTTGAGGTAGTTGAAAATCAACTGCCCAGTAGAGAGTCATGCCCAGTGAATACACCAGCATCTGTGCAACAAACTGAACCAGTTAATGACAATACAGGTTGAACACATTACTATGATTATCAACTAACTTTATATAATAAAACCAGGTTTACTTTTATATTAATTTGTTTGGATTAATTAATTGAATTGTGTTTTTTATGTAATAGTCTATATTCAAACTTCTTTCAGAAATTCAGACGTGGTAAGGAAGCCAAACATGTTGTTTTGTATTATGCTAGGATGTGACATTTCCTGTTTTCAGCCATAACTGCTAACATATATATTGTTACATAAATAGGATATATTGTGATGCCGAATATGAAGCATTTTTAAAGGCAGATCAGAGTGCGGGAGAAACAAGAATACACATATTGGATAACCGTTCTGTTCGTAAAGACATTATAATATTTTTTATGGGCGATACTTTAGAGTCTTGTGTAACAAATGTTTATAAATAGGTTCTGAAGTGCCGGATTGAAGTAAGTGGTTGCGTTGCTTAGCCACTAGATGGCGGGCTTCTACCATAGTCGACCTTCAACTTGTCCTGAGACTTTAAACTCCAAGCTAAAAGACATGTGAGGCTATGTCAGCAGAGTTTAAAAAAACAGTATGAACTGATAGTGTTTCGAGTTTGTCTAATCTGTCATCAACTTCCATGCGAGCTCTGAGGACAGGTATGACGTATGCACTGACCCTCTCCATGGCAGGTTTGGTTGAGCTGGCACGGCCCTGCAGCTTCTCCGGAGCAGTGAAGGTGGATACATCATCTGATAGGCCACACTTCTTAAATGCTAAGGTACCAGTGGCTGACAGCAGCAAGGAGGTGGGGCTTATGATATAACACATATTGTTCTGACCTGAAAAAAAAGTAGGAAGTCCATAATATATATGATGCTGCTGGAACAGTTCTACGGTGAAGCCAAAGTGAAACCGAAATACTGAATTAGACGGATATGAAATGCATATTCAAATGTTTATGTTACATTGCAACAACATAATGGTATGGTCAGTGCATTAAGACGCAATGCATGTGGCTACAATAAGAGGGGTTATTGAAAGTGCTTTACCATTAAAAGAGACATCCACTAAAGACTCTGCAGCGCCCAGCAGCAGGGACCAGACCTCCTCTTCCAGCAGAGGTCCCCCTCGTGCCTCCAGTACTTCAGCTAATGTCACAAATGTGCTGCTCATCCTGCACACATTCCAAGCACGCACCTGGGGAAACACACACGCACACGCACCAACACACGCACACACACACACACACGCACACACACACACACACACACACACACACACACAGTTAATATTCTGAGAGATGTTTTTTTACTAATCAAACATCTTCAGATGAATGTATTGTCTGCATTTCAACACTCATGTAAACAAAGTAAACTGATGAGATTATATTTGTGACTGATTGTCAAGTTTCTTGTCCTCTCATCCCCTTCATTACATATACTCCGCCTTTATGTCTCAGTGAGGTGTTCCTGTTGTTGTCACAGTCTGTCAACAGTATTTTGTTTTCAGAGACAGTCATGAGGTCGTACTAAGAAAAATAAGTGTTTCTTTGTACTGGACTATACTGAATAGATTATCACTCTCACTGCCCCTGGCCTTCTCTGCCCCTTCCCTTTCCTAATAGGCTTTCTTCTGACCAGAGGCCAGGTCTGAGGGAGGGAGCTGTGCTTCCAGAGCCACTGTGTCCCAAGTTAGATGTTGTCACATGCTGTGTAGGTATTACTACATCTATACACAGCTGAGGACTTATATTACATACATATTGTTTAATGAATATTCAAATTATATTAAATGTGTAACACTCATAATGTGTACTATAGTATATTGTTTCACTCAAATTAGCTTTATTTTAAAACACATTAGAAAAAGACACATTAAAAGAGAAACAACCATACACAAAGAGATCGATGCAATCTTCCATTTTCCAAAAGAGTGCATTTTGCTGTAAATCTGGGCCGATCAAATCAGACACTTAGACTTGGCTTGGTATTTAAATGAATGTTGGAGGATTGCAGTAAAAACTAAAACAGCATTATCTGTTACAAAAGGCAGAAATAACTGCATGACATTGATGTCTAATTAGTCTGAGACATATTATACTGAATACTGACAGACAAACGTTTGGCATGAGAATATCCTGACAGGCTCTTTTCTCCCAGGTTAATAGATTTAACTGCATTTTATCAAACAATACCAGGAAACAGAATCAGGCTGCTCCTGATGTGGGGTCACGGTTGTGAAACCCAAGTAGCATGCTTTTCATTACACTGGATCTTTGCATTGAGACGTCTGATGCCTGTTCCTGTAAATGTTTCAGAGCATCAATACCATAGTAGGGTACTCACAGCCAACCACATACAGAGCAACACGCCTCCAATGATATAGACCAACCCAATTACTGTAGGCCTGATTATCCCGCACTTAAAGAGTATTCATCCTCAGCTTGTAACACCGAGACTGTCGACAGAATACGAAGAAAGTCAAACAAGATTAAATGTCTGAAAACCAAACCACCAATGTCATCGTGAGATTAGGGACATTTTGTTCAGTGATTACATCATTATATTGATGGGAAACATAACATACTCCTATCACTGCACGGTGGTTTGTTGTTGTGATATAGAAGACGAGAGTTATGATATAGGAGAAGAGAGTAGGAACCCAGCCAGGTGCACCCACCCGTCCACTCAAGGGCAAAACTTTGTGCAGCTTCACTCCCTCAAAGTATTGTGTCTAAAGGTATAAAGCTACTCTGTTATGAAGAAATTCATTGCTGCAGGGACCAACGGATATATCTGCTTATTGCTTGTTAGCTATATTGACATCACTTAGCATAAAACATAAAGTAGCTGTGCTGTGCATGTAACAACATGCTTCTGGATCAACATTCGGGTTGTGTTGATTGGCTAGACCAGATGTAACCTCTCCTGCCCTTTCTCTCCATTAACATCAAACTTACACATCCTATTACTGGGTCCACACTCCCTAAATTACAACATTTAAAATAAAAATAAAAACAAGATGAAATTATAGAGCATAAAGAGGATCTCTCATGTCTGGAACCTTTTTGTGTATAATACACTGATGCTATGTCCAGTTTACACACCAGTTGCCTGTTTGTTTCCCTGGTGGTAAAAGCATCTTTGGTCTCCTGTTCATTTTGTTTGTCTCTATGTCAGAGCCGTGAACCAGTCACCAACCGGCCTTAAGGCCTGTTAAATCAAACCACCTTAGTGATCCATTAAGCAGACATGATGAGGACACAGACAGAGGAGAAGCTGTACGGTATCCTTTGGAATTTGTGACAACATGCTTTTTCAGATCTAGGTCTGGAGCAGACTTCTCTCTCACTACAATATGAAGTGAAAATATATTCCCATGTTCATGCACCATTAGCAATTATAGCGTGGACATAAAGCTGCTGCTCAGAGTCCAGTTTGTACAACATAAGCAGCCTCTAACAACAACACATGTAACCAGGATGACTTGTGCTATCACAGGCCTGAATATGAAGGCTATACTTTGCATTATTACTCCTCAAGGTAAATGTCATTACAGTACTGTACATGTTTAGCCAGGGTTAATGCTAAAGTGAATTACTTTGCATCTGAAATCTCAGAACAAATGCATTTGAACATGAAGGCACCCAACTGTGAAACAGCACTACAGGAAGACTACGATGCTGAAGAATAGCTGCAGACACGTTACCTGGTACCATATGTAACCTATGTCAGCGCTCTGATCCTTTGTATTATCCTCAGCGCTCCCACCACGGATCCAAAATAATCCTTGTGATCATCGCATTGCTGTTTTGACGTCCTCTCAATAAAGGCTGCTCCGCTCCGGCAGGTAACTCATCACTGACAGTAACCATCCATGGTGCCCCATTCCTTTGCTCTATTACCACCAGCAGCACGCTGACGATCTGAAACTTTTGACTGTAATTGGGGCTATTCTTAGCTATTCGCCTTTAAACACTTAATTGGATTATAGCCTCGTGGTTTGACAGCGACAGGTCAGCGCCGCCAGTAGCGGGTGGCGTGGAATCAGCGACACCGATGGAACTAATCCTTCTGACGCCCAAAGGTGCGGTGGATCCCCGGTGGTAGGTGCGCTACGGAGAAGCCTGGGAAGGACGAACGACCTCGGCCAAACGAGTGTACTGTAGCCTGCTGCTGGAGGGCTGCTGTCCCACAATGATCATAACACTGCGGGCTCTCTTTGAACAAGGGGTAAGAAACCGTCGGAGCTGCTGTCTTGCTGCGGGAGTCGGTGCTGGGACGTTTATCCACGCCGCGTAATTCTCTATTGCGTGCAGCTTGTCTCTGCAGGCCCCGGGGTATCTGCGTAGGGACACGGGCACACAACAACCATCTAGGACTGTCAGCTGGCTGCAGGAGAATTTAAACTTCTCAGCGTTAAGTTCTCGTCATTTTACCTCATGTCCCTGTTCAGTCACATGCCCAGAGCATGGCTGCGTGCATACATCCGTTGTTGTCGCGTAGCCTATAGAAACTGATGCACCTACTCTGGATGGTACCCGAACTACTACGCTGCAGAGGCTGTGCATGTCCACTAATGATCGCACAGTTCAATATGGACAAGCGCCTCCGGGTGAAAGAAGAAGCCAGCTGAACATTTTCCTGATTATTGCCTACTGATCATGCAGGAGCCCTCAGTTCATTTATAGGTGGCACTGCAGCATCACTTTACCCTGGAAACAAACACACAACGTGGAGGATTTAAGATGTTTATTTAGCCCAGTCTGAAATCTAACTAACTAAAGAACATAGACATGGTGTTGTTATTGGAAGACCAGTCATTTTTCATTTTTCTGCTTTTGACTATAGCCTACTAGTAGACCATATGGATTTACTTTATGGTAAAACATAATAATGATGCGTGTTTACTGCATGTACAGCCTAATTGAAATTGACTTCTTCTCCCCTTGTGTTTACCAACACCATGACCCCACAAGGAAAGTGTGATAACTACCAAGTTATTCTGCATATTAAACATATATGTACATCTTGGTAGCAGAGTTACAATTCTACCTTTTTGTAAATATTAAAAAATTCATTACAAACATTACGACACCTTTTTAAATCAAACAGTTCTGTCAAAGCAAGAACAATAGACATACATGATTGAGGAACCGGACATTTTTACACTTGTGAATGTAAAATGTATCTATATACCTGACTATTTATATTGAAGCTCCATTTACCTCTATGCCATATTCTGCAGCTGACAGTTTGTGACGTGAAATCTCTTCTCCATCTCTTTCCAATGCATTTGGTTTTAGATACAGAGATCCATGAATCATACAGCCTGGCAACCTCTATCAGCCATTTCCGTTATCGATATTAGATCATATACAAAATAAATGTCATGCTACAAAGAAAGAAAAAAGGCAGCTCGAGTATTCATCTTCTCTCTTCATTTCACCATTTAGAAACGCGTATTTATCTTAACAGAACTGGACATAAATATGGCCAATATCTCTCTCTCTCTATATATCTTGCATTATGGGGTTTTGTATTTCCATTGTGGCCAATCAGAGCTACAATAGATTCACTGCAGACATAATAACATAACATACCATTAAACGGAAATGGGCTAGATGGAAAGAAAGCTTGATTTATAGATAGCTAGATAGACAGGCGGAAGGGAGGGAGGAAGGAAAAAAGGAAGGAGGATGGAGGAGGTGGTGGGTGTGCCTCTGTGGATGAGTGACGTACTGCTGGGACGCATGCCCCGTGCGCACTGCGCGTCCTGGCCTGTCAGTAGTAGCCAGATGGAAACGTAGGCAAGTGAATTCGGTGAGGTCATGTATTTTTAAGCCGCACAACGGAATAAATTATCCTTTACCGGCGACATAGACAAACGCGATCACCGCCGATCGGACCGCCGGCGCATCGATAATACCCTTTGATGACAGAGGTAAGATGAGGATTCGCACCTCCGCTCCTCAGACGTGCTTATTGTTTGACCATGGGGGAGGGTCGCATGTCGCTCCGTGCATGCTGCTTAACGACGAGCTTGTTGTCTCCGGGTGTTCCGCGGGTAGCTTCATTTATCAGCGAGCTAAAATAGCGACGCGTCCGTCGGCGCCACGGCCCAGCCTTCCGATCGCGAATCCACGGAGGCAAAGTAGCTCGTGCACCGACTGCGCACTGTGTTTCTCAAACGGGCCTCGTCATAGCACGATGTGGCCGCCGTCGTTCTCGCTGCAATATCGTCCTTCTTTTCGCAGCGGCCGGCCGGCGGACTCGGGCTGCTACGTTCTGTAGCATGCGCGGCGGCCTCTTTTCCGCCGTTTTTACAGGCGTGCTGCTGCCAGATTCCTCCGCCGCCAACCAGGCGAGACGAGGGGTCGCGTGGCCAAGGTTAACGCGCTCCCGTCGAGTTGCAATACATAACGGGTCGATAGTGGTCCTCTGCGGTTAATCGGAGCCTAGATGATGGAGCTCGGTCGATCTGTATGTGTGTGTGTGTGTGTGTGTGTGTGTGTGTCCGCCCTGCTGACAGTTTGCATGTGTGGACTATACAAGGCACCCAGATGAGGAGTGTGTGAGAGGTGTATGTGCATTAGGAGAACAGGAGATGGAAGTCCAGATTAATCATATATATTATGCAACCTGTTAGGCTGTTTGCATCAGTTATGTGTGTGCTAATCGCTTTAATGTGGGATTATTTGTTTGTTATATAAGCTACATCAGATCTTGTTATATTGTGTGAATGTGTGAACACAATATTTGTGTTGTTTTTGTTGAGATAATGTGTTTCATGTTTAGTATAATATATGGAACTACCAATACAATGATCTGAATTGCCCTTTTAATTGTGTGATTCAGAAGCCTGCTCATTACATCATGAAGCAGCTTGTTTAGACAAAACAGAAGTTAAGTCATTAGGGACCAGTGCGCTCTAGGAATGACCTCGCTATTTTGCTGCTTTTGCAGGAGGCACTTGCATGTATGCGAGCTCTCTGCCATCAGGTCCAGACCTCGTATGTGCTGCTGAGACTACTGATGTGGCTGCTGCATTCCTCGTAGAGTGTAAATACTGCAGGTGACACACAACTGCAATCTAATAGTGTGCCATCGATTTCAGAGGTATTTGTTGATGCGGCATGTAGTCATACACATCAATACTAGTTATTCCACAACAGGGGAAGTAATAATAACAGTGTAACTAAATAACAATTTACGAGGGCAAATCAGTGTGTGATTTCCTCCCTGCAATGACCTGACCTCATTATCCTTATGGATAGCCATTAATATAATGAGAACCTTAACACAGAGTAACATACAACTGGATATACCACCAGTTCCGTATTGCAATGTCATTTAATTCTTGCGTAATTGTCTTCCTGTCTGAAGTATAAAAAGAGGCGGCATGTCTATTTTCATGTTGTGAGCGAGGTGGATGTTATGTACGTCGTTGTGACGTTGGTGGAACGGAAGGAGAGCTGACTCATTTTATTCTGTCAATTATATCCCTCATATGGACCGTGTGTCGGCGGAGTGGGTGATTACGCTGCTTACATAAGAACTGGAGAAAGGAAGCTGATGTCAGAGCTTTCTCCTTTTCAACATTTTAGATGGTTTTAATGACACATGAACGCGGACGTTGTGCACACAAATGGTCGTCTCTGTGTTGGGTCTTATCTGGGCTCACTGCCGCATGGTGCAACTTGAACCAGTTAACAGAAGCCTGTGGAAGACCCGCTTGTCAAACTGGGCTGGGGTCCTGGGCTGGGGTCCAAGTGCACAGGAATTATCACAGGCTTGGTTTTCCAGTATGACAGAGTCCTTCCGAGAGTCATGTTTCATCCCATGGAGCAGAACAGCAGACCTCCCTGTGGGTTGCTGCTCTGCCGCCACTGCTGATGGCATCAAATCTTCCATCCTGGTGTGTTGCTGAGTTGCTGTGAAATTCAGCAGTGGCTTTTCTCCTTCACTTCTCATCTGCCTTCTTGGGAGCAGGGATTTTCATTTGACTTTCTATTTTTTGGCTGTTCTGCTGATATCTGTGGCTGAACCTTTCAACATATTTAAATGTGTGCCTGTCTTTGTGTACACAGAGGACATTTTTGGATGCACAGAAAGCTGTAATTGAAGATTTCACCATGAACAAAAACAAAAAAGAAAGAGAGTTCTACAGCCTAGATGTTGGGGATTCAACGTTCACAGTACTGAAGCGATACCAGAATCTAAGGCCCATCGGCTCAGGAGCACAGGGAATCGTCTGGTGAGTGTTGCAACCGTGTCCACATTCAGTCAACAGCCTCTTGTTGAAATACGGGTCACTTTTTCCAATGAGAATGTTTGTTGTCTTCTCAAGAAATAAAAATATGAATCCATTTAAACTTTAAATGGTCATACTTTTGTTTGTGCTTTTATTTTATTTGTTGATGACAAAAACAAAGATGTTTAGACTATTGGAAATACCATAAACTGTAATGTTTAATAATAATAACAATAATAATTATTATTGTTGTTATTATTGTTATTATTATTATTATTATTATTATTATTATTATTATTATTATTATTATTATTATTATTATGCTACACATTTGACCATATTTTGAAACTGTTCCGGTAACTTTTTTCCAAAGCTCTGCTTATGATCAAAACCTTGAACGAAATGTTGCCATCAAGAAGCTGAGTCGGCCGTTTCAAAATCAAACCCATGCCAAGAGGGCGTACAGAGAGCTAGTCCTAATGAAATGTGTCAATCACAAAAATGTAAGTATGAGATTATATTCAGTTTAAAAAATATCTTTTAATACCTTTTTTCTGCTTGTATGTATGGTTCTTAAATTGTGCTTCAACGTGTCCTAGTAAATGACAAGACAACATATTTCTGATTCATCTAATACCCACAGATCATTGGCCTATTGAACGTATTCACACCACAAAAATCATTAGAGGAATTCCAAGATGTGTAAGTAACTATATGTGAAGTGTTTTTAGAGCACACAGTGCGTATTGTACGTGATATTGAGTGACTCTCTCCTGCTGAAGAGCTTCTCAAACCTCTTATGTGAACTTGTTGTGCTCCGTCAGATACTTGGTGATGGAGTTGATGGATGCAAACCTGTGCCAGGTCATTCAGATGGAGCTGGACCACGAGAGACTGTCCTATCTGCTATATCAGACATTGTGTGGCATCAAACATCTCCACGCTGCCGGGATCATTCACAGGGTAAGCGTCAGTGTCCCGGAGAGGATCCGCTAAACCCTCTGTGACACTTCACACTGAGTTGTAAGGGCAAACAGTCAACTGGCACACTATCAGATGATGAGTATAGTCTTTTAATTGCCAACCAAACACTCTATTGTAAATATAAAGCCTCTATAAAAAAACATCCCTGGAAAATTATTAATATCTGCATCAGTTCTTTAAATGCGAAACCTAAATTCAAAGCTGGCGTTCTGAAGGACATATCTTTGAACAAAACACTAATTTATGAGGAGCTTTATGGAAGCTGTGAGTTGGTACAGGCTTCTGACCTCCTGAGGTGAATGTATAATTTCCCCAAATGGATCAATAATAAGCAGGTGGTAAGTGTGATATACAATTGCACCTAATCATGAAGAGAAATGATGCCTCTAATATCGGGATGTAAATCGTAATTCCTAATTAAAATAAGGAAGCAGCCAATCTGAAAAAACAAATTCATATTGTACAAGGCCACTACTGTAAATGCATTTGCTATAGCAAGCAACTCACCTCAATAAGTAAAAGAGAAAACAGTGGGTGCTCTCGGTTGTAAAGTAGTAAAGTCCTGGTGAATATGGTGAAGTCAAACTTTTCAACTGTAGAAGAAGGGAACCCCCTTGGGCTTACTTAAGGAACAACTTCAGGACTCTTCCTTCCCGCCACACCCTGAGGAAGACCCAATGTGGTGCTATACTCCTGTAGTATCTTTTCATCTGAGACGCATCTGAAACTAAAAGAGGCATTTTAACTACATCCTTGGCTCAGTACACGTGGGTCTGAAGTAAGACCAGGGGCGTAATTTTTCTTCTACTACACCGTAATAAGCAATTTGTACTGAAGAGAGAAACATGACAGATAACATGTGATCTCTAGGAAACAGCTGTATGCAGGCAATCCGTCAGATTCAAAGTCATGATAGAGAAAGTAGCACGCTTTTATCAAGTGAAGATAATATTGTGACCACAAAAATCTGCCAAGATGTTGTAATTTTGACTCCATTTAGTGTCAGAACGTGTTTCCCTCCATCATTCCTTTCCCTTCTTGAACACATTAAAGATACATCAGTATATAAGCTGTCACTTCATCCCCATTGTTTCTTATTTCCATTGAGTGACAAAATTAATATTTAAAACAATGACATGTTTCTTGGTATGTGTTCCCCTGTAGGACCTCAAGCCTAGTAACATAGTTGTCAAGTCAGATTGTACACTAAAGATTTTGGACTTCGGCTTGGCTCGGACGGCTGCCACGGGCCTCCTGATGACACCGTATGTGGTCACACGCTACTACAGAGCCCCAGAGGTTATCCTGGGGATGGGCTACCAAGCCAATGGTTAGTTATATTTACTGGATCTGGCAACCTACACTGTCAACCCTTGTTTATTTATTTTTACTAATATTAAACTGTGTAAAGCAGTGTTTCCTAAACTTCTTTACTATGAACCCACTTTTTATACACGACAAACCTAATTCACAAAATAACTCCTCTCTAAATCTTGAGAGGAGCGTGAAAGAACGATCCTAACTATTTTTACTGCCGTACCTTATATTCTCTTGAATAGGTAAGCCAGACATTTTGAAAGATACAAGTTTATTAAATGGCATGTTGGATCCATTATAACCCGTACACAGGAACCTGAAGATGACTCTAGCTGTTAACACTGTAATCCGCATGGTGCTTCTGTACTTGATGGGACTTTGTTGTCAGAAACTGCTCACTAACTGACCTCCTGTGTGTAACTAACCTGTTGTTGTGCCTTCCTCTAATCCTCTGTGTTTACCGTGTCCCACTTCACTAGTGGACATATGGTCTGTCGGCTGCATACTGGCAGAAATGGTTCGCCATAAAATCCTCTTCCCAGGAAGGGACTGTATCCTTGGGTCATCTTAAATTCTTCTTCAGGCTGTTAATCTTAACAGTCTTTGTAAAGGCTTTGTGCTGTCGGACTATTAGATCGTTCCCTGGTTAGTTGTTGGCTTTATTACAGTATGTTGTGCCAGGGTACAGAGACTTGTCATAACATACTTGAGTGAACGCTTTTTGGCCGGCATGGGCTGTAAACATGCCCGTTTTCATTTGCTTCAACACTGCATTCCTCTTTTTCTCACATATCTGGCTGATGCTGCATGTTCTCCATTTTCATTTCAATCAACACCACTACCATTCTGCTTTTTTTCTCCCTTCTTTTTAATTTACCATTTTGTTTGCATGCCCACCTTCCCGTCATCTAAACGTCTGCCTCCAGTGGATGTATGGTCAGTGGGCTGCATAGTGGCCGAGATGATCAGGGGAAGCGTGTTGTTCCCAGGCACTGATCGTATCCTTCCCCATCATTGATTGATCACCGTGTCATCGCTTCATTCTGTGTGAAGAGAACAGCAACAACATCCTGAGAGTTTCCCTCTGTCCAGTTGTTATCCATTCTCAAGTTTCCACCATCATTGTTGTGCTGCACCCACCTATTGTGAGAATGTCAAGCCAAACCAGTTGATAAAGGTAGTTTCTGAGAGAATATGTATGACTTGTATATTAGCTACATAGAAGAGGAGTGAGTGGCTGTATCACTAGATCCTGTGATCTAAGTATGTGTGTGTCTGTGGAATACGTAAGTAGAGGTGACGGTGTGTGCACCTCCAAAGAAAGTGAGATGTCAGGTAGCCCTAATGGTGTGTTACGTGTGTGTGTGTGTGTGTGAGTAAATAGTGTGTGTTTCCTTAATCCACACATCAGACATCGATCAGTGGAACAAGGTAATTGAGCAGCTAGGCACTCCAACTCAGGAATTTCTAATGAAGCTGAACCAGTCGGTGAGAACGTATGTTGAAAACAGGCCACGCTATGCTGGGTACAGCTTTGAGAAACTCTTCCCAGATGTGCTCTTCCCTGCCGACTCTGACCACAACAAACTGAAAGGTACCTTGTGTTTTCCTATCGTGAACTCCTTCACCAAATACATTTGTAGATGTGAGATTAATAGCAGAGCATCTTATGTATTTGCTGTTTCTCTCCTCAGCGAGCCAAGCTAGAGATCTCTTATCAAAGATGTTGGTGATTGATGCCTCCAAACGCATCTCTGTAGATGAGGCCCTGCAGCACCCCTATATCAATGTTTGGTACGACCCAGCTGAAGTCGAAGCAGTAAGTGGATCGCTGACCGGAGCGCATGAACCTTAAATGGGTCATATGAGATTTTAATTACATCAGTTGAAGTGGAAAGTTGGCAATGCTTTTCTCCCACCAATGTGCCATTTAAGCCGTTTTCTCTTTCTCAGCCCCCTCCAAGGATCCTAGAAAAACAGCTGGATGAGAGGGAGCATACCGTGGATGAGTGGAAAGGTGAGACGGCTGGTTAATTAACATCTTATATATTAATTTCCAATTGCTAGCAACTGTTAAATCAATCCACTTTACTTAATACATTGCATTTTGTGCAAACCAAATGTCTCAATTCAAATAAAATAGAAATGGTCTGCTGGTCAGATTCTATAATTAGCAGTTCACCAGCGGTGAAGTGATTATTTTCTATTCATGGAAAGCACAAAAACAAATCATGTAAAAAATAAACCCATTCTGACCTCCAGTAGATGTAGATAGATGTTTACGCATATTGTTGCCCAAAGAGCTCTGTAGCTCCACTCTAGTTGCCAGAAGGTGCGTTGAAAACCTTGAGTACCTTTGTGTTTTTATGTTCACTATGTTCTGTATGTTCTGTATGCACCTTATACACCAGAAACAATTCCAGGTAGGTGTAAACCTACTTGGCAATAAATAACATTCTGATTCTGATTCTGATTCTGGATGACTTGAAACCCCCTTTGAAGCCTCAGTCAGTAGTTTCCACTGTGGGGAACATGATGCTGTGGAGCTTGGGAGGATTTTAAATTCTAAGTAATATCATTTTCAGTTGAGCAGCAGGATGAGCTCATCCTAACCCTTGCCAGGTGATAATGACCCGTCACTCATTTTTAGAAGCGTCACACCAGCACAGCGTCTCACCGGGGGAACGTGATGCTGTCAGGACAGCACCGTATGCGGTGCAAAGTGAACTCTACAAGTGTATCACATCGTGTGATATCTACATCAACGAGTTACATCTCTTGCCCCACTTAACCTTTTTCTGATCTTTAATTTTTTTAGTGCTAATTTATAAGGAAGTGAGTGACTGGGAGGAGTGGACAAGAAATGGTGTGATAAGAGGCCAGCCACCACCTTTAGGTGAGTAATCATTATAACCTTGGAAGATGAGAAGATGTGGGAAGGATAACTCGTGAATCGCATGATGGGTGTTTTATTTTGTAATATTAAGTAATGAAAGACCGTAATACTTTATATTTTATTCCCTAAATAAAGTTATATATGCATTCATGATTTCAGGTTTAACCATGAAAGCTACATTAGGTTCAATTTGGCATAAATGTGGTTTAAAAACATTTCAATGCTTCAGTGTAAAGTACATTTAATTGTATTGGGTTTATAATGAGAGATTTGGAGAATCAAGTTGTAATATTTCATGAATATAGTTGAAATATATTTTATGGATTAAGCCATACGATTTTGAGAGTAAAATTTGAATATTTTCAAAATAAAGTTTTAATATTTTCATAATAAAGTTGTTTAAACTGTGCCTCTTTGGACCTGGAAGTTAAAGTGCTTACTGTTTTGAGGTGTGTATTTCTGTGTGTGACAAAGGCAGTGTCTTGTGTATTTCAATGAAACCTATTCGTTGACGTGTGTTTTTCGCAGCACAGGTGCAGCAGTAATCGACAGCCCCCCTCAGCCCACGTCGTCCTCCTCTTCTTCGGTCAACGACGTCTCGTCCATGTCCACAGAGCCCACTGAGCCGAGCAGCGACCCCACCATCACCTCTGAAACAGACAGCAGCCTGGACAGCCACACCTCTCTGGGTGCACTGGCCTGCTGCAGATAACGCACACATAAAATACGTGTACACACACCTGCACACACAAAGCAAACCTCTCCTCATCAGCGTGTTTGATGTGAGAGGATTTAGGCCAATGGAACTTCTCATGTTAGCTTGTAGAACTGCGCTTTTAATGTACAGTTTGTTTTTATTTCCCCTCCCTTTATTCTGCTGTAAATTATTGTGGTTTGAAATTGTATCATTACTGTATTTTTTCAGCGAAAAATCAGAGTATGTTTTGATGTGAATCTGTGATGAGAGTGATACGAGTGTACTTTACACATTTCTGTTTTTAGCTGCTGCTACACAGTTGAATACCAGATTGTTAGCACTGCAATATTATGTTGACTATATTTTATAATTCTTCATTTGGCATTTTTTTCTTTGTTTTTGGGACATTTGGATGAATCTAAACCAATTCTCTTTTAACAGTAGACAATAGCGCACTTCATCTTGGATCTGATTGCACTGATTGATTTTATTTTGATAGAGTTCCTCATCTTTCTTGTAGAAAGCGTCCTTTGTTGTATCCAAGTTAACCTACTTCTTAGTATTATGTCACTTCTTGATTGTGTGCATCTTGACAAGCAGTCAAATGATTTATTGCATTGACACATAATTTCTTTTTTACTATAGCATACTGTTAACTGACTGTGTTTGAACTTGTTTAGATACTTAGATGTAGTTTGTAGGCGATGGTCTGTTGGATGAGGAAGAACAGGGTGAATGTATATGAATAGAAATGTGGCGTAGTAAGGAGCCAGTGATAACTGTTAGCAGTGTACCATTTTAATCTAGGCCACTCCACTGGTTAGAATGAGTTCTGTATTTGGGGATTGTCACCAGAGACCAAGTCTAAATTAGTCACTTCACCCTTTTGGCAGGTTATTTCAGACATTATTTACAGCTGTCTGTAATTTCACACATTTAATTTAAGTGCCCTTACTCGATTCAAAACTTTTCAATCCTTTGTTGCAGATGCTCCTCTCTTCTGTAGTGCATCTTTCTGAGTTCTACCTCACACATGTACACACACACACACACACGCACACACACACACACACACATGTACACACACATGCTTTTTTGAAGATACAGTATGCATATCATGGAACACATCATTCATAAGAAATGAGAAAAAAAGATTTCTTTTTCTGTATTTGCTTTATTTATTTATTTATTTCAAGCTAGGAGGCATCTATTGTATTTAATGTACATTTCATTCAGAAGTACTATTTATATGCATTTTGTTTACTTTTTTGTTTTCTGTTCAATATAATTCATAGATTACTATAGTCAGTGATTGATCTGTACATTTTTACTGTAGATGAATGTTTTCTGAGAGTTAGGAAACAGTCATTTGCTACCTGCCATGGTAACCTTTGGATGTATTTGATGGCTCAAATTCCCAACCAGTCCCTTTTGCCCTTTTCACGGTTGGGCACTAGCATCAGCTCCCAGAATGCACTTTGGGGATTGTGACGCATGTCCTGACCCATTCTGGGCCACAATGTCAACCGACTGTTCCTCTTTTTGTCATTTTCCTCACTTCCATCTCCTCAAAAAGAGAAAAGATAGAATAGACTACGCATGAGTTTTCTCTGAGAAAAATCTGGTTTTAGTGCAGGTACATTTAGAGGAAAGATGGGAAAGCCATTCAGCACTGCTGGGATGATGATGCAATCTTCTGATGGTCTGGCCAAACGCTGTCAGCAAAGAGTTACCTGTTGTTTGATCGGGCCAGTTGTGTAATGTTCAACTATGGATCTGAAATGGCCTCTCTTAACAGACCAATTATATACATCAAAAGTGGAAACTGTCTACATTCAACTCCAGCAAATAAAACAGTAGAATTTGAATGTCTCGCATTGTTTTTTCCCTCACTGTCAACTTTACATTTCTTTTAAGAATAGGATTTCTCAGGGGAAATGAACAAGGTGTGTAAGGGAAGACTCTACCTCATATCCTCAATAAGTCTTCTTCTGCTCATTAAGTTCATTAATAATAATAATAATAATAATAATAATAATAATAATAATAATAGCTACATGACAAATGATGTACAAAAAGAAGGATGTTTGCGGAATGGTAAAATGATTTCTTGGTCCAGAGGAGTTCTCGTTTGGCACCGGCACTTGTCAGTGTAGGCACAAGACGGCTGTACTAAAGAGGACACGATGGCGAATAGTACTGCCCTAGAGGTATTTGGTCTTCAAAGCTTTGAGCTGACCCAGTAATCAAGCTCCTCCTCCTCTAATGGACCAGGTGAAGGCAGGTTGGTCTTGTCTATTTGGTCCGTGCTGCTCCTGTGGTCAGATCTCCCAGGGTTTTGAAAAACTCCTCCATTTCTTCCTGGAGGAGAAGGTTTCGGTTCTCGGCGTCTTGATGTGCCCTCTCCGAGTTCCTATGTCGGATCTCCAGCATTTGAAACTTCTTTTTCTCCTGGTCCAGCTCCTCCTCGAGGCGGTTTACCTGAGACTGGTACTCAGAACAGGATTCTTCCAACCTCAAAGAAGAAAAGAAGAGGTTATAAATAACAACTCATGATTTTAATTGGTTATTTGGACAGGAAGTGACAAGTGACTCATTCTTACTTGCGAATGCAGGTTTCGTAGCTTGTCCTCTGTTTTTTCAGCTCCTGCTTGAGCTCGGTCCGCATGTTGGTGAGACCTTCATTTGTTCCTGTGAGATCATTCTCAGTACCACTTGCACTGGTATCCAGAGGACTCGTACTGTCCCTCTCCTCGGTGGGTCTCTCTCGACCCTGGTCTGATTTAACTGCCTTGACGCTTCCCTTCGGCTCGGCCAACGAGATCTCAAAGGACGTCCAGATGGAGGACGTGTCAGCAGGCAGGCTCAGACTGGAGGGGGCAACGTTGTCATAGGCCGACAGTCTGTGGGACTGGAGGAAGGCTCTGTGAGACAGGGCTGTTTGAGAGGAGTCTTCATCAGAGTCTCTCTGTGTATCCTTAAGTGGAAGAGTGGTCTCCTTAAGGGACAGGGTTGAATCCTTCAGTCTTTCACCAGATGAGGTGGTGCGCCTATGAGCTCGGAGGGAGGACAGGCCATTCATCAGCCAGTTGCTCCCACCAGCTGCTGACACATCCCCTGCAGACCCCCCTATTCTCCCCCTCTGGACCCCAGATGCTGCACCTCCTTTTAAAGAGCTCCTCCAGGAGGGCAAGGCTTTGGCCTGTTTACTGGGGCTAACGGCTACCTCACTTCCACCTCTGGCTTCAGCTTTGCTATCTGCTTGTCCATCCACTTTCTCTTCTGTCTTACCTTTGCCCTTTCCTTCAATCTGACCATCCTGGCACTTCTCCGACATGGTAATGGGGCTTAGTGCGGTTGGCTTACTGTCTTTAGACGGAGTTGAAGGTCGTGGTTCCTCTTTTGAGGCTTTAGAGGGCTGGGGGTCAGTGTCTTCTTGCGAGAGCCATTCCACTTTGCACCGTTGGATAGAACTCTGCTGTTGCTGTGGGGGAATCTTGGCCTCAGTTTCTGTCTCCTCCCGTTGGTAAAGTCTGGTGTGTTCACTGATCAGCACAGTCATGAGCTGCTGCACCTGTGAACTTCCTGTTTGTAATGACAAATACACATTCATGTTCGTATTGATTAGAAAGCATGTTTGTGCCACAGATTGTACTGCCGCTTGTTCGCATGTAAACACTATCACCAACCTTCCATCATGGTAACTGGATCCTCGACTCTGGGCCGGAGGATATTGGGTCCAAACACAGTGGCAAGATTTTGAACACTCATTTTATTCTCATTGGAGTGAGACTGAACCTCATCCAGAAACCTGAAGAACCAAAACCAGAACTTATTTCCATATATTATGTAACATCAAAAGTGTTCACTGCTGACAGAGAGTGACTCTACTTAAAAATGTTTTATCTTGTCTATTCAAACTAAAGGAAATGAGGACTTAGTCATGAGTCTGTGGCGTGTGGGTTCAGCTGAAGCGATTTGAATAGATGCAGGATTCAGAGAAGACGTGCAATTATGTGCAGTCAATCAATCTGATGCCACTTTCCCTGATGACGAGGATGTGGGTGTACTGAATGGTATCCCTCTTGTATGACAGGCTGACAGATCATCAATCAGTGAATGGGACATCAGCAACAGTAAATACTATCAAAGGCACATCGGTGGGCTTAACATCTACGGATTCACAGCACATGACAAAACAGTGTGGACTTACTTGCAGATGTATGTGAGGAGGTTGTAGTTGACCTGGGGCAGGGATTTCACCTGTTTGCCTAGCTCCACTTTACCCTTGAATGAAAATAAAACATGGTTATTGTTGGGGCGAGTGTTTGGGATATAGCGGCAAAGTGTTAAGCAGACAGGATTACCATTACTTTGTCCTTGGTAAGAAGCTGAGCACAAGACAGAAACTGTGTGTATTTGGAGAATGGGATTATAGGCTCCGGCAGCTCCCGTATGTACAGTTTTAGCAGCGATGCCACTGTGTGGACATCCGTGGAACTGTAAGAGACAGGGAAACATGAAGTACTAGCCAGCATAGATTATAGCTCGGCAGGCTGCTATCGATGAAATGCCCCCTCCCATGCCGTCACCTGTCGAACACTGGCTTCTCGCCACGGTCAAAGGCATCTTGCAGTTCTCGAACATGATTGGTCTGTCCAGGGGCCCTGAAGAGGCCCTCCTCCTGGAGCCCACGTTCACGTATGAAACACACACACTGTTCGACCAGCACAGGGACCACTCTCTGGGGGCCACACTGGGCCTCGTACAGCATCGTCTCCTCGAGGTGCTGCCCAAAGACACCTGCATCCACACAGGAAATGAACACCAGTCATCTCATTAATAGACAGAATGTTTCCTTATGTTTGATCAAGAAGTTTAAGTCCCCTCTTGAAATAATTAGTAACATATTTGATTAATTACTTAAAGTGCTTTATGTGAACATTTGTGTCTACACTGAATGTATACAACTGCGTAAGAATCACACCTCCTCCGAGAGGAGCCCATATGACTCTACGAATGGCTCTGACCCATTCCTCCATGTCACTCTGAGAGTTGGCCATCAGCAGGAAGGATTCGTGGCTGATGCCCGATCGATCCTTTTCTCCAGCCACTCCTGAAAACCCAAATATATGTCATTACTTTCCGGATTAATAGGACAATGTGACTAACAACACATCTCAAAGCCACAGTCCTTCACTAGAGAATCGGACACAGCTCAGGTACCACATTAAAAATGACTTTGCCATACCCATGAACTGTATCATTTGTAAAAAAAGTCAGTTCTACCAACAAGAACTATCAGTACTTCCAATAACCTTATTAACTCCAGCACCCCTGTAAAGTACAAAGACGCAGCCATGCAGCTCTGCCACCCTGCCCGTCCTTCCTCTGGCTGCACACAGCTTGATACCACCTGGTTTGACATTTCAGTTTGACATTTTAGTTCATTTTAGTTGAGCTTTGATTTCACAATATGAGAGTCTCTCCCTTCATGTGAACGCTTGCTTTTGTCATTTTCTAAAACCTTCTTATGATGCAATACAAACGAGTTCCCCGTGGACACTAGCAACTGCATCACGTCTCTTTTGTCCCTCTGTCCAGGACGTCTTTTCACACCATTATTTCATTTACACACTTTCTTTACAAAATTACACCTGGCAACACCTCACAGGTTGCAAATTGTTTGCACAACTGCTCACCTCAAAGAGTTTTAGATGTCTTAATATAATTGCCTCAACTTAAATCAGACAATGGTCTATTGTTCGGAAATTAGACTTCTTTACGCTAATTCATCCCTTTGATTCTGGGTCGACAAGGTTTACACAGAGGATATGACCTGCTGAATTTACAGTATGATCCACATTTCAAGCAACACAGAGATACTTTCTACAAGTTACAGCACACCTGGCATCAGGATAAAACAGATGGTTCAGCATCACTTGAACACGGCTTTCTTACTTACTCACTTCCCTACACACAGAGTTGTCAACATGCCAGCTCACCTGGAATAATTTCAAACGGGTGACGCCCAGGCTCGTCCGGATTGGCAGGCAGCTCATTGACCTGACTGCCTTGAAGAGGAATGCAACCCTGGAGCAAAAAAATAGGCAAGCATGAGGCAAAAAACTCTATTATCAGTATTCAAGGGCCAAACAAGTAATAAACGAGTGGTCTTGACTCGGCCGTGTAGTGCATGTTGAACATTATAGAGTTCTAAGTAAACTAAGCTCTGGGCAGCTGTCCAACATAGGGAGGTAATGATGGTGGAGGGAGGGATGACTCAGGGAAACATCTATAGTATTTATCCCTCTGATACTTCCTGTACTTTGCAGTTCTGGTCCCTTCACCATGGACAAGGTCAAAGGTCAGCTACTAAGTGCTGACAAAAGAACAGCAGTGCACCTAGTAACCACAGTATCAGAGTCTTTGGCAGGGCAGTAACAACACACTGACTTTAGTGAACAGTGTGTTGTAGTCTTATGGGGCTTATTTTTAGATGATTAGATGATTAGATATTGATCCGGCTTTAGTTTTACATCAAAATAAAGATAAGAGCACCTACCTTTAAACATCTTGGTCACACAAAGCAGAAAAGACTTTAATTTGACTTGAGGTCAGCAAAAAGTATTTTGTCGCCTAACTTAAAGATACAATAAGCTATTTTTGGAGCAGGAGAACACAAAATGGATCGACTGGCCCTGGTGGAAAATACTAATCTAAAAAATGTGTGAAGCTTGAATATGTATCAGGCCACTTATCTGAATGAATTAAAACACGCAGCAGCAGTGTAGCCTCCTGGGACAACAGGTGACAACAGTTAAATGTCTTGTGTGTGTTGTTCTGTGAGCATCACCTGTGCCTTGGTTTCATCCTGGTCTTTGTAGAAATACAGAGCTTCGGTCTTCAGGACAAACCAACGCAGTTGCCAGTTTTTCATAATACTCCGCTGTCTCTTCAGCCAGCCGGCCTTCAGTGCCTTCTCCTGATCCAGAGGAGAGCAGGGCCTGGAGACCCGGGACAACTCCCCGAGCACCATGCTCTTGGACCGTGCTGCATGGACACACACATAGAGATAAAGTGAGGCTTTGGAGCACCAGAATTAGAGCGAAACAGAGAGAAACTAGAATGGGCACTCGGTAGAGAGCATACCTTCGCATATCACAAGATTGGGCATTGCTTTATGAATATACAAATTGACTGTGCTATGGTAAAAATAAGATTTTGACCTTTTCATGACTTTGACCTTTGACCCGATCAATCCCAAAATCTAATCAAATGGTCCCCGGATAATAATCAATCATCCCATTAAATTTCATGCGATTCAAAGAAGATTTTGACCTTTTCATGACCTTGACATTTAACACTGTCGATCCCAAAATCTAATCAATTAGTTCCCAGATAATAACCAGTCATCCCATCAAATGTCATGCCATTCGGTTTAATACTTTTTGACTTATGCGAATAACACGTATGCACGCACGCATACAAATCTATTCCATTACATTGTATTATGCGTCTTGGACATTGATAAGAGAATGTATATTATTTTCAATTTCATTGTGGCACAGAGAGGAGTTTTTCTTTGGATCAGGTTGCACTTTAACTGCTATACATTGATTACAGTCATGGATTTTATATTACTATCAAAAGTATAGAGCAAAAACAGTGACAGTAGAGTGATCCCTAGGGAGTCACAGGGAGAGAAAGAGAGAGAGAAACAAAAAGCAGAGAGAAAAGAGAGAGGGAGAGAGAAATCAATGGTGTCTTTTTTCCCTGTTAATTGCCTCCTGCTTTCTGCTGAGGACAGCAGGGAGGGTATCTGCAAGGGCCGGGGCTGACATGTCTATATCTCGCTTGCTCATCAGCTCTCTGTCTGTATCTCTCATTTAATTTCTTCCCTTTTTGGATGTCCTTCATTTGCAGAGTCATGATTGTTGGAAAGGGAGAAGACCAGGGACCACGCAAAGCAGTCATTAACAAAACTGCCAGCAGGAGCAGACAGAGAAGGATCTATAAATACAGCAGACGTGAACAGGTTTTTTAACCTCCTTAAAGAAGCAGAGAGGAACTGGTGTTTTGATCTACTATCAGCAGATAACTCACGTACAAGGATACAATTGTTATCTTTTCAGGAAATAAACTGTTACTCAAAGTGCATCACTTTGTATTTAATGAAATAATAGACATATGGGCTCAATATTAAAAAATCAGTGATGGAGCATTCAGATGCTTTACTCACTAACCTTACAATGGCACATAGTAAAAATACCTAATTATAATGAAAGGTTATGCATTTATTACTTTAGACAAGTAAAAATAACTCATTATTATTAGCAAATGTCCTCAAAGTATTACAAATAAAAAGTACTAACAAGGGAGAGAAATGGCTCCTGTGAGTGTTTCACTGATGTATTGAATATATTATTGAGTTATCTCTCCTGATGCATCAATCTGTTCGAATGGATACTATTTATCAACTATCTGTTATACTATGGGGACATTAATAAGTGCATCATATTTTACAAAATTGATCATACATTTTGTGTGTAAAATATAAATCTGGAAATAAACTTGTAAATGTAACTAGTAAATAGATGTACACATTTACAATATTTCCTTTTGAATTGCTTTGTAGAAGTATACAATGAAATACTCAAGTTAAGTACAAGAACAGAATCTCAAATATGTAATAAAATGACGTTAAAGTACTCATTATGTACCCATTAGGAAAGTGGCCCCAGTCAGTGTTACATTATATTATAAACAGATTATTTATGAACAATTGAGGCAGTTTGCTGTTATATTAGGATTTTGCTGTTGACAATGCATCGCCTCTGAAAAAGTGTGTACCTGTGAAATGTATCGATGTGGAACGACTAAAACAGCATAAGATGGAAATAGTCCAGTACAACTTCATCGGGCATCCAAGTACAGCACTTGAATACATATAAAAAATCATCACCACAGCTAATACCTTTTGGTTATTCAACATTGAACCATTTTAAACGTACACTTACATTACACTATTTAAAATAATGTTACCTGTTTGTCTTGCCATGACACATTTCTTGTGTGTTAAAACATTATTGGCATTAAAAGGTTCTGATTCTGATTCTGCAACAACCAGTAATTCAATTATTCAACTAATATTGGAATTATTCATCTCATTCATTAGATGATCAACAAATGTAATGTTCACACGTGTATTAATTGTATTTGCATAACCTACATATGAATGAGACCATAGTCTTCATGGTATTTTTGCGCCTACACATAGAATGCACCGTTTCTTGACTCTAAGCACGTCACTTATTCAAATGTCTTCAAATGGACATTTGTTCAGCCACACAGAAAATGAGAGAAGCTTCAACCACAGCTCAGACGTTTACCTTCCTGTCAGACTCTACACAATGTAACTGCCCAAGGACTCAGCTGTGATAGCTCAGCTTCTGAGTGCAGACCCAGCTCTGTGTTGCTGTATGATGCTGCATAAAAGGATCAGAGGAGAGCAGAGCTGCAAATCTAATCAAAGGAGAATACCATTACAGCAAATGAGCGGTGGCATGCGTACAAAACGTGGCAAGCAAAGTGAAGTGGCCACAGCACTCTCCGACTGTGTGCCTGAAGGAGAAAGTAGAGGCTTTTGTCCTGCCATCTTTTATGGTCTTACTGCTGGTCTCAAATAAGACGGCTGCCAAGAGAGGAATAAAGCCACAACCCCGCCTAACACACACACAACAGTAGGGATTCTTGAAGCTGCTGCTCGTTAATATATTGTCTTGTTGTGTGCATTTGCATACAAAGATGTGAAATATATTCCATGGGATTAGAAAGACCTTCCTATCAGGTTGGAAATGTCATGCGGATACTCCTTTCTACAAAACACACAGGTCCATTTCCATGAGATAAGTTGACAACTGTCACAACTCGAGCCACCTGAAACAGCATGTGTCAGTTGTCTATCGCAACCAGCTGCTCTGAAGAACACGCTAGACTCTGCATCACGATAATCTCAGTGCCAGGAGTTGTTCCTGTGATTTAGAGCTTCCTTATTTATCTCTACACAGTCACGTGACAGGCATGTATATTTGGCGTCCTGACTTCAGCGGTCACCGGTGGGTTTTGAAGAACTATGTTTGACAGTCAGCTGTTGAGATTTACAGAAGTACCCTGCATTCTTCTCATCACCTCTGATCTAGAGACTCATGTCAAAACCATGCAGACTAGAAACTGTCCCAATAAACCCTAAATACATAAAGATGTAGGCACGTGTTCTGGTGTGGAAATGTGAGGAAGCAAACCATTGATGAAGAGAGGTTCATCCTACCAGAAGCTATGTTTACTACTACCCACTCTGTCCACTTCCAGCTTCAAATCTGTAAGCAATGAGGATGGTATAATCAAGAGACACGAGGGATTACATCACTCTATAGGAGAGACTGTTAACTCAGTGAGAATTGGACATGGAAGATGAAGCCTCAACACTTGATATCATGCAAGAACACTCAGGTCATCACTGAGAACAATGGTCACTGGGATGCAGAATGACACTGGTGCTACTAGTATGGCACTGCTCCACCTTTTTGATGCCGGTATCAATGAAAGTACTGGCACCGATATTGATGTCACGTTATTACAAAGGCAGCAGGACAAATGGAGCTCTGCAGACACAGCGAGAGAGAGAGAGAAAGAAGAAGACTGCAGGGAAAACCAAAAGGAGCAAGGAAGGAGAGAAAAGAGATGGAAGGATGGAAAAGAAGGAGGAGGGACTGTGCTTACCCCGGCGTGCCTGTTTTATCTTGGGGCTCAGCATGGTTACCGTTGCTGTGCTGCTCCCTCTCACAGAGATATGACTGCATCCCTCAGTTCACACACTATTCCTCACACACACACACACACACACACACACACTGAGTGCCGCTTGCTGCTGCTGCTGCCTCGCCCTGTTACTCCTCATCCTCTCCGAGCATCTCTCTCTCTGGCTCACTGTACTTGGACACTGTCTCGGTCTGCACGCACACGCACACACACACACACACACACACACACACACACACACACACACACACACACACGTACAAGCACTTATCCACACGCTCTCGCCCTCCTCCCCCTCCTTTTTTTTTCGTCTCACTCCCCCTTCTGTCCCAACGGCCCGGCGTGCTGTTGTTCTCACATACTGTATAGAGCCCTGCCCTTTATCTCTCTCTCTCTCTCTCTCTCTCTCTCTCTCTCTCTCTCTCTCTCTCTCTCTCCCCCTTCGCTATCTGTCTCTTTGCCTTTTGGTGCACACTCTCAGTATCAATTTCTCACCGTCTATAAATATGTCTGGCTGTGTATCCTCTGTCTTGTCACCCATTTCTTTACATTGGCTCCCACAATCGCTCCAGTCTTTGGAGTCCCTCTGGCTGTTTGCTCATGGAGATTTTATTATGGTCTCATCTGCACATGAAATACAACTTCAGATCAATACATTTGATTTAACTAACACAATTGGTACCATCACATGTTTGATGTAATGTAAGTTATTGTATCGTCTGTATTAGATGTATTATACATTTAGGAAGACTTGTGTTTAAAATCGACAAAACACCAGTTTGAGGGACTTACATTTAATATCAAAACTCTTGAGGCTAAGACTTAAATGAAATGTCACATTATTCAGTCACTCAAAATGTGTGTGATGGAAGCTGAAGTACTCCGGGGCGTGATGTTCTTGTTTGCATTCAACCTGGTTGGTCTGTAGAAGATGTGATAAAGCAGATTAATGCTGCACTTCAAGAGGCTGGATGAGACTAAAATGCAGTACCGGAACACTGCTGACTAAGCTGTTTCATAATAAATTATAACCAACTCAGTTCAAACATAACAATGGCAAATGTTCCCTAGTATACACTCTATAAATAAAGGCTTTATAAAGGAGTAGCGCTACATTCCAGATACTTTAGGAATGTAATCTAAGAAATATTTCGAAGTCAGAGCTTGATACAATGATCATTCTTGCAAAACAAACTAAAAGAGAGCTTTACCTCTTAATTCCTTTGGTTTGTTACCGGTCAGCGGAGTCGTGGATGGTTTCAAGGACGTGGACTAGTCTGCACAATGTATCCCTCTTCTCTGGGGCCATTTCTAGAGCCACAAAACACAGAGAACGCTGACGTGAATAGACTCTGATAGAAGGAGTGAAATAAAGACCGTCATGCGAGTATTACTTGCCATGTCATCTTGGATGGGCAGACCAGACGACTCTCAGTCTGGAGCCAGGCTCTCTGTGCTAAAGCATCACAAAACCAAGCAGCTGCTGTGTAGCTATACTTCTTTACAGAGAAATAAAACATAGCTCGACAATGATCTCCTGCTGCCCTCTTTTTCTGAATGTTTCAGTCAGTCTCTCACTGAGGAAGTGAGCAGCTGCCTTGATGGAGAAGTGAAAACGGCTGACTTCTGTGTAAAAATATAATGAGTTTCTCCTTCAGAAGTTGTTACTGTACATTTCCCCCACTCACGAGTGGGTAACATTATATGCTCTGGCTGGTTGTGATTTGTCAACGTAAATCAGGAGGGAAGGTCACAAGCTTTGAAAAAAAATGAACAACGTGTTTCTTTCTTGCTACACAATCATGTGGTTAAAAGTATCTCAGCACATTTATTGTGTTCAAGTAGTTTTCACATATTTGTATTTGCATTTCAGAGAAAAATATTGTACTTTTTACTACACTATGTTTACCATGAAAACATATAATATGGTCACAGGAAATCATGTAGTACTATACTATTACAGCATACAACGTATTTAGAATTGGCTCCACATTGACCAAGCAACATTTTAAGTTTTTTGTGTATTCATTAGTGATAAGAACAGAATCATAAAACATTATACAATACTACAAGAGGAAATGGGGGGGGGGGGGCACAGATATTCTGCATAATGAATACTTTGACTTTTGATACTTTTAGCACATTATTCTGATAATACTGTACTTTTACTGAAGTACATTTTTTTAACTTGGATACATTTTTTAAACTACGGTATTCTTATTTTTATTCATACTTAAGTATCTCAGCACTTCCACTAATGTAAAAGACAAAAGAGAAACATTTTAAATGTACTAATTTCCGTGATTTGTTTTATTCAGCATAAAAACATCATGGCACTAATGAGGTATCACTCTGGAAACCCAAATAAATTATGTAAACACAGATAAAATACATTAGCACATATAACTGGGGTAGTATATACAATAACACTGATCCAAGGACAGAAACATACAATAACAGCAGTTAGATGGCTTACATGCGCTCATCTTAACTACTCCCAATAATATCATGTGATGGAGCCTCTCACAGAGTCCAGACACACCAGCCTCTGAGGGATGTGGGGAACATCCTCTATAATCTAGAAATATGGTCCTGGGGGAAACAAGGGAAATGAGTGTGCTAAATTGAAGGCATTAAAAGAGCATGTCTCATTAGTGAGAGCAGAGGAAGTGTCATGGCTCAGATGACTGGGAGCAGGTCAGAGAGGTCATGATGTTATGTCAGGAACAAAGTACTTCAGTGCACTTGCTAGTAACCATCATAACAAATCACAGGACTTGCTTATTGTTATGAGGAGTCTACACACATCTTCACAACTTTGAACAATGCTTTAACACCGTGACACACTTTTCTTAAAAACAATGATGACAATGGCATTCAAAATAATGAAGCAGATGTAGAAGACGAACAACGGTGTAATTGTGAGCATTAGTTCAGAGGTGCTCCCTACTAGAACAGTTTTGGAATCAAGAACTTCACAACACAGAACAAAGTAAACCCGTTCATTGGAACATTGATATCTTAAACGTATTCTGAGAGGCTTCTAAGAACTACGTGAACATCTAAACAAATCTGCTGAGTAATCTATTCTGCAGCCTACTGTATATCTTAAAATATTATATTAGGATGTAATTGCATTCAAGTACAACGTGTTATATGATATTAACGACTGTAAACTGACTCCTGGACGACAAGCTGACCATGTTAAATGTCTATGGCCGTTTTGTCCTCTCTTATTTGTCCTCTTCCCACCCGTCTTCGACCCTCCAGCAGAAACGACAGCACGACAACCCAGCGCTCTGAGAGCGACCGCTGCCGCGCGGAGCTTTCGCACTGTCTGAAGTAAGTGCTCGTTCCCGTGGCGACGGCATCAAACTGCTCAATCAGTAGCCACACCTCCCAGAGCAGTGTCAGCACGTTCATTGTCATCATTGCCACAACCCAGAACTCCTCCCCGAACAAAGTCAGCCACGATGACGACCTGTAATGGCTCACGGGCATCCTGTCGTACAGGTAACTTGTTGCAGTGGCAACAAAAAGCAGGTGGGCAACCGCCATGGAGATGATGAAGATGAGGAAGAGGCGGTGGTTACTGCGGCCGATGCATCGGTTGAGGAAAAGGCAGTGGTGGTCGTAGTCTTTGATGCACACCTCGCACAGCTTGCAGTGTTTCGTATAGTCCGGCACAAACAACTGAGGGAGATAAGACATGGAGGGGAGGTTGAGCAACGTATTGTTGGTATGATGAAGCCCATGGAGTGAACAATGTGCATCTATAAATGTATTGGCAACTCTCTGACCCGTGTGATCGTCTTACCTCACAGTATGGACAGAACCTGTGAGGGCTCTCGTTGTTCTCCACCAGGTCAGCGATACAGGAGAACCGAGGATCTGCATCTGCTCTCTCCAGTGTCCCTGGGTCCTGAATAAGAACCTTGCAGAACAAAATGAGGACCACGGAGAAGTGGACCATCGACACATGGACCACGACACTGTTTGACCACACACATTCACAAGGTTAAGGATGAACCATTGTTATTTTTATTTACAGAATCCAGAATACATTTGATCTGTGTCTATTTAGGTGAGCAAAAGAACTACGAGAGAACTAACACTGTTGACAATTTTCCCAGGAAAGCTTGTGGAGTATCACCTTTGGGGACTATTGTTTAAAGCAATCTGGTGTAGATATCCCTCTCAGAACCTAAGTGTGGGACAGGCAGACAGACCAACCATCATTGAGAGCCTTATGCCATACTGATACCAGTGCAAAGACAATCATCATTAATCATCATTCTCATCATATGTTAATATGCCTGGGCATGAGACTTAATGTATTCCACATTTATGAAGGATATTAAGCATCATCTTTCCATAGAAGCAGAGCAGGGAATGGAATAGGCCAGCTATGAGAGTTCCCAAATAGATTGGGTTTGGTAACCTGGAAGGAAGACAGATGATATGTCAACAAAGAGATACATTCAACAGTGAAATAAGTTGACTTTCTGTTAAACATTTTACATGGAACATTTTTGTCAAACCTTTGGTACGACGTCATGCGGTGGTACTGTGAGAAGATGCTTCTAGCCAGCCAGGGGAAGAGCAAACCACAGGTTAGCGCCCCATAGCTTCCCATCATGGCTGCTATCAACAGGATGGCACCTCCACTCACGGTTGGAAAACACAGAGTCCATAAATACAAAGCTGGCGAGAAAAGAAACAAGATACATGTATGAAAAAAAGATGTATGAAAAACTCATAAACACACAGAGAGCACTTGTAACAGTGCTGTTATTATCATCACCATTGTCACGATTATAATGATCACCCTTGTTTTCAGCGCTAAAACTACAGAGTAATATTCACCAGGAGACTCCCTGGGCTGGTGGTGTATTGGTTCCTTATTGTATCGCCTCAGTAACTTGGTGAGTTGTTGATGTCTAGAGAAAAATACAAAGTAGAGCAATGTTATAATCAGCATCAGTATCCCAGGAGAAAGAAGTAACCTGGAAATGTGGACCTTCTGTATATCTGAAGGCACTGAGGGGTGTTTCTAGCTCATGCAGTGGTCCGCTAGTCGGTGATTTCTAGAGACAGCAGATTCACCTAAATGTCTTCCCCTGTTTGCTGAGGTCCAGTGGTGTGAGGCCGCTGTGGTTCTGCTGATAGAGAATCCTGCACCCTGTTTTCTGCAGCAGTGTCCAGCACACCTCCACTCCACCCATCTCTGCTGCAACATGGAGTGCGGTGGATCCCTGCCGGTCAAGTGCATCCACAGAACATCTCTGAAACACAAACAGAGAGTTGAGCTGCACAGCTGCTAAAACATATCTGCACTGGTTCCAGTTTCACAGATGCATCTTAAGGTTGAATAGATTTGTGTCATATTCCCTATTATGAAGGCCATTTTTTATTAGAAAATATTGTACCATGTTGTGTACTAAACGTATGTGCCTGGACAGTGAAGCTTATCCATATTGCAAATAAGATGGATTGAGAACTAATCGATTAGCTCGGAGCAACTAAACACATTTAAAAGTTCAGTAAAGTCATAGTATATAGTTACATAATAATAATAATAATAATAATAATAATAATAATAATAATAATAATAATAATAATGTATACTTTATTGATCCCACAATGGGGAAATTTGTGTCTGCATTTGACCCATCCTTCGTTATAAAGGAGCAGTGGGTGAAGAGCCGCGCCCGGGGAGCAGCTGGGGGGTTCAGCGTCTTGCTCAATGACACTTCGGGCTGCAACTAATGGGGAGAGCGGGGATAGAACCTGCTACCTTGCGGTCACGGGACGACCACTCTCCCCACTGAGCTAAACCACCCCCCAAAACATGTAATTATTAGTTGGTGTGGCAGCAATAGGTACCCTCTCACATCCTCCTCTATAAAGTTGTATCATATTATTGGAAAACTGGAGCATGTGAGTGAGTGAGAGAGGAAGGGCCATCATGTCTTACATGGTCTTTGAGCAAATACCGCACCACCTCGGTGTTGCCTGTGGATGCAGCCAGGTGAAGGGGTGTCACCTGGTACATGTCTGTGTCTGAAAACCGGAACATTCCTGTCTCCCACAAGAAGTGCACCGCAATACTGGGAAATAAAATAAAACAGTCAGTGGATGAAAGATCTATTTGTGTGGTAGTGAGTAGCCAATCTAATACAAGACGAAAACATCAAGGTTTGTAACGTGTTGTTTTATCTACTCACATGCTACCCCCCGTGACTGCATGGTGCAGCGATGTCTTTCGCTGCTGGTCGATGAGACGCAAATCGGCTCCATACTGCATCATCTGGTGTATAATAAAGATGTTCCCTTGCCTGATGAGCGTCAGAAGAACACACTCTCATTACCCTGGATCCATTACAGAAATAAATGCATGATGCTGACGCCATGTCCCATCGAGAATCCGAGCATATGAACACTAGAGACCTAACTAAGCAGCTGCTGCTCACCTGCAGGCAAAATGAAAGGCTGTCTGTCCTCCGTCACATGGCCGGTTAGGGTCAGCTCCATTACCGAGGAAAAGATCAACCAGGGAGCGGGTACCATGGAGTGCAGCGTAGTGGAGTGGGGTGAAACCACCCCAGCCTGGATGAAGACAAACACAAACACATCACAGTCAGATATACAGTAAATGGGACGAGCAATACTGGCCTCACTCTGTCCGCCTGTTGATTGCTGAAACCCTCTGGAGTCTGGGGATAGAGTTGACTCTGGCACAATGTGACTTGGCCCTGTGATATCACAGGATCTGTTTATCTAGATGTGTGTCAGGTCATCTTACAGACGAGCTGCAGCAGGGTTACGTTTCCCCTTGGCCTTGTGGCAAAATCACAGCAGGAGACATTGGAGCACCACCAAGTTTAAAGTGGTCCTTTGAAAATAGCAACATGAAAAATGGTAGGCTACTTGTTCAATGCTATAATGTGGTTTACATTATATGTTATACATATCTCAAAATGCATAGGCTAATGTGAATTACAGACATACTAAGGAATAACAAGTGTGGGCTCTTAGGAAACAATGTTTATGGGCAGTTGGCTGGCTTTACATTGAGCCAATCAGAAAATGCCATCACAGTTTAAGGCTAAAAACTAAACTGACAGGAACACAGTCGTCGTGGCCTGTAGTTTCACAAATATGTTGTAAATAAAAGATCAAACATGACAATTTTATTCCACCTTACCTGTTTCCTTGAGAACTGACCGGTCATTTTGAAGGCACTGTATACACTGTTCAATATTCCCTCTCTGTATACAGTCAAATATGTCTCCTCCGGTATCAGAGCAGACGGGCATCGGATGCATTATGGGTGCCCAGAGACGGCCTGCTCTTAATTCAACCGACAGAAACTGCAACGGAAACAAAACTTAGCTGCTAAGACGAAGCGCTACAATATCATAATGTAAAGCGAGAAAGGAGATCATCTTTCGCTTCAAAGTAACGTGGATCTTTCGTTGTGCTAACCGTACGAGGCAGACCACGCCCTGGACACCTCGTTGGTTGCAGCAGGTCACATGACCACCAATGTCACCCTTGTCAACATACTTGAGCCATATAAATAAAAAAACACTTACAGATTTAATTTGCAGGATGCTACACATAAAGATATCGAGGCATAATAAAAAAATTAAAAAAATCTGGGATGTAAAAACCTTTTTTTTATTTTTGCGTAAAATACATATATTGTAAATTTACTCTTGGTAGGCAATACATCCATTACTTATTGTTAATTTGGAAAACGTTTAATTTCTTACTGCACCATGCGATAATTAGGTTAGACATAAACAATGGGACTTGCACCCGCAGTGCTCAGAGACGGTTTGCGACGTCCAGGTCTCTTTGCGGCACTGGCTGAAATCAGTGTTGTTGCTTTTTTTCCTGGTGTGCTTCGGACACAATACGCGTTGTATCCATTGCACGTCCTCTGCGGTCTGCTTATAAAAGTTAGTTAACAACTGCTGCAACAATGCAACACTTTAGCGGAAGCCTCGCTAAAGCAGTGAGGCGTGTATCGTCTCGAGAGGTCTGCAGAGCGAATAACATGGCTTGAGAATGAATGGTAACGCTCGCCATGGAGCTCGTGAGCGTTCAGAGAGAGAGAGTGCCTTCAACTTCAGCAGGTGTGACTGTCCTTTCTATGTAGCCGTTTTTACTTAGCATACTAGTTAAAGAAGGTGTACATTAATAATGGCTGCCCGTGCATTAAATCTCAGTCAAATAAGAGTAAGACACTGAGTTAGCATCGCACCTGCGCAGAGCATCTATAGAACAGCTCGAATAGGTGCACCTATCGTCCTCCTGATGCCATGTGTGTGGTGGTACACCAGACACAAGGTTAAAGGTTGTCTATTTAGGGACTTTTTAGGGAATGTTTTTACTCTGCACCTATTAGCTCCCCGCATATTTCTATATAATTAAAATCCACAAGATGGCGCTATTTAGCTATGCTATGTCAGCAACGCTTTCAAGTTCTATGTCGGCAATAGAGTGGCAGTAGTTTCCCAATCTCAGTGCAGTTGCACTCCACACGCATTCACACTACACTCACACACACTCGTTGCGACCAAAGCCCCCATGGCTGACCAGTCTGCTGTTACATAATGTAAGACTACTGACAACACTTGTTTGGATGTTTGCTTTTAAAGATGTTAAACTTTTAAACTCGGTAAGTATAATCAGCAGACATATACACTTGATTTTGTTTTTGATGTTTTCCAAAACCATAAATCTCTCCAATTAAACCTGTTCTTACAAACAGTTTGCTGGCATCTTTGGTGGATCATGGGATCCTGTCACTGAGATTAATGTCATACTGAGTCTATAAAAAGCCTTTGGACTGGTCTTTGGGCTGTTGTAGGAGGGCCTCAACCAACAAGCTAAACAACATTTTTTTCACTTCTGCTTCTCTTAGGAAGTAAGAAGGCACATGACCTGGGCCAGCTGACTTGAGTTGCTCTGCTCGTTCAAAGTTCAGTCTGCTTGGTGCAGATTAGCAAGGGGCGGGTCATTTTACAGAAGGGTCGACACAGTCGATGCTAGTCATGTCTGAGCAGATCTCTGCTCGTCTCCTGGAATAACACAACACGGATGACAGCGTCCTCTGAGAGCCAGGACAAATCAGATGGCACTCACACAAGCACAGGTAAGAGGACTGAAGCGTGTGTTGTGTGAATAAAGTTCCCTTTGAATGGCAAAGCCAGGTGGCTACTGTACCCGTTGTCATGTGTTTCACATAGTTTGTATATCATTGTCAAGAGGGTTATCTATTTTCTATCTCATAAGTAACTTTGGATGCTTTTGCACCTTCTTGCCATCAGTGTCTCTCACCCACTCGGCAAAACTAACATTCTCGCATGAGAAAACCTTAAAGTATTTGTGAATTTGTCTGGAATGTGAACTGCCTTTCCCTTTATTTAACCATGCTCTGGCTTATCAGTTAAGCAGAACACCTCTACCAATGTCCCTAATGGTTGTATGTGCCTGTGTCTCTTAACAGAACATCCCCAAAAGAGTATCACTGTAATGAGGAAACAATGCCACATAGTCAATGCCTTAGTCATACAAAACATGCATGCTTCGGAGCAAGACTCCTCATCCACAGTTAGTGAGACAGAGGAGTGTGACACATATTAGCAGCTTCCTGTATGAAGACATTTATTCCACATGATTAACTTTGATGATGTTAGGGTCAACTGAGAGGGAAACACATATTTGGGTTTAATCAGTGTCACATGCATTTGATTTTGTACAACAAAAGGTCCCAGTTTTCCATCTTTTTTCATGTTACCTCAAATTGTCAAATATATTTGACTTGAAAGTGACAGGAATGATGAGCTATTCCCAAACCGCTGCACAATTATTGTTGTCTTAACAGGAGAAAATAAGCACATACAAACAGTATACAACGTCTGTCGTAAAATATGTCCACGCAATGGTGAATTTGAAGCTTGAATAGTTTTTAACATCTGGAGTTTTGTTTTGGAACAAACTTATTTGAGGAAGTGAGACGATTCAAAAAAATATATATAATAAAAGACATTCAGAATATTATGTAAACTCTGGGTATCAACAAATGGAACAATCTGGGGATTTTTCACTTTTTTTTCTCCAGGACCAGAGTGCCAAAGGGGAAAGGATCAATAAGGAAACCGGAGAGCTAAGTGCTTCAGGGGAGTTATCCGTCTCTGTGGAGTTAAAGGTGGAGGGCTCTTGTCGGAACCCTCAACTCCTTCAAGTGCTCAGGGAACAACTACAGGAGCTGGGAACTCACACAAACCCGAGTCTTGAGCACAGCACGGACCATGTCCCTTCAGAACAGACAGAGGAGCACCTGGCCAAAGTCCTGCCTCTCTACATACAGGTACGAACCTCTGGGACAACACGGGGTCTTTTCAGACCCCCTTGTTCTTCCATGCATCCTTTTGCAGTTTTTATATTTTGCTGTTCATCGGTCAATGAAGTGAGTTATTTTATTTTATCTTGAAATGAATGCAGACTATCAACCGGGGAATCCTTACTTGATGAAAATGAAGCCACTTTGAAGAAGTATCTAGGTATCTTCAGGTCAAAATACTCCAGACCGCTTGCATAAATCAACATGACATGGAAGTCAGATGTTTGGCCCTCAGCTGATCCAATCAATGTCTCTTGAACAAATGCATATGAAGTCTCTCAGTAAACCTGTACAGTTTAATGCACATTTCACATGACATGCAAAGTTGATTCAGGCCTTCATTTTAATTAAATGGAAGGAATGTATCATTCTCTGTACCCAAAAAGCATCACATTTTTGAAGAAACGTGTATGTGTTTGTGTGACCATTGATCACAAAGCTGCAGACGTAATAACTCTTTGTATGTGTGTGTATTTGTATAAGCCTCATGACCAGTATGTATGTCCTCACTTAAGGACATCAAACTCAGTGAAATGTGATATCCTCTTATATAACTAAAAATGGCTTCCATTATTTGTGTAGTTCATAACCCAAATCAGCTGATATTCAAAGATAATATGGTTACATTGTTTTACTGAATCTCATGATGTACCAATTGCTTTAGAGCAAGTATGTTATATATGAGTAAATACAATAAATGGCAAAGTACAACCCAATGAGAACAACACTTTATGCTAATACTTCCATACTAAAACACAATATTAAAATGTCATGTTACAGACATGTATAGATACCATTTTTCCCTTTAGACTTCACCTCATGTTTGTCAGTCACTCACCACTCTAAAGAGTGTCTTGGCTCTGCAGTGTATTTGTTATGATGGACCGTCTCCTCTCTGATCTCAGGTCTGTGAGGATGGTGGCAGACTGGAAAGTTCGAACATAAAGGGGCTTGCAGCTCTCACAGCTGATTCTGTCATCCACAACATCCACAACAGACTGGCTGAAAGACCTGCAGGTACTAACCGATGCTCGCATTTCATGGCAAATACAACACCGTTAGTTTTTTTCCAGGTGGAGGGACTTTCTACCAACGCTATCTACTTCTGCATTTATTTTCTCATTTAGTAACTGTCGCTAATGTCATGTTATCGCAGCACAAGCAAGCTGCTTACAGAAATGGGGAAACAACGTAGTCTGTAGTTCCCTTCTTGAAGCTTGGACACTTTATCTCACCGAATATGTGTAGATCAATGTCACACCAGTTTTTTTCTTGTTGTGCCTCCTTTCTGAACATAGAAATTAAATGTTCCCACTTTTGCCCAGACTTAACTGAAGTGTGGATTTAGATTTCCCTGATAACTGTTGCAGTAGAGGGGGAGGAGTAACGGCTCCAGTATGTACAGCATGCTGAGTTGTTGTCTCGGGCTTGTTCATGACCCAAAGTGCTTTGTGGTCATTGTTCAGCACAGTTTGAGTCATGTTGAGTTTTTTGTTTTCAGAGGCGGCTCGTGGTGAGGTGGTACGGTTCTTCCAGAGGAAGGATACGAAGGAGACAAACTGTGAGGCCAGAGACAATCGAGGATGGCTGCTGTTAAAGTCTCTGCTGCTGCTGACCACTGACAGCTCAGTGAGTGAAAGCTTGTGAAGGGACGGCAGGTTTCCGTCCTTTCAGTTGATCAATGTTGTCGAAGGCTTCTTACATTTGATGGAAGTCACTCATTCGTGGGAAATGGAATACCTTATTTACTGCCTGTGAATCCTTGACTGGCATTGGGCAATGAACATTCATTATATTGATAATTACCAAACACATTTTCACAATGTGAAAATCTTTTCACATTGTTTTATCAACTTATCTTGTCCTCGGACAAGGCGAGTTGTTACAATTTGTATTAAATAAAATGATAAAGAGCTGGACATTTTTACAGAATTTGTTTGTCTTCAAATTATCTTAATTTTCAGTGAATTATTTTAAGGTGTGACTCTGATTAATGTGTGTGTTTGTAGGATATATTGTCCTGCATAAGCCCCGGGCTCCCTGCTGCTTTGGTGAAATGTCTGTACCTGCTAGTGTGCCTTCCAGCTGAAAAGGAGAACTTGGCCATAGAAGAGACCTTTCAGGATCTGCTAACGCAGGTCAGTTTAGATATATAGCTTCACTCCTTGGATTTTTCCTCCTAACCATGCAAGTATTCCGTTTCATTAAAGTTGGTGGTTCTCACTCTAAACCTCTTCTCCAGGTTCTCCTCCAGCTCTGTAGGCAGGCAGTCAATGTGGAGCGACTGGTGGAAACTCAGGAGCTGCAGTGCCTCATCATCGGCCTCACGTCCCTATGGGACCAGACCAGCGCTCCATGGAGACGCCAGGCCTCCCGGGTCCTCAAGGCCGTCTCCGCTGCAGCAACAAGCAACACTGTCCCGAGCTTGCAAGGTGAGGTAACTTTAAAACTATTAGGATCGGTAACATTTATGTTTATCTTGTAGTTATATAATTGTTCTGCTTCCTAGTTATAATAGACTATATTTCATTAGTTCCACTAAACACATATATTATTGAATACATAAGAACACAGGTTGCAAAGAAAGGGATTAATTATATTTTATTCCGGAAAATTATTTCTGCAGACAGATATTTTAATTCCAGTAAAGGGTTTATTTGTACAGGGACACATGATCACACATGCCAGCAGAGCAACATACTGCAAAATTGTTTCACATGATGTCTCCATCAGTCCAGATCATTCACTTAAATGGGAATGTTCTGGTACACGCCAGTTTATGTTTATGTTGATTTGTTTTGGACACCAAGAAATTATCGGTATTTTTCAGCAAGATATTTTTGCTCTTTGCTACAGAATTGTCCATCTCTAGCAGTTAAAATGGATAAAACCAGTATATTGTATTGTAGGATATACTATATCTCTTTAAAAAGTATTTTAGTTATGTTTGATTTGGACATCACAATAGCATTCATTTGTAACATACTGTACAATTAATTCACAAGGACAAGATGCACTGTGTTTAGGAAAGGCTAATTTACAACATGTGTTCACAGGAATCTTTTAAGAATAATTACAAAAAGGAAATGTATATGTCCACAAATACATTCACATAGAAGTGTGCTTGAATCATTACTTGTTTGTAGTGATTAGTTTATTGAATTTTGAGTGTGTGGATGCTATTGTTCTGTATTTCTTGATTATCTCTCTGTAATTGTTCATCTCTGAGCAAATTACCACTTGACTAACCAAGAACACGGTCATTTCCTCATTAGGCAAGAACTGTGTGCGTATCTGCATCCAGAACCTGTTGCACATCAGGGCTGATGTTTTGGGGTCGCTGCTGGCTGAGGTGGCTGTGGCTGTGTTCAGCTTCATTAGAGACACATACCCTCTCAATCCAGCTCTCTTTTTGGAGTTTGACAACAATAACGGCTACAAGGCCCTTGAAATCATCCTGAAACGGTGAGAGAAAAGGAGTCAAACAGAAGAAGAAAGAAATTCTTTAAAATTAGCTCGAATTGCATCGTGTAAATATAAAGCCTCGCCTCTGCAAAGGGTGCACTTTGTCATATTAATTTAATGTGTCTGCTCTTGGAATCTGTACAGATAAATATGCATTTATCTCTGCTATTAATTTAACTAAACTTTTTTTTTATCTCCTATAATCCTGCCATCTGAAGCTGTGAGGAAGGTGTTTCTGTGGATCAGTTACAGCCTGTGGAGGAGTTGCTGGCTCTCATTGCATCTTTCACCCTACTTGGAAAAACTGAGCTGAAAGTGGCTCTTTGTGTGACGAATCCTCAACCTCCAGCCTTTAGGTTTGACCCGCCACTCACCAAAGGTAGGTCAACTCTTCTGCAGTTCTGCATTGTTATTCTCTGACCTCCCCTCACTAATTATTTCTAACAGTTGATTGTACCATGGGGTACCTGAACCATCCCTTCCATATTCATACTCCCAACCTTCTAATTATCATCGCATGCATGACTCAGCAAAGACAGGCTTAGGGAGGGGAATGGGCCCCCCAAATGACCACACAGTTCATCCCTCCTTTGCACTTTAACCCTCATATAACCCACCCAAACTGCTGCGCTGCCTTCACCTGATTTCCTACATACCCTGACTCCCCATTCGCCCACTGCTGCCCCGCTGCAGTGCACAACACCCCTCAGGTTAACAGGAAGCTGAGGTGATTATGTCTGAGATGATGAAGTGGAGGCCTCCCCTCTAACTCTGTTAGGATGCTCCACATCCATTCACCACTGGCCTATAGCAACCAGCCATCTATCATAGATGCACACGCACCTCCATCCAACACTCATAAATAGAGTGTCCATAATAAACACACACGCCCATTCAATTACACACACACACACACACACACACACACACACACACACACACACACACACACACACACACACACACGCTCACACACACACACGCACACGCTCAGCGTTCATCCATCACATCAAGGACTAGAGCTCTCCAGCAGAGGGACCAGGGACTATTTTTGCTGATCTTATTTGGCTTTGATACAATTTTGATTAAGTGTGAAAATGAATCCTATTCCTATAACCAGGTATATATTTATACGCAACAAACACAAGCGTGTTTTGGCTCTCAAATCTAAGACATCCTCTAAATATTTTGACAATCCAGCCAACAAACTCTATCAAGGCAGATTATGCTACTTTTCATTTGCCCTTGTGCATGGTGTGTTGTTTGTTTTCAATCTATCTATGTATGTATAACTCGATTGACTTATAGGATTCAGCATGTGCTCTGTGTTAAAGGTTGTTTGTCATTTATTAGTTCTCCTGTGTTTATGAAATTGACTGTCTGACCTTGCCAGAGCAAAATCTGATAAATTGAGCATAACATTCAAAACATCTTTTGGTGAAATTGACCTCCAACTGATATTGTTTTTCTTGCTTTATGTCAGAGACTAAATGAAGAAATGTTGTTTCCAAATTTGAAAAGTTTGATAAACAAACAAGTAGAACACAATCTATTACATATGACCCATGTTAAAGGGCAGGAACCCACTTTGACCAGTTAACTATGCTGACACATTTTTGATTCTTCACCTCCTACCTTTGTTTCCAGGTTTAACCGTAAAAAACCTTCAAGCGTTCCACCTGCTGCAGGCCTCCTTGCTGCGTTGTCACAATTCCCTGCTGTGCTGCCAGCTCCTTCGAACCCTGCAGACAATATGGGAGAGGGATCCTGCCAATTTCTTCCTCTTAGAGTGGACGGTCCAGTCGATGGCCCAGCTCGCTGCCTGTGTGTGGCGTAAACCAGCGCCTGTCCAAAAACGATTCTTTTCACTGCTCGAGATGGTATGACTTGGTACGACCCTTTGCATAATACATTTTTTAATACAAAATGCATTTGAGGTTTGATTAAATGCTTTCCTACAGGTGATATTTAAGTTTAACTACATCCCCCATGAGACCTTGCGGGCACTGCTGGTTGTGCTGAAGCAGAGCTGGTCTGGGACACTGGCTGGAGGAGTGGCAGAGATAGAGTTTGGAGTGGTGGCTCTCAAGTGTTTTCACAGGTGGGCTGTGCTAGTTTGTACACCTTTTACTTATAAATACTCCCACTTCAAATATTGAATATATTCAAAAAATTGATAATCACACTTAAAGATAGTTTAGATAAAAGATGGCCAAAAATATAACTTCTAAATATTACTGCAACTGCTTGGTTATACTTATCATAGAGACAGATATAGACAACACCAATGCAGGATACATATCTTTCTCTGTCTGCTCTCCTGTGCAGGATGACGGTGCACAGTGGAATGCTCGCTGAGGTGCTGAGTGACTGGGGCCTGCTGGAGCTGCTGCTCAGCGAAATTCGTAGGAGAGCTAAAATCCTCCGTAAGGCCGGCGTTGTCTCTTCCCCTCAGATAGGTATGATGAACTGACATCATTGTTCCCTCAACTTCTGATGTTCATGCTTGTACTACACAGACATCGAGTTGATTGTTGTGACATAACACGTCATTAAAGACAATTTTAAATTGAGCAACACACCCGGTTATGAATCACTACCGTCAATCTTTCAAAGTGAGTGATTTTGAAATTCAATTGATGTGGACCGTTGCCCTTTGGCCTGCAAACATGGATCAGCAGCCACAACAACACTTTTGTATGTTTACTCTGTAATTTGTGTCTGAAGCTCTTGTGCTCTTTAGATCCCCAGCAGCCGCCATGTGTGGAGGACAGTGAGAGACTGCTCACTACCTGCATGCTTCAAGTTGTCTCAACCCTTACTCTGCGTTCAATCAAAAACACAAGTACACAAACATTTGCTTCTTTTAATGGCCGTTCTTTGGAAATTCCTTATTCTGTCACATTCTGCATCCATGTTCCTATAATGTATGTCAAGGCTAGACACTGCTGTTCACTGAATTATATTATCTGTATTCCAGTTTCGGTGCGAGATCTTGGGATGGTTCCCTACATCAAGATCTTCTTGGATGAGGATCAATATCGAGGTCCCACTCTGAGCATTTTGGAGCAGCTCGCTGAAATTAACCCAGAGGAGTTCATGAGTACAGCCATAGGAGCCCTCTGCTCCTCTACACAGCAGGAACTGGGTCTGAAGCGTGACCTTTTGCAGGTACTTACATTTTACGCTCACCTGCAGCCGCAGACGACAACACACAGACACATTCAGAAAGACTTGGATATGCAGTGATCTCAGCTGAACTTTAAACGCAGTCTCCACTCCAACACATTGTAATGCACTTAAAACATAATAAGCTAGTGAATTTATTTTCTTAGCATGCGGGACCCTGATGACATTAAAGACAAATGCAGATTGATTTGCTAAAACAGGTTTAGCTGTTAACTCTGGAGCGATTCGATTAGGCCAGCAGCCTTGTGCTGTGGCACTCTGAAGATTACCACCTCTATGAGATCAGTGAATGGGACAGAGATCTGATTAAGCATAACTAAGTTACACGCCCACTGTATGTGTCCGTTTTTATAGATGGCAGCGAGAAGAGCACTTTCTTGCAGATATTGTGTGCGTGTGAGTGCGTGTGAGTGCGTGTGTGTGTGTGTGTGGTGTGTGTGTGTTTGTGTGTTTTTTGTGCTAACACGGTTAAAGCAGGTGGCAATCAGATTGGGTACGACCTGGGTTGGCAAGTGTTAGGAGCCATTGTGATTACTCCAGTTTCAGTTAATCACATTTATGCCCGTGTTCTGCCTCACACATTACCTACCTGATGGATTAGGTCTCTAAATTGAATAAAGCTAATGTAGTTTTCTTCACCTCCAAAAACTAGTTACCAGAAATGATTTATGGTATATCTATATGTTTTAATTTTTTTTTGTGACATTGTTTTAATTGACTAAGGAGACGCTTTAAAAATGTTTAGCAAAGCATACATTGTCTCTAAAATGTAGAATTGTTTTTTATAACGTGTGTGAGTCGACTCTCGAGTGTGTAACAATACTAACGTTGTCCGTCTGACTCAACACTTTGTTTCAGTCTGTGCGTAAGGTGCTGGAGAGCCCCAACAGCTGGGACGCCTTCAGGAGAGCAGGAGGCTTCACCGGACTGTTGTCTCTGGTGATCGACATGGAAGGAGCTCTGTCCGACCCTCCTCAGGGAGAAGTGTGGAAGTCCCTCCGGCCCCAGCCGCTGCTGGACCTCCTTCTCCTCACCCTGCATATCCTGGCCTTGGCTGTGCATCTTCACACCGTAAATGCACACCACTTTGAGACTGGTGGCTTTTATGAAAGGCTGGCAGAGGCTCTTCTCCAGCTGGGCTGCTTCCATGCAGAAGGCCCTGAGAAAGAGACATTTGATGAAGACGAGGGCTCCTGTATCAAGACTGCAGAGGACAACCAGTCTCCTGGAAAAAGCTTCCACCAGTTTGTGGAGTTGGCAGAGGCTCCTGAAGCTCCCTCCTCTCCCTTCACCGCGCCGCCCAATCTGCCCGTCGCTCTTCGGACTTGTATCAGGCTGCTCTCGTATCTCGACCAGTTCGCCACAGGAACCTACTCTCCTCTGGAGTTAAACTCTGAACTAGAGTCTGAGGATGGATGTGATGGAGAAAGAGAGAAAGCAAATGGACCAGTGGGGCATGAAGCGGTGTATTCGGGGTCCCCTCCTGTCCACTTGGGATCCGGCCTGCAGTCCGTTGAGGACACACACGGAAGACCCAGGAACAGGGGTCCCAGTGTTTCCTCAGTCTGCACAGACTCTCACTACAGGTGCTTGTTTTTAATCATTTGAAGTTGGTGGAAGCTGAAATAGTATTTGATGAATGTGAGCTCGTAAGTGTCAACCTTTGTTTTGTGTTTTTTGCTCTGCTTACAGCAGGTTCAGCTGCAATCATGTTATTCTTCATCCAGGAGCAATTTGTGTTATTATGACTCTCCTTCCATCAGTATTTACTCCCGAGGACCCACAAGTAACTGCATGCTGCACATTATTAAATACACGTTGGTGCACCAGTATGAGCCATATCCTCTTTACTTCTTTCCCAGCTCTCTATGGAGGTCCAGCTCTCACTGGCGCTCCACATCCAGGCTATGGTCAAATCTGAGCGAAACCGGCAGATCGTGTGCGAGGGGGGGCTGGTCTCCACCCTGCTGGCCCACTGTCGGAGCATGTTGCTCGCTCCAAACCACCCGTTACATCTACCTGTTACTCGTATCTTGGAGAAGCTCGCCTCCCAGGCCATCACACCTTCAAACTTCAGGTACACCAGTTCAGACACATCCACGTCTTTATTGCACTGAAGATGAAGATACTTTTGGATTTGATTTGCTTTTTTTGATTGTGCTACAATATTCTGACGCGTGTTACTTTTTCCTTCTCAGAAAGTTTCTGTGTTTAGGGGACCCACTAATGTGCCGGGCAGACAAAACAGCCATGCAACTGGAATGTGCCACGCTAGTCACACCTCCGGTTTCAAATGGTACAGACTTGTTTTATTCTAATAACTTAATCTTTATATTAATGCCTGCACTTTACTGATGATGCATGTTAGATTACATCCTCTCAAAATTTAATTTGTTCTATTAAACCGAGACATGAATGCAGGTCACTCTTTGGTTGTGTTTTCTTAAGCAGATCACAGCACAGAAGCAGATGTCTCATCAGGACCTTCAGTGAAGAAACTGAAGCGCACTTTTAGCTTGTTAAAGTCTACAACTCGCAGTGAATCCTTTGTTGGTCCGCCAATCCCCGTCCACCAGGTCATCAGTCTGGTTTCCATGACGTCACCACGTACCTTCAGACCACACCGAGTCTCCTCCTCACCGGCCTTTGTAGAGTTCGACATGAGTGAGAGTGGATATGGGTGAGTCCTCGATGAACTGGCTGCCTGTTTCTCAAAATGATTCTGGCATGCTAACAGACCCAGACAAAGGTTTAGTTCACTACAGTTTCATAAGGATTATGCTTGAAGTCTCGAATCTTAGACTTGAAACTTGTGTGAACTCTTGGGCATGCTCTCAGGAGTCTCTGTGGAGCTAGGGTGACATGTAGGGCCAATAGAAACATGAACCTATTGATTAGCAACTCTATTGAGGAGCAGCAGGAGACCTCCGAGTACATGGACCGAACGGGTGCCGTCTCCCATGTGTACTAATCAAACAGGTTATCTGGCTCTTTATTTGAATCATGGCATGACAAAGAGATGCATTTGCTGGGGGATCTGGTTGAGGATACCGTCTTGATGTTAGGACATACCTTTTTTCTGATGTTTTTACAATTCAGGCATTTTTGCTAATTAACTTTTTACAACACAAATTCAAAATGTGGCATGCAGCGAGCTCCCATGCGATGTCTATGGAAAGCTGCGTGGGCCACTCATAGCTCGACATTGAGTTGCAGCTGTTTAGATTCTATTTGTATTTTAACTTGTAATTTTGACGGGATGCTTTGCAGCTGCCTTTTCCTGCCCTCGCTGGCCACAGTGAAAGGAGTGACTGCTGATTCAATTTCAACAGGTGGAATTGGAGGAGGTAAGTGATGAGTCTAAATGTTTGATACCCACATATTTGTGAATATATCTGATTTTAAAATGTCTAATCATCTCCATCTTTCATATTTCAGACTGCCGGGGTTTTCCCCCTTCAGCTGGTCTCTCATTTTCCTGCTGGTTCCAAATCAACCGATTTAGTTCAGCCTGTGATTCTCAACCAATCCACCTCCTGTCAGTGGTTCGCCACATGTCCCGGACTGAACAACAGTACATCTGCCTGTCTATCACTTTCTCAGCCTATGACGGCTGTCTGGTGATCTCCACAGAGGAGGAAGCGTATACATACTTGGGTAAGAGTGAAGCTATGAAATAAAAGCCACACCTCAACCGTATTCTGTAGAGATTGACCAAACGTCTTTCTTCATTTTTGTTTAACAGATATGATGGAGCCAGAAGTTTGCTCTCCCACTTCTTTGCCAACATCACTGAGGTTCCGCTGCTCCAGCATGCTGGTCCCAGGTCAGTGGCACCATCTGGCTGTGGTCATGGCCAAAGGCGTGAAGAAGAGCTGTGTCGCTTCAGCCTACTTGAACGGCAAGGCAGTGGGGACAGGAAAGGTATGACAAGAGGAGCGGAACTAAAGAGCTGATGAAGAACTGATTCTAGGTCAAATGTGGTGTTATTGTGTTCATGCATCAAAGCCTCTGCATTTTGTTGTCAGATGAGGTATATTCAGCCATTCCCTGGTCAGTATGCCTCCATGGACCCCGCAGCTGTGGTTGATGTGTACGGACTGATCGGGACACCGGCTCTCTGGAAGGAGCACGCTGCTCTAGTGTGGCGAGTGGGTCCATCGTTCCTGTTTGAAGAAGCTTTGAGCCCGGAGGCTGTGAGTGTCATGTACGCGCAAGGCACCGCCTACCAGGGCAACTTCTTGGCTCTGGGCAATACAGGTGAGTCACAATATCTTGTGTCATAATTTCACAGGATGTTGACGGTGTGACTTTTGTTTCAGCTTAAGAGCATATCAGCCATGCTGAATCCGTACATATCATGTTGTTGTGTTTTTATTAGTAGAATATGATCCTAGAATAACATATGGTTGTTTCTTCATGCCTTAGGGATGTAGTTTTAAGTCAATGTCTTGATTTATTTGTTGTCATGCGGTAAATCTTGTTGTCAGGGTGCTTATTGCGTGCATGACGTTCTCTGCAGAATAGATGTGCTTCAATGTAGGGGACCATGTATACTGATTCAGAGCAACTTAATTTATGCGTTATGTGAGGACAATGTTGACAGAGAAATATTTTTTTATTTAATACACAAATAACATGCACAACTAAGTTTTTCGGAGATAGTGATCATAATAATTATGGTTATGCATTCCAACTGTAATACTATTCTACTACATGCACCTGTGTTGTGCCACCTCTCTGTGTGTCCTCAGAGCATGAGTCAGATGCTGAGTCTGTCCCTATCAGGCTGGTTCCCGAGGAGAGGATCTCATTTGGCATCAACATAGCAATTTCTACATTAACAACTGTGGTGCAGATCAGAGAAAACTACAATGAGGTGGACTGCAGACTAATTGCTAAAGAGGTAAGATGAGTTCATGTTGCATCTATGAGTGTGTTGTGTTGATACAGAGTAGCAATCATTGTGCGTAATTACAGATGGGGATAACATCTCGGGATCAATCAACCCCTGTGTTCCTCGCTCAAAACATCAGCCAGCACCTGAGGGGTACAGCACGCACCATAGGAGCAGCCCTGGTTGGACATTTTGGTAAATATAGTATTATTTTGAAAAGTTTGCGTGCACTTTAGTTTATTCTGACAGGCCCACTTGGTAACTTCTCGGCCCTCTTTCTTGTAGGCGTGCGTTTGTTCACCCCCAGCAGTGCATCCAACGGATTCTTATACGTCGGCGGACCAGCAGTTGTTCTCAGTCTAGTTGCAATGGCGCCCGATGATGGCTCTTTGTATGCAGCTGTCAAAGTTCTTCTTTCTGTGCTGGAGACCAACTTTGCCATGCAGCAGGAAATGCACCGAATCAATGGATATAAGGTGTGTCGGACCTTTTCGAAAATGAATGGAATAGCTACACTTTATATATAAACACATAAATCCACCTTATTGTCATCTTTTCCTAAAAGTATCTTTCTCTGCTTACAGCTGCTAGCTTTCCTGCTGAAAATGAAGCACAATCTGGTCAGCTACAGAACCTTTCAGTTGGTTCTGTATCTCTCCAGGTCAGTGGAGCTGAGCTCTGGGTCCGGTTGCATCCAGAACACACGTGCTTTCCAGGCCCTGCTGTGTGACCTGGAGGTGAGCATCCAAATCATAGCATAAAGGTTCATTGGATATAGGCAATGGCTCATTTTTTGTCATACCCGTATTTATTTTGCATGGTTTTAAGGGCATCTGGAAGCTAACGTGTTGTTGCTTTTTCATTATGTCATGTTCTCAGGTGTGGCAGAACACATCAGATAACCTCGACCTTTCAGTTCTGAAACACTTTGCTGAAATCCAGAATACCTCAAGGTGAATTCCACAGCTCGTGTGACTAACAGGTTTAACTTTAATCTAATAAATTGTTGTGTCACATGGCTAACAAGTTAGACGCCACAATAAAAAGGCTGTTGGTCTGGATAGGTGAAGGATTATGTTGGCTGTTTGTCAACAGCTGCAGCAGCCTGTCAACGGTATCGCAGAAATGTACACGTACACATGAAAATAGTCAAAGGAATGTTCAACAGCATCCGTCACAGAGGACAGGCGAGAAGAGCTTGTCTGAACTTGTGCATGGATTGCTGAATTAGATTAACTGTCTGTGGGAACAGATTGTGATGGATGTTAATGCTCTCGCTGTTTCTCAGCAGTGACGGCAGGAATGCGGCGGTCATGCACAGTACGGGCCTGCTGCCGAAGCTGCTACTGGAGCTTTCTGATCCCGCTGTGACCGTTCAGAAGGTTCAGATCATTTCCTGTGTCATCACATCCCTCCTAAAAGCTCACTTGACCCCTCTGGACACAAGCAGGTAAAGTCTGGCAATGCACCAGCCTTAACAAAGGGCTCCTGTCATACATTTTTTATTTAAGATATGAGACCAATTATCGAATTATCTCTGTATTTTAAATATCTCTCATTATCTGGTCAGACTCGGGCTCTTCCTGGTCTACACACTGCCTCCTCTTAGTAACATTCATGAAGGCGGCAGTGAGATATCTGACGGTGATCTCTCACAGGACACACAAGGTACACCACGCACCACACAGCCACAGCGTACAGTACACAGTACATTACACGTCTCATGTTGTGACCCAGAACTTTCTTATCTGTGCTGTAGCTCAGAGCTCTGAACCAGCCGGCCTCATCTGGATCCGTAACCAGCTCTTACGATCTCTTTGCGAAATCCTCAACTCGGACAACCTTCTAATCAAAGAGTGAGTGGCATCTGACACGACCTGGCTAAACCAAAAACTGGAACAAAGAAATATCTTCACAGTATTTCAGGTGCCATGTCATGGCAGAAACTAAATTGAATTACTCGATCATGTTCTTATCCCCCGCCAGTCGGCAGAAGGCCTTGTTCGATGCCCTGGGCAGTGATTGGTTCCTGCTCTTCCTCCAGCCCCACCTTCACCCTTCCACCTTGAAACTGGGTCTCGTCCTGGTCACACACTTTCTGTCCAGTCCCAGCCAGCAGAGCAGCTTCAGACACGGGGTTCTCCCAGCAACACTTATAGAGGGCATGGAGGAACCCCTCGCTGTCTTGGGTATGTATAGTTTATACTTTCTCAAAGTGAAGGATTTTGCGTCATATTGGGAGGACATAAAGTTATTTCAAAATGTCGATACACAATTCTGATATATATACTGACTAAATATGGTATTTTAAAGAACTATTTTGGATTGTTGTTTGATATAAATGCACCTAAGTGTAAAGAGTATTAGTTAATTATCAGTTAACATGCTTAGGCTTGCATAAACCTCATCACTTGAATATGAAAATCAATTTGCAATTTATAGTTTTATTGTGATACTGCTTTTGTGTATTTAACATCTTAAACTTTCAGATGTGCTTATTCAGTCTTGTAAAGGTATCACTGCATGGCTGGAATATGGTCTCCAAAAATATATAATAGGAGTCTCCTTAAAAAAATACTCCCAAGGCATAATATTTGAAATAAAAATGCTGTTATTTAAATGACGTTATGTATTTTAAATGACCAATGGCTTGTGACCAACATAAATCCTCATCAGGGTCATAACATGTCTTGGATTATTTTTGAAAGGAGACTTGCATTTTATATTTCTTGAGACAATATTCCACTCATGCAGGCATAAAAAAGCAACGTATCTCATTGATTTGCTTTCTTTATCACCAGATAACCTTCGAGCCCATTCCTGTTCTTTTGAGTGCCTCAGCAGCACGTGCCCAGGCTTTGACGTTCTCCAGGTTCTGCTGATTAGACACACTCAGCGGCCTCAGGTGTTTGAAGCTCTGGCTTCTCTGCTGCTTGAGAAGAAGACCAGCCACACAGCAGATGGAAAGGTGGGTCCTTTTAATAGTTTTTGTTCTTGTAAATCATCTTCATCCTCCCGCTCACGATGCTTTAATGTGTCTTCTACAGGTGCATTTGGATGATTTCCTACAGTTGTTGATTGACAGCCAAGCAGAAACTCCTGCTCAGCAGCTCTGTGTTGAAGCTGCGACGATCCTGCTGGCATTAGTCAAAGCCATCATCAGTCAGGTGAGCACGTAATAACCGTATTCCTTCAGTATTCTTCACCACAAAGTCATCATGTATAATGCCTTGTATTATTTTTATGTTTTAACAGCCTGTTCCAACAAAGGACATTTCAAGCACTGATGCATCATGGGAGTTGCAGCTCGCAGCAAGTGTGATGCAGTTCCTTTGTCTACTCCATAACCTGCGACCCAGAGATCCACTGTGGGCATCCCCCGAGTTCCTTCATGCACTCGCTGGAGTTGTGTATCCTCTGGATGTTTCAGAGGTGTGTGTGTGTTATTCTGGATTTATGAAGCCCAAACAGTTCCCATATCGATGGTCTTATTCACTGGTTTGCTCATGTGTTTCCTTTCTTTCAGGGTGTGGTTGAGCCTCGTGCAATAAGTGAAGCGGAGGACACATTCAAGAGTCCTGCAAACAGGAAGCCAGTGTGCGACTTCATCCGTATTCTGCTAATGGACAGTCTTTTTAATGTGTCTGCCAACACCAGCACACATCCTTTCATTCTGCTGCTGGAGGTGAATGCACAGACACGCATGAATACAAACTATTTTACTTTTGCTAATTCACAGAACCCATTTTAATATCGTTATACGTGCAACACGTGCATTTTTATCAAAAGGCATTCCCACGGATAAAAAGGCTCTTCAATAAAAGTAACTGTAAAACACTGCAAACCTCTAATTTCTCCAGAAGGTGCCACTCTTTGCTCAGCTACTAAATGTGGCAGAGCCGAGGTAATGTTGATAAAATCACTCGCCGCTATGAGGCAGAGAGCAGCAGCAGGCCGCCAGAACTGAGCTTAACCCGCATGCTCACACAATAAAACCTACACTTGAGGCAACATAAAAAAACTTGTCAATCAGTCGTATTAGAAGTAAGCATATAAAAATGTTCTTATTTTTTTATCAGTTTAAATTGTGTTTTTTATACTAATAAACTGTATAAATGTCCCAGTTTTCGCCTGAAGGTGCATCACTGGATCAGAAGAAGAGTTTCCAGACTGAGCTGCTCAAGTTGACCATGGATATCATCCACATGCTCAGCAATGAGGACGAGAACAACACTCACCTCCTCTCACAAGGTAGAATAATAATGCATGCTTTACTCGCAGCTCAAACTGAATCATGCGGGAAAAAAGGGGTTGTTTTGTGACTTTAATCCCTTGCTTTTTATCTGATTTCTCAGACGGCAAAAGTCAGACCCCTGAAGGCCAGATGGGCACGTTGATGGAGAATGTGGTGTTCTTCAGTCAGACTCTGCAGCAGAAACTTTACAGCGGAACATTCTTGGGAGACCCGGAGAGTTTGATCAACTTCCTCGCAGATCAGATTGTTGTGGTGAGACAAACACAGAGAACCATGAACATACAGCAGTATACAGACACACACGCACACGCACGCGCACACGCACACACACACCTCCATATAGTTGTTTAATATGGAAAACATGCTTTCATTAATCTGAAAATTACGTATTACGTCATGTTTTAAAATATAAAAACGAGTGAATAGTCAGCTGCCTCAGGGTTTTTCTTTTGGAACATATTTTTGGGGCGAATTTGCAATGATATTGGGATTTTTTTTTTTTGTTTTCCTATATTGTGGTAACACATATTTGGACTACATTGTTGTTTGTTTAATGTCTCGTGCTTCGTTGTGCATTGGCTCTATCATCTTGTTGGAAATACACGTTTTCACTTGAATATGTTATCATTTGGTTATGTTTCGTTTCTTTGTTTGATATCAATCTAATAATCAATCATTAAATGTGCTAGCTTTTGTCAATCTGTGAATTGAAGTTGAAAGTAATCTGTTCATTGTCAAATTGGAGACATTTACTTTTTACCAATGCAGCACTGGGTTGTGTAAATCTGCCTACAGGCCACTAATCCTTACTTCTTACTACTAATACGTAACTCTGGTTTTACATTATATTATTATACTGATACAGATACACTGTGGTTTGCTTTTAGGCTCTGGAGAAAGGCCAAACTCAGAAAGAGAAGACGGTGTCTGCACTCTACTCATGCACCAATAAAGTCCTGCTTTATCTCTTGTCCCAACCGCGATGTTCCCGAGAAGAAAAGAACTGCATCATCGGGGCATTGCTGACCTTAGTGGAACGCTGGGATGTTGTCATGGCGACTTACAACGCAAACGTGAACTTCATTACATGCCTTCTTCATTGTCTGTTACTGATACGATCGGGCAGGTAATGGCGAAACCAACAAGATACACACAAACATGTGGTTGAAACCCGGGTTCTCTGGTAATTCAAACAATTCCACCTTTCTTCTTTTTTTTTTAGCTACCCCGAAGGTTTTGGATGTGTGGCACAAAAAGTGTCCAACAGAAAAACGTCATCCCAATTGTTTGTGACAAGAACCAGACATTCTGCAGGTCTCAGCAACGGAGCAGACATTACCACAGGTACGGAGGCCGGTATGTCTATTTAAATTCATCCCTTTAGCCTGACGTTATTGTAGATTTTCTATGGAGAATTAACGAGAGAGTTCAGAAAGTGTGTGTGTGTGTGTGTGTGTGTGTGTGTGTGTGTGTGTGTGTGTGTGTGTGTGTGTGTGTGTGTGTGTGTGTGTGTGTGTGTGTGTGTGTGTGTGTGTGTGTGTGTGTGTGTGTGTGTGTGTGTGTGTGTGTGTGTGTGTGTGTGTGTGTGTGTGTGTGTGTGTGTGTGTGTGTGTGTGTGTGTGTGTGTGTGTGTGTGTGTGTGTGTGTGTGTGTGTGTGTGTGTGTGTGTGTGTGTGTGTGTCAGATGACAGAGAACTAGTGTCCTTAGCGGAGGCCTGTTGGTCGAAGGTCATGGCGGAGAGGCAGCACATGCTTGAAGAAACCTCTAAGATGGAGATCTCAGCGAGCCACACGGCCGAGCCGGGGCCCGTCACCATGACTGACATCAGCCCTCTGTGGGAGGAGATGGCACACAAAGCCTGGCTGCTGCACACAGGTCAACTACACTAGTAACTGCAGAAGAAGAATATGCATGCATTGTAGCTCTATATTTATGGGGAAATAAATAAATCTAAACAATTTTTTTTTTGTGTTTTTAATTTCCCTTCTCAGAGTCTCAGAAGAAGAATGTGGCCGTTAGTTCTCAGACGAAGTTTGATATGATCAGCAGCGCTGTTCGCTCAGCTCTGAGCAGACTAAGCAAAGACTCGGCAACAGTCGAGGTAAATACACGCTCACCTTAAATGTTTGGAAAGTATCGAGAGATTTGTATTATCGTGACTGTTTGCATAGTATGGGGTCGTTACCTTTTTCCCAGGTGCCCCAGCATCACAGAGCGCTGTGCCCAAACACTCCTCCCAAAGTCACTGCTGTGTTTGTGTTGTGGGCTGTCCAGCCCTGTGGGGGTGTTTGATTATTTCTTTAAATGGATTTGGATTATCACAGCTGATTGCCCCTGAGTGGGCATAGTAATTGATATCTGTTAGGCCTATCCACGGGAACACTCAGTACAACACACTGTTTGCTGCTGAAGGTTAAAGACGTGTTTATTGTTGTTTTTTCCCCCCAAAACACGTGGCGCACATCATTAGTTCCCCCACAACGCTTAAGACGTTGAGCCATCTGGAGCAGGGAGCGGGGACATATTACTCAGGCACACAGGCATGAAATTACCGCGTCTGTGTGTCTGTCTCACCCCCACAAAGTGTGTGTGTGTTTTTGTTTGTGCGCTCCTCTTGCCGACAGAAATCGGGTTGGCAATTATAGTGGTACCAATCTGATGAAAACATTATTCATTTGATGTTATTCTTTATCATATCAGTTTTTGACAGGCTATCAGAGAGGGTGATGAATTGTTTTTCCATCTGAGAGGAAGGGAAGAAGAGGGAGGGATGTTTTCCTTCTGCCTCTCTTCTGTGTGTTGCGCCACGTTGCTCTGAATAGGTTGCAGCACGCAGTGAGTGTTCAAAAGAATTCTATTCAAATCATCAGTGGTGGTCAACCAGTCTGTGCATTTTCCATTCATCTTCATGAAGAAACAATCGAATCATTAATTCATTTCTGGATCATCGACTAATGACCTTTAGTGACAAGTCATGAGCTTATGCGGAGTCTCTTCTCCGTCACTGGAGCCATAGTGATGTATTTCGAGCATAGTTTCAGATATCTACTTTTATTAAGCAAAAAGAAGAGTTTTAAAACCTACTGGATGACAATACAGAGACTGATAAACAGACTGTGTCCTGAATCGAGCTTCAGTGCAATTCTTCTAGGGATTTATTTCATCAGCAAATGCAGTTTCCATAATCATATCTGTGTCCTCATATTAGAAAGATAATTAACAGCACTAATGATCACGTTAAGTTCATTACACATTCACTGCCGGCCCAGAATGAAGTTGACATTATGTTGCCTTATCATCAAAGGTGGCGTATTGTTGGGAAGTCATTAAAATGGAAATGAGTGTGATGTTCTGATGTTAATTGCAGAGGCAAGAGATGAGTTATGTATTTAATGCAGCATTTAAAAAGCCAATGAGGTTCCTATCTGCTAAATAGGGTAATTAATGCTATATATTACTTATGTTTGTCCAAATGAAGGAATGAAATTAGGAGATGACGCCGACTTTCTGTTTATCTGTCGCAACACTGCTCTAGTTCTCCAACTTCATTATTACACTCTTTTTTTGTGTCTGTAATATTTCTATAATCTCCCCTTAAATTACTCCTTTATATCTTTCTCTGCACAACTTCTAATTTGGATAGGCAGTCAGTCATTTAGAGAACACGTTTTAATTTCCAGAGGACTTGTCAAAGTTTGTCAAACTCTGTTTTTCAGAAATGCATTACAGAAGTAGCAGTTTGTTTTGACTCTACTTTAAATCAATTAATGCATTAATTAGGTTATTCTGCCAAACACGGAATTAGCAGCTGTAAATAAGACTAGATATAAAGAGTTACTGCGTGTGCATTCAGTCAATGAAACGGCTTTCCTGGGTCAGCTGTGAGGATGGACACATGTTGTTTCACTAGTCTCTCAGCGAGCACTGCTGTGATGATGGGCTTAATGAAGCAGTTAACAGTCAGAATACGATCCCAGTGTGTCTGCTGAACACGAGCATCCTGCAGTGTCAACACGGCTCTGTTTTGGGGTTTTCTATTTTTTCTTTTCTTTTATGTTTTAATCAACACACACACACACACACGGGCACACAGTAAAGACACACATACACTAGCCTTGCCCCTGACTGTGGTGTGGCTCAGTAATATTAATGTTTATGTTAATTAGATCACACCAACAAATGATTACATTTCCAGGCAGGGTTATTGTAAGACTGTAGCCACTAGCTTATTTGGCCCAGTGAATGCAATTTAGAACAGATGTAATTGTATGAATGCATTGTAATTGCATGAGGAAACAACAATACCATTATGAATATACAATCTCTGTGAACATGATGTGTGTTGTGTGTTTACAATATGAGCGAGAGGAAGAGCGATCGTGCCGCTCGCTCTTTTCATTTGCACCCGACGGGTTACTCTCCTTTCTTTGTAGGAGTTTCTGTCCTACATGGAGTCACACCGACAAAGAGGTCACCGGATGTTTGAGAACATGAGGACAAACCACTTACAGGTTTGACAGAAATGTGATCATGAATATACTGGGATAAACGTGATTTAAAAACACCCAATTTGAATCTGTAATCATGTTTTATCTCTGTCTCATGTATTCCCTCTATCCGGCCCGGTTTCTGCCTCCCAGTTAAGAGCCAGTGAGTGGGAGCGAGTGAGCTCCAAGTGGCTGTCTGTGGAGGCCGAGCTGTTGAGGGAGAGAGCTGTTTTCGGCCCGGGCCCAGGGGTGCTGCTGAGCCGAGACTGGGAGCAAGACGCTGCCGAAGGACCCAACCGAACCAGATCACGCATTCGCAAAAAAGCTCTGAGACGTTCCAAACGGGTATATTTCAGTTTTGAGTGGTATCTGTGGAGCGGGGTCCTATTTAGTGTTGAACCTATATCGGGGCCGTATGTTGTTCCAACAGGTGCTCGGAACGCTGTGTCTGGGCTTAAGGACTGGCATCTCAGAGGACAGCAAAAATAGACCGGAAGGTGACATGGGTAAAGAAGAGTATTTCATTTAGAAGGTTTTTGTTGCATTTGCCAGAATGTGGATGTTGGCTCAGTAGGGACATTTGTTTCCTTGTTAACAGAGCCCAAGATCGTGTGTGAAGTTGGAGCAGAGGCTAAAGAGGTTGAAAAGGAGGGACGACAGGATTTTCACCATTTGAGCTTCTTCCCTGTGCTGAATGAGATACCTGCTGTCACCGAGGGTCTCCCCAGCCCCTCGACTCCCAAACCCTGCTCCCACACTCAAGACTGCCACGACATACGCATCATTCTTCAGGAGCTGCACCCTGGAGAGGAGGTACTGTGTGTGTGTGCTTGGTTAAAAACAACATGCCTCCTTCCCACCCTGCTGATATTCACAATCATAATTATCTGATGTAGACTAAGGGATTCCAATAGCCCAGCGCTGCTATCAGGATTTCATCTTTCCTCATTAGTGTAATGTTTTAATGTCGAGACCCAGCTCAGCTCCTCTCATTCTGCCAGTGAGTTAGAAACCAAGGCACGTGTTGACAGGGAATCTCATCACTCCGGCAACCAGCGGCGGCTTTTAATGTTTCTGACAGAAGTATTAATAAAAACAGTAGGAGGTGATGCAAGCTGTCTTACATCAGCTTAGTGAGTGTGTGATGTGTGGAAGTGTGTCCTGTTGTCTTGCAGTGGTTCAGTGTGAGTCCTGCTGAGCTTTCTGTCAAATCAACAGTCATTAGCTCTGAAAAACACACACACACGTGCACCCCCTCCCCACACGCACACATACACACACACAGTAACACACAAAGGGAGATCCACTCATAATTAGCTTGCCAGCGCCAATAGTGTGATTATGACAGTAATGTGTGTGGGGAGAAATCAATGGTCCGACATTAGGCTCTTAGTCAATAAAAGTCTTCCTTTTCTCTCCTTCTTCCCATCATCAGCTAAATCACCCACAGACTGATAACACATATCTGTCCAGTGCACACTAAGGAGATAAGGAAACAAGTTTATTGTTGTATATTTAATCTTTGACAACAATAAATATAACATGTTTTTTTTCTGAAATCTAATCATTGTTGGGAACAGTGTCCAGTTGTATCCACTGATGGGATAGTGCCATACAGTTTGACCACGAGAAAGCTCAATGTAAGACCCGCTCACCTTGAATCTTACGAAGCGCTTTCACGTCCCGACGAGATATTATTCATCGTTGCACGTCTCTGTGTGCATTCATACAATTCTGATCACTTAGCAGGTTTCCTATTGTGTGTGTGGCAGGGATTAATTCTCCTAATAATGGCCTCGCAGGGCCTCCTCCTCTACCGAGCGTGTGACTCTGTTTTCTGGGGGCAGGGCGTCTGATTTGATTAGTATAAATTGTGTGGGCCCTGTGGGTGTGTCGGGGCCCCATATGGTTTTTGGGCACAGCGTCCCAGAGGGCCTGCAGCGGGGGCCAACACGGGGAGACAGCCAGGTGCACACACTCACTGTGAAATGAGGGGAGACAATAGAATTAGCCACACATTATCTCAATGCAGTTAGCATTAGCCACGACCGGCGCTGAAAGCAGCATGTGGGTCCACTTTGGGGCTGGATGAAACACACAGCCACACCGCTCCCCATCAATCAGCTCTGATAATGAAGTGTTCAACTGTGTCTTTTTAATAATGATTAGAATATGTGATTAAAATGATCAATCAAGTAAAGCCTGAAGTGCCTGCGTGGCTGCCATGTCATGTCCCGGGAGAGAAGTGTGATGATGTGTACTATGCCTCTCACTCAGGGCTCGATGCATCTCCCCGTCTCTCTCTTCTCTGCCTGTGTAGGTAAAGGCGAAGATGTGTGTAGTGACGGTGAGCGGCCTCAAAGTGACGGAGGGCGTGCTGCTGTTCGGGAAAGAGAGCCTGCTCTTGTGTGAGGGCTTCACTCTGAGTCCTGCTGGAGACGTATGTTGCAGGACACATCACCCCAGCAGGTACAGCTGCGTGTGCCGTACACTTGTGTGCAGAGGAACATGAGCAGATATTAGCTCTTCAGTGGTTCTGGTCCGTCTTCTATGCGTCTCTTTCTGTCCCTGCCAGTGTGAGGGACTCCTTTATCTCCACCATGCTGAGTAAAGAGCTGCCCCCAGCTCGCTGCAGACGGTGGCTCTATGAGGACATCAAGGACGCTCGCTTCATACGTTTCCTTCTAGAGGTCAGATAGCCTGATGCTCAAGCAGATGCCTCGTATTAACACGCAGCTTATATTCAGACTGCACAGGATTCAGTTGGAATACATTCACATTACTGTTAGATGTCGAAGTTTGCCTGTTCACCCATATCTATATGATTTCTTTTGCATCGCACTTGCTCCTTCAGTTGTTTTCCACAAGGTTGTTTCTAAGTGGGGATTAGATAACCTGTCAAGATGCATGTTAAGTCTAGTTTTAAAAAGGATTTGACAGAAACAAATATGTTCAACACACAAATGTCCTTGAGTGTACATTTCTAAAGCCTCTCTGTTTATTTTAGGACAACGCTATCGAAGTCTTCATGAAAAACGGACTTTCAGCCTTCCTTGTATTCCTGAATAAAGACCACGTCTCTGCATATAAAAGGTGCCACATTACATAAACTGGAGGTTCAACATTTTTATTGTCAGCATTATGATGATTCTGATCTCTTTTCTTTCCGTTCTTGTTCTCCCTTCAGGTTGTGCATGGTAGTGCCGGCTTTAAAAGGCAGAGGGGCCGCTGAGGTCATTGCTAATGCCAGGTAAGTGTCCAGTCATCCAACAGCAATATTTCAAGACGGTTGCATATAGTCACTCTTTTTATTTGATCAAATCAAATTCTTGCAGAGTATGCTATGCAGATATTATTAAAGCGTTAAGAGCGGCCTTAAAGGGACATTCGTTCCACTTGTACGATAGTTTGTGAGGCTGTTTGGTCATGTGTTGGCTTGTGCTCCACTTTTCTTATTCTCCACACATCTTGATTGACTGAAGCCACAGAGTTTGGCACCATCAATCCGGGATAAATCCTTATCGTTATCTCCTTAAACACTTCACCACCTCCTCCTCTTCCTCTTCCTCCTGTAAATCCGTCCCTCCGTTCTTGACATCCCTTGAGGGATGTCCTACCCAGGCTGCTCTCAAGATACACATCTTCCTCTGCTTGTGACTGTTCCTTGTGCGTCCCCTCACTATCCCCCTGAACATACGATAGAGGATTTCGTTTCATGTTCACCTTTGTGAGGTTACGTAGGACTTTTAAAAACTCTGGCAGGTTGATGAAGAGGTTGTCAAATATACCTAACTCTTGAAGATCATCCAGAGCCTCCATAGTGGGAGGCAGGCTGTCGAGCTGGTTCATTCCCAGATTGAGACTCTTCAGGCCGGTGAGAGAACCTAACGAGGACGGTAATCCTGCAGAGATTAGCCGGTTGTTGGAGAGGTTGAGGTGGGTCAGTCCCACCAGGTTGCCGATGGACTCGGGCACAGATTCCAGCTTATTGCTGTGTAGATCCAACAGTCTCAATGACCAGAAGCTCCCGATGTTATCTGGGAGTTTCTTTATCAGGTTGCGGCTGAGGTCCAACTCGTCCACGTTGGTCAGTTTTAGGACACACTTTGGGAAGATGGTTATGCCCATGTTGCTAAGGGTGAGTCTGCGATGTCCATCCAGGGTCATCCGTATTGCCTTTTTAATAACCTTGAGGGTCAGCTTTTCTCCTCTGGCTCCGTTCCCTTTGGGCATGGTACTGCAACACACAGAGAATTACTGAACCGGACAGTTTAACATTTCAGCTTGGATTCACCTCTACCCGCAAGAAGCTATAATTAATATTATCTATACCACCACATAGTGCTATAGCAAATAATTGTGTGTTTGTGTTTGCGGGTGTGTGGGTGCGTGTGTGTGGGTGTGCGTGTGTGTAAGGATGATGTGATTTATTCAGGTACAAGGGCTTATGTACGGCCCGGGGCAGTATGAGAAGCATGCTCTCTGAGGTATGAGAGCTTGAGCTGTGTGTGCGTGTGCGTGTCTGTGTGCAGTGTTGTCTCTGCACTAGGGCGCGCTCACCCAGTGTTGCCCATGGGTGTATTTAAGAGCACCGCTCTCTAATTAAGGCTAATGCAGGGGAACAATAGGAGAGAGGCGACACTGGGTAATACAGCAAAAACAAATGAGTGCCGATGCTCCCTCACCATTGAACTGATTGAGCTGCGTGTCTATTTTCAAGGAGTGTGTGTGTGTGTGTGTGTGTGTGTGTGTGTGTGTGTGTGTGTGTGTGTGTGTGTGTGTGTGTGTGTGTGTGTGTGTGTGTGTGTGTGTGTGTGTGTGTGTGTGTGTGTGTGTGTGTGTGTGTGTGTGTGTGTGTGTGTGTGTGTGTGTGTGTGTGTGTGTGTGTGTTTCTCATGAGGATGTCTCTCTCACACACATAGTGTACTGTCAGACATGGATGTACTCTACTACAGTACATGTGTGCATGCACAGAGAGTCAAATCAGGACTTTGATAAATGATAGTTGGGGAGTGTAGGGAGTGCGATGAGGGCGGCGCTCTCCTTCCTTCCTGTCTAAAGGAGCACGGTTTGTGTCTGTGTTACACCCCAAGGCCCTCTCTCGCCTCATTCATCATCCTCAGGATGAGAGAGGTTATCCACTGGTGCTTGTTCCCATTATAACCTCCTATAGAAAACTATTGCATGAAATTATTGCCTGCAATTAGATAACACATACTGGGCCAAATGCAATGATTGATTTAGTGTAGTTTCGCAAAAATAATTTGGTCAGGAGTTATTGGACGAGAAGAGGAGTTATTGGATGCACTTAAAGTAGCCCCTCGCTGTCTCAACTCGTTTACTATTTGCAACCTTATTCATTTTTCAGTTTGCATTCTAATGTGCTGTAGTTTAAAAACGTCTATCTACATTTTAAACATAAATGAAGATATAAATTCACCATATTTTATCTTCTTTTTCTGAGTTGACGTTATTTGAGTGACGAGAGGTTCTTCGGTTTTAGAAAAGCTCTGGCTCCCGTGAAGTCGTCATTCAGCTCGAAGCCTCTCGCACTTCAAAACACACAAAAAACAACAATACCGAAGTCACAAAACGTAAAACACTTTCCTATGTTGTCACATCGAAGTTCCATGAATAACATACCTGGTAATCCTTCTATCCGGGGCGGCGATATCGAGAGGAAGGATCAGGAAAGCAGAGTTGTGTATGTCCCCATTTCTGTGATCTCTCTACTCCAACAGTCAAGCTTCTTCTTGTTTAACATTGTTACTTAGCAACTAGAGTGCTTGGAGCCAGGACTTTATTGCTGTGTTACTGGCCACAGAGGGAAAAGAGATTCAAGGAGCACTTGAATACGTTACTAGTTTACAAATGTAGACGGGTGATACGTGAGTGAACTACGTCGTCCTGTATCTGCTGTAGTATCGATGTTTTAGTCAAACACATTCTGGTAAATTAATTGGAAAGAAGATATTTTGATTGAGCAGTATTTGGTCTCTGTGTTTTGTGAAAGAGAAACTTTTGACTCCATCTCTCCATTTGAGTGGACGCCTATAACGGGCCACCTTACAACATTCTTTGAATAAGCACTTAACACCAACTAAATGGCAAGACGGCTGGAAAAGAAACTACAGTTTGACTTGGCGTGTAAGCAGGAAGTCAAATTATTCTTGAACTGTTCTGTGTTGTTGATCCAGTAATTGTTAATCTCTGCTTGTCATTTGAAAACTCCCAGCACGCGGACAGTATGACTTCCTTTTGTGTTGATGGAGACCAGCTACAGTGTGATAAGCTCCAGATGGCAACATGTGCTACATCCTCCATGTCTCCACTCATTGTCTCTAATAATAATAATAAAACTAAACAAAAATAATAATATTAATAGGCCTAATGATATTAAAAATGTATATAGCGCTTTTCTAGACACTCAAATGCTCTATTCTTTAAAGTGTAGCTCACCTCAATCCCATAACTGCTCCTGCAGCTGTGCACAAGCACGGTTTCGGTTTCCCTTGCTCACAACTCTTCACTTTTACTTTTCAACATGGGTTTCTAGGCAAAAGAACAAACGCATAACTTTGTGTTGTGGGCAGTGACCAGCCTCTGATGCTAATTTATGGAATTTGTGTTTTTTGTACTTTAGGAAGACTCCTGTGGTTGAGAAGGCAGCCCTTGGTAAATGGCAGGTAATGCAATGAACAGACATTCGGTCATTTGGTGCTTGAAGATAAACTAACTCCATTACCATCAGTAGAGACTGTCACAATGTTCAACCAATACTAACACATGTCATCCCAGTGGTGTAATGCAACTAAATACATAAACAGTACTGTACTTAAATACAATTTGGAAGTACTTGTACTTTACTTGAGTCATTTCCCCTCAGGCCACGTTATAGCTCTTCTAAGTTACCAATGGAAATATTGGACTTTTCAATTCACTACATTTCTGACACCTTTAATTTAAAAGTTGTTCTTATATATAGAAAACATGCAAAGAGCTTATTACATGTCATTTTTACTACTCACCAGTACATCTACTGCTGAAATAATTAATTATTAGCCGATTTTCAGAACATTTATTTGCAGCTATTTTGATAAGCATTGAAATTATTTAATACAAAAACATGTGATTCCAAGTTAAAACATGTGATGATTATATTCTGATTTCCCTTTTATTTATTATAATTTTCATTTAATTAAACAATATATATCATTTTGAAGTGTGTACCATGGTTGGACAGAACCAACATTGTTTGGACTCTAGGTGATTGTGACAGTAATTTATTTACAATCAATCTATTAATGGAAATAATAACCAGAAGATACATCTATGATAACAGAAATAATTTTGTATAGGTATAATAAGGAAAATGTACATAGAGTTGGGTTATTTTTCACTATGTTACAAGTCCTACATTGAAAACATCACTTCAGTTAATCTACAATGTTTTTAAACTGTGTGGAGTTAGTCATTTATAACTATGCATGTGTTACTTCATATGACATTTGTCTGTCCTGCAGAGAGGGGAAATAAGTAACTTTGAGTACTTGATGCATCTGAACACCATCGCTGGGAGGACGTATAATGACCTGATGCAGTACCCAGTCTTCCCCTGGGTCCTAGCTGACTACCAGTCAGAGGTTAGGTCACACGCATTTGGCTTCTTCCTCTTGAACTATCATACAGTTGGCGGGCGGTGTAAACTGTAAAGCAACTGCTTGATTAATTTCTACCCTTTATAGGCACTCGATCTGTCAAATCCTTCAACTTTCCGTGACCTGTCTAAGCCAATGGGAGCTCAGACAGAGAAGAGGAGACAGATGTTCATCCAAAGATATGAAGAAGTTGAGAACATCGAGGATGAAGGTATGTATTCAGCTCTTTATTTATCATTCTTCTTCTCTTTGCTCATCACTGAACTTTTATTCCACCTACCTTAACTCTGTAGGAAATATGACTGCACAATGCCACTACTGTACCCACTACTCCTCCGCCATCATCGTATCCTCCTTCCTCGTCAGGATGGAGCCGTTTTCACACACCTTCCACGCGCTGCAGGTTAGGCCTGGGACGCCCACTCTTGGTCATTTGTATGCCCTTTAAAAAAAATAAGCCACGAGAAAAACAACTCAACTTTTAAGGTCAGAATAGCATAAAATAAAAAATGTAATCTATAATACAATATAGAATACAACATCATAACGCAACATTATGATACTAAACTATCAGGCAGTGCAAGTTGTGTGACTATATCACAGCAAACTTCTTATCAGAAGATGAAAGCTTAGAATGAAAGAAATGAGACATGAAATGTACTGGATGATGCTAGTTGGATGTTTCTGAATCTATAACCTTTAGAACTTGAAGGGGTTTCGTTGATGAATCAAAGATTCAGTACCGGTTCTTCACACATAAGAATTACATTATGAGTATACATCTACAAATTCTGAATGTAATCACTGCAGAGTACATCAGGTGTGGTCTTGATTTTCCTGAAGAAGTTAATTGTGCATCAGTCTCTTTCCACTAATCCAAATGCCGTTCTGCAAACCCAGTGCTCCAGATGCACACTGATATTCATCACTTATTTTTACTTTCAAACATAAACCTCCTGATAATCTTCCTCTTACGTGAGATATTTTCAGCTCTGCAGATCCTGTTTCAGTGCTGTTTTGGTCTGAAAGCAGATTGTAGAGAGATTTCAATATATATGCAAATAATTACAGAAAGCATCGAAAAGAAGCCAATGCAAATAGCGCCAGATGTTACCAAATTACAATACAGCATCCAATTGATTATAATGAAAAGGCATGCATATTTGATAGTCAAAATAAAGCAATAAAGATGTTAGTCTGGTGAATTACAGTGGCTTTTTGTCTTCTGAAGCACATAACGGGTGTGTAGTAATATCCATAACTGGATTTACATCTCTAACCGAATTTACCGGTATATATGCTATTTTCATTCATTGAGGTAATTGTTTTACTTTAAATTACATCCGTCCTCATGAGATTTCTATCATAGATTATGGAATTTTACAGAAAGATGAAAAGCAAATTGTTCCTGCTTGCATAATACAATGCAGAATATGAAATATAGCTCACTACACTGAATCAAGCATAAATGCTTTATTAATATGCCCGTTGCAAAGTTGAGTTGAGCAGTGTATCGGGGTGTCTGACAGCGCTGTGCCTCGTCTTCCCACAGGGAGGGTTTGACATCCCAGAGCGGATGTTTTACAGTGTGAAGAAGGAGTGGGAGTCGGCCTCCAGAGACAACACGGGGGACGTCAGAGAGCTCATCCCAGAATTCTTCTACCTGTCTGACTTCCTGCTCAACGCCAACCACATCCAACTGGGTCAGTCACACAAATCATCCTCTGTGTGTCTAATTCATTCTATTGTTTTACTTATTTGTCAACAAATGTCAACAAATCCTAAGCAAACCGTCTCTGCTGTCTGTAGTTTTGGCAAAACCTGTTTGTCTCTCCCTGATGATGGTGTGTTTTGACTGCTGTGGTGATATTCAACTGTAGCTGGTCATTGAATGTATGCGTTGTTTTAATTACTATGTCTCTTATGTATATACATTTTTGAGAAAATTCAAATAACTAGCTTTTTAAATTGTCTCATTTAAATAATGTTATCTAACTATTTGAGTGGCACTCTGAAGCTGTTGTACAGGTAAGGGAGGTACTTTTAAAGCGGGTATTATCAACCACAAATCTGTTTTACATTCAGTGGTGTTTAAATTAACAAAATATACAAAAGTCTTACAAACGGGTGGAATGCATTATTTCCTTCCTTCATCAAACATTTGGAAAAATGTATATGTGTGAACCTGCACTGTTTAAATCGACTTGACGAAACATTGTTCGAGTGTGTGTGTGTGTGTGGGGGTTTGTGCAAGTTGAGCACGTACTAAATGAGCACGTACTAAATGAGCACGTACATGAACCACAAACAAAACGAGGAACTACTCATCAACGCACTCCGCCAACCCCACAGGGTGTCTTTTAAACTCCTTTTTATCCATATCTCTATAGGCTTTATGGAGGATGGTACCGCTCTGGGAGATGTGCAGCTGCCTCTTTGGGCAAAAGGTGACCCCCAGGAGTTCATTAGAATCCATCGAGAGGTCAGTGAGCCCCGACCTCACCAGTCTTGTCTGTTACAGTTGGCCAGTCTGGACTATTGCATACAGGAACCTTTCCCCTGAGACCTAATAATGATGTCAATACTTGTTGATGCGTGTGCACATAAGACGCACGGTTTCCGTATCTTAAACAAGTCTCTACTGTAATCGTGTTGGTGGCAGTCGGTCTGTTTGTCTTCGTTCTTTCCACCACAGTATAAGAGACATTGTATTCTCTCAAGGCCGTCTTGTCTCACAAAGCTTGGTTCAGTTAAATACTTTGAGCACTGACTGATTTCAAATATAATGACTGACGTGTTTTCTCAAGACAATCTATGAAAAGGCATCTGAAGTTTAGATAACAGACAGAGAAGGACAACAAGCCCATTTAACACTTTTCAGGGCAGGCACAAGGCTCTCCATTTTTCATAATGCCATTATTTCTGCCAGCTGTTCATTGGCTGAATATGTTTCTTTCTCTGTGTGGTGTTATTGTATATCTCTGTTCTTTTTCTCTATGTTGGTCTGATTTCTTAATTGAGACCCTCCCTTTTTCAATTCCTGGGGCATCTATGATGGTTATCACTCTGTAATCTACTGAACGACTCATATTGCCCACCATTCTCATAAAATTAGTGACTTTAGGAGATTGTTTTTTCTCCCATAGACAAATTAACTCAGGACAATATATCCTTGTTATGATTTTTTTTCTTTGTTTTCTGGTATTCCAGGATGGGTTTATTAACATTGGGTGTTTGGATACACATGCTGGTCATAAAGCCCACTTTTCCTTATTAACTCTTCAAAACCAATCTCTGGCTAATTCCAGCCAAATCCTTCTTTAATTCAGACAAAAAGATATGCTCATAACACATCTGTGCAGCAACTTGCTGTTCTTGACTTCTAAATTGACTTTTAAAATCATACTGTACCTGAATAATTTGATTGGTTGTGCATTCTTGAAGAAGTTTCTTGTGTTTCTAAACTCTCATATTAACGTTTTGACTGATGGTTTTGGTCTCACTGCAATAACTGAACACTGCACACAGATGTATTTTAAGGACTGCACAGCGCATGTATAGTAGTTTGGTAATATTTGTTGACGAGGTGGTCTTAGTTTATGCCATAATTTCTCTTAGGCCTTGGAAAGTGACTATGTGAGTGCCCACCTCCACCTATGGATCGACCTGATTTTTGGGTACCAACAACAAGGCCCTGCTGCAGTAGAGAGTGTGAACACGTTCCACCCTTACTTCTATGCTAAGAGGGGCCGGCAGGATGCTAAGGACCCCCTGATCAAGAGCACAATCCTGGGTTACGTCAGCAACTTTGGGCAAGTTCCCAAACAGGTAAAAAGAAAAAGCTGGAAGAAGTGCAAAAATACATTACTTCCTGCATGTAAATATTTCACATTGTTTTTGAAAATATTTTTTGGGGATCATCTGTATCTCTTCAATAGCTCTTCACCAAGCCACATCAGCCTCGCAGTGGCACTAAGAAAGACGGGTCATCACCACCCCATCCCACTCCATTTTTCTTTAAACTGGATAACCTGAAGACGACGGTGCAGCCGTATAGAGGTACAGCTAAGGAATTAATAGAAGAGTTCAGACAGAAAACTGTGTCTTTATCCTAAAGGAATTGTTTTAAATGTTGCCAATTATGCTTTCTTGATGAAAAGATAGATACCGCTCTCATGTCTGTTTGATAATAAGTGGCGGCTTCATATTTAGCGTACCCTCAGCCCAAATGTTAAATGAAGGGACAAAATGAAAAAGCTAATTATAACAACTCAATTAACATAGCTGAATTAACATTTGTGCTAAGTAAACTAAATTCATTTCTATTTGTCACCATTTTGTATTGTTCCTCTTTTATTCTATTCCACACCATTTGATCTAAATCATTATGTATAAGATGTGCCCAGGTCTCAAGAGGATCGTTGAAACGGAGCAAGAATGTCCATAGATTAATTTACACTATGGAAGGGTAGAAGGAGCTATCTGTTAGAGCTACAATATGGTGATGACTCTTCCGCTGAGCCCTACTTAATAATCGGAAAATATCCCTACAGGCCCACTGAGGGAGAGGAGATGAATCTGCGAATGTTCAGGGAGAGATTCCTGCATATTACATTTCATATTAAATCTGAGACTGTCTGATCCGATCAATAAGCAGATAGAGATGAATTGGAGGAAGAATGGTAAAACTGATGCAGACACAGTTTCTTTCTTGGGATTTAAGAAGCCGAACTGACGATGGGATATAATGATTTCTGCCTGTTCCTGCATGAATAGGTCATTTACAGGCACAATTACAGCCACTTTCTTGCTGCATCTCGCACACACACACACACACACACACACACACACACACACACACACACACACACACACACACACACACACACACTTCTCGTGCTGTCCAGGATGCAGGTGTTCCCGCCGGACAGAGCCTCAGCTTGTTGTGACCCGGGAATAGCTGTTTTAATTGCCTAGTTTTCTGTGGTCAGTTTAATGAAATTCTTCACAAGTTTACTGAGCGACCAAACTCTTTAATGTGATGCTTTTGAAGAGCCATTACCTTTATTCGGCAAGGCTAGTTTATTCAGGTATACATAAGGCAGAATAAGTTCACTCTTTCCATTTTTTACACTATAACTTTGTTTATGGTGCAACTGCCACTTTAAAAAAACAGAACAAAAAAACACCATCATCTTACTTTCCTCTACAATTTCCTGCTGATGGTGCAGAAATCTCAGTTTCACTGTAAACCTTTCTGCAGAGCTGCCGAGAGGCCCGGTGGGTCAGATACTGTGTCTGGAAAAAGAGGTCGTGGTCCTGGAGAGAAACTGCCTGTTCCTGCCTCCTCTGTCGGGCTGCTTCTTCAGCTGGGGCTACCCTGACTACAGCTGTGCCTTCGGAAACGTTGCCACGGAAAAGGTTTGTTTGTCAGCCGACACGGTCGGTCAAGTTGGCATTGTTTGTATAGCACAACTTTCCGACTAGGAATCCCATTTTACCCAACATGCATATGAAGCATCTGACTGGTTGTGGGTGAAGCCACACGCATGCAGCCAGTATCCAACGTCACTGGTCCCGCACGATCAAAACAGAGAGGCGGTGTCTCTGATCCGCTGAGCTTCACCTCACTGCCGTGTGAGCTGTGTCCTCTGGTTCATTGACAGATATTTAGATACATACTTAATGAAATAGTCATCTTAATTTGTCAAATGTATGTTGTCTAAATGTTCTTTGTTGTTGTTAACTGTTGACTCTTTGCAATTTATTTATTACTTTATCACTTTATTACTATTATTTCACTTTATGTCAGACAAAAGAGACAAATATATTTTCGATTTTCTGTATGTTCAACATTGGAAAATTGACAATAAAGATAACTTTGTATTTTAACTTTGTACTTTGAACTTTAAATAGTAATTACACTATACAATACCTGCTTGATGTCTCAACATTGTCTGGGTCTTTGTTTTGTTGGTCTGTGTGTTTTGATGAGTTTACTACACATCATAGATAAAATGCGGTGAGATATTTTGAGAAGCATGGCTACATGGGTAATATTAACAAGATAATGTATTACATTAAACAAATAATGTGTCTGCATCACATTATCTTATGAAAGTATACAATATGCGAACACATGGATACTTAAACTTACTCCCAAAGCCGTAATGTTCCACTTGTGTCCGTCTCCAGACCTTTGCTGTGTGTGAGAGTTTGTGTGACTGGGGGGAGACGCTGTGCGCCGCCTGTCCCAACCCGACAACCATCGTCACTGCAGGGACCAGCACTGTGGTGTGTGTGTGGGATGTGGCCGTCCGCAAGGACAAACTCACTCGCATGAAACTCAGACAGGTCAGTTTGCATCTGAAACATGCAACGGGAACATCCAGGATGCACAGACGCACTCATTGACCCTATTTTTCTTTTTAGCCCTTATACGGTCACACGGACTCTGTGACGTGCCTGGCTGTGTCCGAGATCCACAGCATGATAGTGAGTGGCTCCCGTGACCTCACCTGTATCCTGTGGGATACAGAGGAGCTAAGCTACATCACCCAGCTAGCGGGGCACACCACGAGCGTCTCTGCACTGGCTATCAATGACCTCACTGTAAGTCCACCTTCTTCTTTTTTTTTCTACCTGCTCTCCTCTGGAAATCTATTGTTCTTCTGGTCTTGGACATTTTTGGCTCAGTGTTGTCATGTTGCTCCTCTTCATTCAGCCACCAGCAGAAGAAAGAGGCGTCTCATTGTTGACACCGTGCAGTTCCTCTGTGTGCATCTCTGTTTTTCCACAAATAGGCGTCAATACTTTATTCTTCTGTCCCAGGGTGAGATTGCATCATGTGCAGGACCTCTGCTCTACCTGTGGACTATGAAGGGTCAGCTGTTGACCTGCACTGACGCGTCCTGCGGGCCTCAGGCAGACATCCTGTGTGTCAGCTTCACACAGCGGCATGAGTGGGATGCCAAGAACGTAATTGTCACTGGCTGTGCTGACGGCATCATACGGGTGAGGTTTCTTCTTTTTATATGCTTATAATAATGTAATAGACATTATCTCTCATACACACATTGACGGTCTTTATAGCGACAGCCTTTTGTATGACTAAAAGATCAGCGGGAGAGTCTGCTTTCTCTTTTAATGGTATTCCAATGTGGTCAAACTTTTAGCCGTGTGTGTGTGTGTGTGTGTGTGTGTGTGTGTGTGTGTGTGTGTGTGTGTGTGTGTGTGTGTGTGTGTGTGTGTGTGTGTGTGTGTGTGTGTGTGTGTGTGTGTGTGTGTGTGTGTGTGTGTGTGTGTGTGTGTGTGTGTGTGTGTGTGTGTGTACTGCCTCTCTGCAATCAAAGCTGCAAACTCTAAATTGGGCTTCACTTGGGATCAGGTGCACATGACATATGCACAACACACACACACAAATGGTATTATTACTTTGTTATTACCTTGAGTTATGGTGTGTGTATGTGCGCACACGTTGGTGCTTGTGTGATTGTTATGTCGAATTATGTCTGATTCTGCTACTCGTTATGTGTCTCTCATACAGATATGGAAGACAGAGTACACCAAAACACAATTACCTGGCCCTCCAGAAGAGCCTGTGTCCCCGGGGCAAAACCGAGCGGAGAGAGACGGTAATGTTACTGGCAGCAGGATGGGATATACATATAGGTATTTTATTTATAACCACACAGATTATGGGAGTGTCTGACAGTAGCGAAACAGTGCGAGTCACTGTTGCGACCGCACAAAAGGAAATTATTCTTGTGTTTCGTGTTTCAAGAGAAGCCCATCGCTATCTAATTGGATAAATCCTTAAGTGTGAGATGATGATCTTTAACCGCTCATCTCAGAGCTCGAAAGCGTTGTTCCAGATGAGGGCTTGAAACGCTTACCCCATCCCTCACTAGCATTAGGGCTAGCAGGAATTATGTTGTTATAAAGTTATTAAACATAGAGGCAGTAAACACTGATGAGTAATTCTGCTGACGTGTGTGTGCGTGTATAATTTAGAAAGCAATAATACCCAGATCCAATTTGGCATACGTTGGTTACAGCCTTGCGTCACCTCATAGGAGTATTACACCTGGCAAATTACGTTGAGGCAAGTCTTTACATCACACTGAAGCATTTATATTCCAGGGATTTTTCTCCCTTTAGCAGCAGATAGAATATCATGCGTTTGTGTGTGTGGTGGATCACTGGTGCGGGGTTACAGAGGGCGGTCGCCGGCCCTGTGATCCATAACGAATGGGGGTTGATGTCTCCACAGTGAGCGGCTCACGCCAGGTCGACGCCTGGGAGAGACGTCTGGTGTTATGTCGAGAGCTGAGCCGAAGCCAGGCTGCGGCGCAGCGGCGCAGCAAGAGGAGTGCGGCCATCACGGCGCTGGCCATCTCCAGGTACGGTAAACGTCATGCACCTGACCACAGCAGAGGGGGGGAGGGGTTCAGTTTACGTTTGAACAACATTGTTTTAAAATACATTTACATTTTTGGGGAAAACAGAAAACCTTCAATGAGTCTCATCCTTCTGTGCAGGAGCCATGCTACTTTGTTGGCAGGCGATGCCTGGGGCAGAGTTTTCACCTGGACCTGTGAGTGAGGGGGGAGGGGGGGGGATTGAACAACATATTGCCTCCAGCTTCCATCTCTACACCGACCTGAGACACTGATGGTTTTTCTGTGTCAGTCTGACACCAGCCGAGCCCTGAGACGTGCTGCAGCTCGCCGCTGCTCCCCGTTCAGCAACAACTGTTACAGTGTTGGGTTCATTCACGCCCCAGAAAATATACAACAGTTTATCTCCGACATTGATATCTAACTGCATTTGTCTTTGTAAATATTAAATATCGACACATGAATAAAACTACTAACTATTTGCATAATACTTTTCCTGTGAGTGATTTTGATTATATTTGGACATCTTGGTTGGCCAGTACTTCTATTTTTTATTTTTGTTTCCTGTGAGTTTCATAAAGGTGAATCCAGAAGGATACTGGCTAATCTTCTCCAGAGTGTCTGGGTGAATTTGCATAAGAATGTGATGTGAAAAGAATCATTTAGACACTGAATTCAGAACAATCATTCAAAGGACCCGGGGCTGCTAACGAGGCGCACGGCGCTGCGACTGGGCCGCTTCGCGCTGACGGCGAGAGGAAGTGTGTGAATGATGAGCACGCTTAACCTTTGTTCCTGAGAAACGGAGCTTCTTGATAGCATTGTAGAGCTTGAGCAGTTCACTTCTCACGAAATGCACGACAAGTATCCGTGATCATAAAAAGTTGGTTATGCACATGTCAGCATTTTGTGCTATTGGGGTTGTAGAGCTGTGTGTGTGTGTGTGCGTGTGTGTGTGTGTGTGTGTGTGTGTGTGTGTGTGTGTGTGTGTGTGTGTGTGTGTGTGTGTGTGTGTGTGTGTGTGTGTGTGTGTGTGTGTGTGTGTGTGTGTGTGTGTGTGTGTGTGTGATGTCTTTTTAGCCACATCAGACAGACATTGATTATAATCTTTCAGTGGAAAAGTACAATACTCACATTCCTTCATCAATGCTCTTATGTTCTAATAAATAAGTCGGCGTATGAAATGATGGTGGATGCTTTCTGTCTTTCTGGTCGCTTTTCTTGCTTGCTTTCTCGTGCACATGCACCACCCCCCTCTGTCATAAAGGAAGAGGTCTTTCTCTTTAACCTTTGTGTGTGTGGCTAATTGTGCTAAGTGGAGTAGCTTAATAGAGTGGAAAATAGTCCTCATAATTTTCCCAGAGAGCGAGCAATGACCTTCTCTAAAGCTAACAGCCATCTCCATTCTCTCTACATCGCTGGTTTTATGGTATTAAATGTCAAACCATTGGGTTCCTCAGAATAATTAAATCAAATAAATTATTGCACCTAGGCAGAACCATCTTGTAGCCTAACCCAATTATAATGCACTGTAAAGCTAATTATTAACCATGATTACAATTAGTCTAATTTGAATAAATGTAGTCATTAGCGGGTTCATCCAAGTCAGTGAGTCTGAACTGTGGGGGATGATGGTCTCTCTCTCCGTCTCTCCCACTCACAGAAAGAGGAGCACGGAGAAGGAGACTGATGCACATCCACACCCTTTTAGCTCCATCACATTTTTCAATCACCGACCTTCACAAAATGGCCTACACCCTTCACCTTTCTTGGGTACTTGAGGCATATTGCGTGCAGCTTCCAGGATTCATATGTGCTGCTCACGCCGTGCTGCACCAAATCCACCGACGGCACCACTGGATGCAGTTGCTTGTAATTTTGCATTAGTTTGTCTTTTGTTGTGTAAAGAGATTTTGCTTGTTATGACCCCAGATGAATTACTCTTTAAGGAGGTAATTTAAAACTATTTATATGAATTAAAGATTGTCAGGCCGAGGGCACATATTTATTAATTTGGGATATTAGTACTATAATTATAAATGCATTTAAAATGTGTTACAGTGCAGTGTCTTACTGCAGTAAGAGAGCCTGGGCAACAGTTTATTTCCAAATGGTCTCCTGAGTTTATGTAGAATAGTTAACAGTAAGAGGTTCTATAAACATCTGGCTCACTGGCCAGCAATGTCAACAAACAAAACAACAGAATTAAAGATCCCCAAAACTGCTGTGCTGGAATGGATCTGTGCAGAGGAAATACAAAACCCTCATTTACCAACAGTTATACAGCCATACAGCCCAAACACAAATGCTAAATACCATACTGATAGTTCATAAATATTGTCCTTTAGTTGCCGCTCAGTTCAGCTGCCCTCGTGGGAGGAGCCGTGACCTCCAGGTGTCCAGACCGGCCGTGTTCACAGCGGTTTCTCCTGGAAGACGATCTGGGCGTACACAGTGTCCGGGCTGCAGGCAGCGGGGTCGGGACTGGAGGAGGCCGGGGGCTCCGGCCGCGGTCTGACCAGCTCCAGTTCTGCATATGTCAGACTGTCCTCCTGTGAGACCCGATGCTGGAGGAGGGAGGGAAAGAGGGAGAGACTCTTGATGGAATATACTCCAGAGGAAAGATATATTATATCAAGATATATTTAGTGAGCATTTCAGGGGAAAAAAATAGATGTTTAGAGAATATATCTTGGAACATCCAGTTTACTCAAATAAGATTTGGTACAATAAGAGTCCTATCCAACGTCCCCAAGTCCTCCTATTTGCACTAATCCGATCGATACGTTGGGGCAGAAGGAATGCGCACATCTCCGGAGCTTTGTTTCACCACAAACATAAGAACGGCATCAGTGGAAATACTGATGATCCTTAGTTTGAGTAGTTATATATTTGTTTGACATTTTTATTGTAGATATAAAACCAACGAAGCACTCTAAATAAATAATTGTGTTTGAGAAGCAATAAAGCTAAATAGAATTATCAAGCTCATAACTGAATGAAGAGATGGCAATAAACTCCTGTAGACAATTGTGCAGTCGTGAGACATATTCTCTCCGTCTTGCATGTGCCTTAATATCAAGTCTGTGCGTGGAAAAACATTTTCAAAATGTTAACAAATACATTTTAACTGTTATATTAAGGATATATGATTTCTAAGTCATTGTCTGGGTGAAGTGGAATGTGGTGTTTGTATGAAGGACGAGAACAAGGAGACTTACAGTGGAGGAACTCCTGATCTGAGTCTTTAACCTTCTGGGCTTCTGAGGTCTCTTTGCAGAAACAGGCACTAAAAAAAGAGATGATGTTAATTGAATTTTATATCAAACCTCGTCTCGATGTAGTTTATTACAGAAAATGTAGCTTATTCCTGTCATTTCCAGGATCAGTGTTGATTTGACATCGTATACTCAGCTGGATTTAATTCAAATACAGGAAAATTAAATGTTGCTGGATACATAATGTTCTGCTTGTGTACTTTCTGGATACCTTAATTTATTTCAAGTTGTATTCACCCACTAATTGTGTTTTGGGGTCTGGAGTCTACTCCAATCCATCCAATGTGTTTCCATATGAGGTGAAACTGAAGAAATGTCTCCTTTTCTATGGGGTAACACTATTAATTACAGAGCTACGTAGTGCCTCAAAAACAAAAGTGTATGAAAGTATTTTCGTGGTTCAAAATAATATAAAGTTTCCTACGTAAGATGTATCTGAATGCATTAAGTCTTAATTGTATTGTTTTTACTCCAATTCTTGTGAAATACTGGACACGTTTACCTCTCCAGGATGATAAAAACAATCATAAAAATCCAACATTGTGAAAAGGAAAAATACTCTCCTCATAACTCCTCATAAGGCCATATTTAACCTATGATGTCGGGTCATAACTTTGCTTTTTTTAAACAGGTCACAAGGCAAATATATTGAGGAATCACTGAAACATGTATATTCTTGCAGAGGATATGTTCTGTACTTCTGCCCCTTTACCTTTGGCTGGTATGTGTGGTGGGGGCACCTGGGGCAGTTGAGGGGCTGCTGCTGCCCTCCTGTCAGGCGTATGTCTCGGCTCTTTCCTTTGGGCTCGTGGGGAGGAGCTGGAGGAACTGCTGCAGCTGGTCACCGTCTCTCCTGAGCTGCATGCAGCAGATGAGCTTTTAAAGTTCTAATTACATCAATGATCATTCAAATTCATTTGTCAATTCTTCATTTGATAATTTATAATAATAATAATTTCATAACAAGCAATCCAAATTCCAAAATGTTAAATTGGAAACGTTTGTCATTCTATTGATAACTTCTCAAAGTAATGAATACATTTTTACAGCAGTATTTGGTATTAAATAACTCCACCTGCTTTCTGGACATCTCACTATAAGGTACCTATCTGTGAAAAAAAGTAGCATAAAAAAAATCATGTTGATTTATTGTTTTGAATAGAAAAACTGAAATAAAAGGTTAGAAATGTGAAATTACAGATGGAAAACAGATGAGGGTTTCACCTTTGAGCCTGTGTCTTCTGTGAAAGTATTGGCAGGTGAGAACCAGAGTGAACATGAAGATGGACAGCAGGCCCAGTGAGCAAATGAGCACAGCACACAAATACACATCTATAAAACAAAAACATGTAACTCCTTATATGGCTAACAGCTCCGTCAAAGAAAGACTTGTATGTGGTGCAGTATATATAGAAGAAAAACTCGAGATGAAAAGGTACCTGCATATAGACGCCACAGTCCTTCACTGCTACAATCCTCGACAGTGAAGTGCACTTCAGAAAAATAAAAGAGAAAAAACAAGTTAAAAAATAGTACGTTGAGGGAAGAAAACTGCACCCAGACTGCGTATCTTTTTTTATTTGCTGTTGTCTCAACACACCAGATGGACTTAGTGGTTTCCATAAATATCAAAACTGCACACTTTGGGAGATTCTGCTGGAGCACAAGCCAAACACACACACACACACACACGCACACACACACACACACACACATACACACAGAGGCCTGGTTGTATTGCTGTTCTTGGACAAAGTTTGGGGATCCCCGCTGCTCTGCATCTCCACTTCCTTTTGGCGGTTGCTTCCCAATCGTTTAATGTTGCAATTGTCTCGTGTGTGTCCTTATAAGTGGGGAAAGAGAACAAATAAGGAAGCTGTTGTCAGCGTGTGTCAATGAACGATGGCTTGTATATAGGTCAGGGGTATTTAGCAAGAGGTTGAGGAGAGAGTGAGCAGAGGCTATGTACATAAATTACTTAGTGTTCCCGTAATGGGTTTTTAATATGTCTTTTAAACACAGGTTGATAAACATATTAATAAGAAATGATAAGATATTAACTCTAATTGACTTCTAGCCGGTTTCCAGACTGCTATACTGCCTGCAGAATTGTCAAATGTGGTCTCGGCCATTCAGTCTGAATATCATGTTAATTAATGTCAGGGAGCAACACAATGGCTTTTGTGTGAGCAAAAATGAAAAACTGGTTCAGATGTTTGATCAGTTTTACAAGCAGAAAAATCAGCAGGCGTATAATGCAACACAAGGCATGTGTTTTTTAAGATACTGCTGTGTTTGATTCGATCTTTATACACCTAATTATTTATAAAATATGTATCCAGTCGAAGAAAAGAAAAGATTTTTTTTTAAATGGTATCATAAACATAACAAGGGATGAGGCTTTGTCACATTCCAACGCCATACAAGGACTTGCAATATGCTGGTTTTCTCGTTCTTAAAATAAGTGTTAGCTAAATGTCATAATCATTTCAGAGAGGCATTCTATGATGTTTTATTGGACTGCATTAGGTTGGATGGCATTCCTGTTATATTGTCCCCTGTTGAACACAAAAAGTTAACAGCTAATGTATAACTCCGCCACACATCTGACCTTTTACTCTGTGGTTAACCACATGCTAAATAATCTTCACAGCTGATCCGTGCACCAGCCCCAGGTTCACAGGTTGACTTTTAGAGAGCTATTAAAGTACACACTCTCCACAGATGTGTCTACACAACCTCAGGTTTATAATGCACATATGTTCATGGAAATCTGAAAACCATGAGGTGCAGATTCAGGCTCATCTGCTTTACCCCATCGGTGCAGCGGCAAAGTCACGACGCAGGAAAACTAACAAACCGCTAAAACAGAGCGTTAAATACGATGTATTCCAACCGTACAGACGGTCGGCTCATTTTTCCAGTTTACAAAAGCAGAAATCACTCGACCATTAGGTCTGAAGTTATGGAAGAGGACAAACGTCTCAAATACAATTATATCAGTGGCGTGTGGTCTTTGCTCTGAGATCTGCAAACTGGATTTTAGAGACAGGGGTTCCCTAGATGACAGTTACAAGTTAGTTTTCTCTTTATTTACCCTCGCAATGTCAGATCTTTTGTCTCTGGTTCTGTGGTCAGTGCATGTCGGAGATGCCTGAGGTCGTGTGGCTTCCTTCGTGGGACATTGCCCTGCATACAGGGCAGGGCGTTGTCAGATGGGGATAACTGACTAAAACCACTACGCTTCTCTGGCATGCAACTAGTCAAAGGTAGACGGTGTCAGGTGAAGCCAAACAGTATTGTATGGTCTTCGATATCTAGTGAATCCCTTTATCTAGTGCATTCCACTGAGACAGCTGGCCTTCTGATAAATCCAGTTAAATCGGATGAAGGATCGTACAGGCTAAAGAAATATATATATATATATATATATAACTGCATGTGATTTTAATTAGTTCTTAACCTGATTTTTTCAAGTTGTTTATTACATTGTGGCCCAGACTAAATAAGTTCCACTGCAACCAAATTTTCCAGTATATTTTCTGCTGAGGCTTAAATAAAATTAAAGCCGAGATGCTGACGTCATGTATTGCAGAGTTTCTGAACAAAGCCAGCTCAGCAGCACTCTACCTTTTGCTCCTTGCACTCTTACACAGAGGGATATTGTCGAGTGTGGTTTGGCTGTTGAGCTCATTGTTTTGAGATGGAAATGCCAGAGGATTGGGGTCATACTCAGACATACATACAGCGAAGCAAAGACAGAGTCAAAAAAATACATGCAACACTTTCCTATTTGGCCTTGTCCTTTTCTTTTAATAAAAATGTTGCTCCTCCTTAAAGCGGTTATTTCCATTGCCAGATAACATGGACAGCATGTCTCAGCTGAGTGTGTGTGGCTGTAAGGGAACTCCTTGGAAGTGAATATTCCATGGAAAACACTGTCAGATTAATAACCTCAGATGTCCCCTTTGGGTTTGAACAAATAGAAATGTAAAAGACTTTATTCATTTATTGTCAAAGGCCAAATGGTGTACAATACAATGCACACGTTTTCTGTTTTGCCAGGTGGTCATGAGAGATATAATTGCTTTTCTTTACTCGCCTGCCTGGACCAAGCAAAGATTGAATTCATGTTGAATAAATTCCCTTGCATTTGATCTGACAAAAGGCTAAAAAGTGAATGCAATCTGACCCCCTATTATGCTTTGTTTCACCGTCTGATTCATTTGGGCTTGTCCTTCATCAGGAGACACCTCCCAAATGCAGTATAGGGTTTAACATAAGGACATGTAGACAGCAAAGATGCTCTGTGAGAAAGGGTTTCAAACCCCCCCAAAATAGGACTTTTAGCCCATTATCAGCCAACAATGGGCCGTGGCCCTTTCAATAGACAATGTGATGTCACATGGAGTGTGTAGTGTGTTAAAGGTAGCATTGAATTACCTGTTAGCTGTGTGGTGCTGGTACCATTGGATGATGCTCTCCATATGTTTCTGTGTTTGCGAATCTCTTGAACCTTGCAGGTGTAGAAACCCTGGTCCATCCCCGCTGTCACATTGAGAATCCACAAGCGGTACATCTCTCCCTCCGTTTCCTCGTACAGACGAAACTTAAGGTGGGGGAAACGCCGGGTGTAGTTCCCATACAGCTCAATTTTCTTTATGCCCATCTTCACAATCAGAAACTGAGAGGACTCGAGTGCGGGAGGAGAGGGCGACGGAGCGGACGGAGGGGGCACAGTAGTGGCAGCAGCCAGAGGAGAAAAGAACCAGCGTAGGATGAGGACGCTGCCGCTCCTCTTCCTCTGAGATACCGTGCAGGAGAGTGTCACGTTGTCGTTCTCCGTTACCATGACAACAGGCCCAGGGGTCACTGTCACATTCAGGCCATGACATACCTCTGTTGACAAAAGTTGACAAAATTGTTATTTATATTTAGTGAGAAATATAGATTTGTTTTGCAGACCACATACTCTATTGAAGGTGCTCCTTTTTCCTGTGTGTGCTTGTTGTGTTGTGTGTGGTTAATATGTTTTGTTTTATGACCAAACCAAGCTATAAAACATAGACTTTCCAAGCCTAAGAAAACTCAGAATCCTAGTTAAATTAGTAATTAACTACAGTTGCTAATGAGTCTCACATGGGAAGCGTCTGAGTTTGTCTAAATACGACAATTACGTTTAATTGTCAGGAAATGAGAGTATGTTTAGATGCACACCCACAGTGGCTGCTGGGATTTATGATTTGTAGATCTCTCATTATCACTGGTTTTACTTAATGGCATTCCATCACTAGATGGGAATTCAGTCTGTAACAGCTGGAAAGTGGAAGAGGACTGAGAGTCTGAAAACTAAAACACACGTTGTGTGCCCCTCTTTCACTTCCTTTGAGGTCTCTTTATTCTCCCTCCAGCTGGGTCAGGTCTGACTAGAAGAGACATGAAGTCTGGACACAATATGTGAAAGCAGACCGGCAAAGAGAATCTACAGGTGGGAAACATTCGCCTTCAGTGGAGTACGGCACGCAACAGGCAGGAGAAGCGCGACATGATAACAGGGACCATATGGGCTGCCTTGTGGTTTTGGGGGTTTTGTTGCTGTGAGTTGGGGAATCTCCCTCAGGGTCCGTCTACACTATTTAATGTGACAGCAAAAGCAGAAAAGGGACTCAAACCAAACACAAGCGGCTCTAAATCAAAGATCAAAAGGCAGGAAATATGAGTTATGGGTCCACTTGATGACCCGTTATGGAATTAAACTCATTCTGAGCTTTTCACTAAACACGGAACAAACTCGCTTAACTTCCCAACTGGTTAGTAAACAAAGCCATATTTGCCGAGTCTACAAAATAACCTCCTGCAACCTTAATATTGTTGTTGATAATTATTGCACTTGAAACTTTGGGTTGTTTTAGAGACGCTGACTCTTAGGATGTGTTTTTCCCCCACTGTTTGACATCATTTTCTTTCCACAAAGTAAACTCAAAGCGAATGGTTGCACATTGGTGCATGTTAGATGATAGATCAAGTTACTACCTCAGACACATTCCCTCACTCTCTTTCTTGCCTGCTTGCTCACTTCTTACTGGTTATTGCTGTAAACAAGTTCAACTTACCTGTGACCAGAGCCTTAGTCAGGACAAGGACCACTATAGAGAAGTACATTTTCCACAATCAGCGAATCCATAAACCCAGACAACTGCACAGCACTTACACACAAGCTACATTCACAACAGAGCCTGACTGGCCAGCAGCAGAGCCTGAACCCACTGTTGACTCTTCTCCTCTTTCTCCTCTTTTCTGTGTAATATGAAACAGTAAATGCTCTGTTCCCACTTAGAAACTCCCACTCACTCTCCCAGTACTCTCTCTCTCCCTCTCTCCGACTGTCTCTCCCTCCCTCTCCCTCTCTTTCTCTGTGTGTCCTGCAAAACGTAGGAAATGTCATTTCCTGTGTTCCTGTGAAGAGTCTTGGACTGCAGCCCCAGACCCCAGAACTCTAAAGCGATGGTCAAATCTTTGGTGGTTTGTGTGTGTGTGCGTGTGTGTGCATGTGCCTGTCATATTGTGTGTCATTTGAAAAAAAAAAAAATCCAGTAAAGCGCTGAACAAGCATTTCCATCATCCACATTACTCTCAAAGTCTAGGAGTAATCCTCATCTGACATCTCCCAATAAAGTGTACAGAGAGCAAATGCTATTGTCCATGTGCGTGTCTGCATGTCATGTATGTAGATGTGTAGATGTGTACGTGTGTACATGTGTGTGCGTGTGCTGGGACCTCTCCCTGTCTGGCTGCTGGACAGAGTGGCATGGGCTTGTCTCTGGCTGTGGTCGTCAGCCGGTCCCAGTGGTATGGAGCCTGCTGCTTTATTGGGCAGGCTGAACTGCTGAGGCAGGGCTTCTGCTGGCGCTCCGAGCTCTGCCAAAGCCAAATGGAATTCCACAACACATTTAACCCTTCAGGTTGCATTGTCTTAAAAAGCATTGATCCTGTGGAAAATGAACTGTCTGAGTTGATAAGGTGGTTTCATCTTTTTTGACCCTGACAGAATATATTGTTTTGGATAAAAGAAAGAAATATTGTCGATGCAACGAAGTCGTCGTGCAAGATTTATCTATTGAGTAAAAAGGCCCACAAATATTTTGTCTTCATAATTACATCTTTTACTTGGGGTTTCCCTCAAGTTTTCCTTTACATAAGTCTTTTAAATTCGAGTCTTGCTGTGGTGAAGGAGTCGCTCTCTTCTGCCCTGCAGTGGTCGAAGAAGGCTACTGCTTCTCCGGGGATTAACAATATTTTGAAACAGAAATGTTCACCATAACCGTGTACATTTAATCTGAGTTGGTGAATCAAGGCCAATCAAATAAAAGACATTTTTCTACCATTATTTCCATCGGTGAATCCCATGGGTATACTAGGCAAAGACACACGTGTCATTAACAAAATGTTATTTTCTCTTGTTGTGTTAACTAACTCTCTAAGGACATATTATAGTGCTCTCTCAATAACAGTTTGTAATTGCCTTATGCACTCTTTAAGCACTAAAAAGACATTCAGACCCAGGGTACATTTCAACAAAACAGGATGGCAGTGGTAGTAATATTATATTGTTATTACAACCATATGGCTAGTTAAATGAAATCAACATGCAGAAGCAATCTTGTATATTTCCATTTGGTTTATTTATAACCTTTACAATGGGATTTTGAAAAACAGTTATTGTGGTGAGAAATTATTCGGTTGATTGAAGTGTGTTTTTATTTCCTGCATTAATGCAAGCCACTCTACTCTGTTGCACAGCACCACAGACACATTCTTTAAAAATGAACATTTGTATGAAACTAAACCTTAAAAACGGAAATAATCACATCACCTTTTTTTCTTTTACTTTGACACAGTGGTTGAATACACAAATTATTCTGTACACCATCTGCCGATATTTGATTGACGCTGTGGGTTTGACAATATTTCATGCATCACAAACTGCCAGAAGTAGGCTTTCCCCAGCGAGACAAAAATAATAAAAACTCAAGCAGACCTGCCTATGTTCATAGAAGAAACCAATGTTTCTTCAAACTACTCGACGCTATTGACACACAGTTGCTGTTTTTTGTATGATAACATACTTCTAGCTTCAGGAGACACTGGTATACTGATCATTATAGACAATAAACATATCTTAGCTTCTCACATTCAAACATCAAATGGAATGGTGCATTTCTCTGTAACACAATAAATAGCTCAACTGTGATTCTCCAAAATCAACAGCAGCAATTTAACAGCATGTCATGGGGACTTTTTTCAAATTACAAACCAAAAACATGCCGTGACTATTTTCACTTGAAAAAAAAATAATTTACAAATACTTAAATATATACTTAAATATACTTAAATATTATGACCCATGATCGGGTATCCTTATGTTATCAAACACTTAGAAAGTAAAAGCTTCCAGAGTTTGTCCTCACCAGTCGGACATATCCATAAAGTCGTCCAGCTCACTCATGCTTATTATATCTCGGGGCTGACACTGTGAGAGGGCTGAGTTATCATTTTCACAAACTGTGCTTCCTGCAAGCTGGCTGTTTGTGTCACTCTCTGGGAACCACTCGTTTGGTCCGTGTGTGTTGTAAACGGTGCTATATGCTTTGTCTTTGTCATTCACTGTGTCCATGTATGGCGTTTTCTCTGGACTGTAGCGATGCCCTTCGGATTTCTGTTCCATTTCATGGGCTGGATATCCGTAGCTCGGTTGTTCTTGGTGGAGAGGCAAAGGGGCTGATGACCTGTGGCCGGGCGCAGAGGTGAACGTTTGAGCTTGGTAGTCTTGGGGATAGCTATGGTTGCCTTGATAAAGCACAAAGGGCGTGCCCCCTGGAGAGGTCTGGGGCTGCTGCAGAAGCTTGACTTGCATTTGGGGTTGGAGCTGAGTTTTTGAGTATGTCTGCTGGGGCTGTGGTAGGGCGGTGCTCTGGCCAGACTGTCGCACATTCAACTGGACATACTTTCCTGTCTCTGGGTCGAAGAAAGTCTTTGTTTTCACTTGAACCGGCACGTCCACCACAAAATACTGACCGGAGCCGAGGTCTTGCAGCACCTTACGCTGGGTCAGTGGGTAGGAATGGGGATAGCTTGACTCTACATGGTACTGTGTCACTGGAGCTGGGTGGTTGGCATGAAGCACAGTGGGAGAAGAGGGAACATGAGCAACTGTCTGAGGAGCAGCAGTCTGGGAAGCAGGGCCAGCAGCTTTAGGCGAGGCATCGGGGAGGGGAACAGGGTCAGTACCATGAGGGGAAGCAACTGGGAGGGAGAAAGGACCAGTGGCTTGAGGGGAAGTGTAATAAGAGCTAAGAGAAGATTGGTGCTCCGTCTGAGAAGATGGAAAGCTAGACCCCAATGTTGGAGCATGAGCAAGGGAGACGGGTGAGGAAAAATGAGGGCTAGCCACAGTCTGGCGGCTGGAGGAACGCATCTCAATGGAGGAGGAGGAGGAGGAGGAAGGAATACTGGAGCTAATTTGAAGAGATTTCTCAACCCCCGCATGGCTGTTGGTTCCGGTTTTGGAACTCTCCTTCTTGATTCTACGAGTAGTCAACCTTTGCGCTCTGCGCAAGGCTTTATCACTCTTTGGGGGAACAGTTGGAGGCTTTCCCAAAGAACGGGAGACATCACTGCTGAAACTACAGGCTGATTCTGGCCTCTCGTTGTCGTACAGGCCTCGTATATCTGCCATGTCCGCTGCACTGGTGGCAAAACTCTCCCCACCCTCTGACATATTGCTGAAGACAGAGCGAGAGTCGTCTTCTTCCAGGACAACGCTCCTCCTGGAGTAAGGCTTGTATTGTGAGAGAAGGGCAGAGTAATCCTGTGATAAATATGCCGGCTGAAATGTGGACGACTCTTTGATCGCAGCAAGTCTGTTTGAGCCTGTGTCCGGATAGAGCTGAGCCCCAGCACTGCGCCTCACTACCTCCTGCTCATCCTGTTCTCTCTCTGAGCCCCTTTCCATCGGGGAACCCACTCGGAAATCTTCCCCAAAGTTCTTATGGAAGCGTGGTTTGACTGACTTGAAAGGGGAACCTCTGAGGGTGTTATCCTTCACCCTGAACATCGAGGGCTTGCCTCCCAGAGCAGGAGACGAGGTGTTGGAGCGGGGCAGGGATGGAGCTGGGGATGCAGGAGGATGTGGCACATGAGGCCTCGTGTGGGACCCTGAGTCCTCACTGGACCCGAGTCCTGATGGATCGTGTCTTTGTTGAGAAGGTAACAGGGAGCATGGCGGTCGTTCCCTTGGTTTCCTCTGTGTATCGGTGGAGGTGATGGCGTAGTACTGGAGAGCATCCGTCATCTCTGCTGCTTTTTTCTGCTCCCCCACCTGAGTGTCTCTCTCCTTTTCTATGTGATTTGCTAACTTCTCTTCATTTTCCTTTTCTTCCTTTCTCTTTTTAGCCCGGATCGCATCTTCTCTTTGACTTAGCATCAATTCTTGTGTTACTCTCTTTTCCTCCTCTTTGAGTGCTAATTGGCTCTCCTCAGTGCGTCTGTTCCTTTCGTCTTTTGTTTGAATGTCTTCTCTTTGTTTTATAATTGTTTTCTCTTGTTCAACAGCTCTACCTTCATCTTTCTCTCTCTGAGTTATCATCCCTTTTACATTGTTATTTCTTTCTCCCCTCTTCTCTTCAATCTTCTGCTCCTGTTTGATCATTTCCTCCCCTGAAATGTGAGCAGCTTTCTCCTCCTTCAACTCCTCTCTCTGTTTTCTTTTCTTTTCCTCTTCAATATCATGAAGTATCTTCTCCTCAAGCTGTTTAGCTCGCCTTTGCTCCTCAATCAGAGCAGCTCTCCTCTGCTGCTCCTCTTGTGCAACCCTCTGCTGCTCCTCTTGATTGGCTCTCCTCTGCTGCTCCTCTTGTGCAGCTCTCCTCTGCTGCTCCTCGTGTGCAGCTCTCCTCTGCTGCTCCTCTAGTGCAGCTCTCTGCTGCTCCTCGTGTGCAGCTCTCCTCTGCTGCTCCTCTAGTGCAGATCTCTGCTGTTCGTCTTGTGCAGCTCTCCTCTGCTGCTCCTCTTGATCGGCTCTCCTCTGCTGCTCCTCTTGTGCAGCTTTCCTCTGCTGTTCCTCTTGATTGGCTCTCCTCTGCTGCTCCTCTTGTACAGCTCTCTGCTGCTCCTCTTTTGCATCTCTCCTCTGCTGCTCCTCTTGTGCAGCTCTCCTCTGCTGCTCCTCTTGTGCAGCTCTCCTCTGCTGCTCCTCTTGTGCAGCTCTCTGCTGCTCCTCTTGTGCAGCTCTCCTCTGCTGCTCCTCTTGTGCAGCTCTCTGCTGCTCCTCTTGTGCAGCTCTCCTCTGCTGCTCCTCTTGTGCAGCTCTCCTCTGCTGCTCCTCTTGTGCAGCTCTCTGCTGCTCCTCTTGTGCAGCTCTCCTCTGCTGCTCCTCTTGTGCAGCTCTCCTCTGCTGCTCCTTTAGTGCAGCTCTCCTCTGCTGCTCCTCTTGTGCAGCTCTCCTCTGCTGCTCCTCTTGTGCGGCTCTCTGCTGCTCCTCTTGTGCAGCTCTCCTCTGCTGCTCCTCTTGTGCAGCTCTCCTCTGCTGCTCCTCTTGTGCAGCTCTCCTCTGCTGCTCCTTTAGTGCAGCCCTCTGCTGCTCCTCTTGTGCAGCTCTCCTCTGCTGCTCCTCTTGTGCAGCTCTCTGCTGCTCCTCTTGTGCAGCTCTCCTCTGCTGCTCCTCTTGATTGGCTCTCCTCTGCTGCTCCTCTTGTGCAGCTCTCTGCTGCTCCTCTTGTGCAGCTCTCCTCTGCTGCTCCTCTTGATTGGCTCTCCTCTGCCACTCTTCTTTTGCAGCTTTCTCATCCTCTTGCTGTTTCACCCTCCTCCTCTCCTCAAGCTCTTCCTCCTCTCTCAATGTTCCTCTACGACCCTCCTGAAACTTAATTATCTTCTTCTCCTCCATTTTTTTCATTTTTCTTTCTTCTTCTCGTTGCTGCGCTCTCATCTCCTCTTCTTTTTGAGAGGTTTGTTTTTCTGTTGCTTTTCTTTCTGCTTCTCTCTGTTTTTCCCGCCTCTCTTTAATCTTCATAGCAATGGTCTCCCGCTCTCTTGCTCTCCTCTCCTCTTCTCTCTGAGCGGCTCTTCTCTCTTCCTTAGCCAGAGAGGCTCTATTCTCCTCCATCAATTGTTTTACTCTCATGACTTCTGCTCTTTTCTCCTCTTCCATCCTAGAAGCTCGTCTTTCCTCCAACTGTTTTGCTATTCTCTGCTGTTGTGCTTTGGTTTCTTCATACTGAGTTGCAAGCCTTTCTTGTCTCGTTCTTTCTGTTCTCTCAACCTTAACCGGTGCATTTTCAGTCCTCTCATCTTTTCTCAGAGCTGCGGAGCGCCCCTCCATGTCGTACACTTGACCCACAGGAGGAGCGCCGTCATCCAGTGGCTTCAGGTGTCGTGACACAGAAGTGCTTCTCGGCCAGTTCACAGAAGATGAGGTTGCTGCTTGAGAGGGAGGCTTGTTTGGTTGATGCACACTTTGTTCTACTTGATGGACTCTGTGGGCCTCCGTTCCAGATTCTTGTTCTACCCTTCCCTGGTTCTTCAGAGGAGTAGTTGGCGACGTGTTTCTTTCTTTGAGATGTTGTGCATGTGTTGCCCCTGTGTTGTGTTGTGTTTCTACAACACCTTCATTGGCTTTGGGATCCAAAGGCATTTTCTCTTGTCGGTCTTTGTCTGCCAGTTTGAACATCCCCGTCCTTTGGTGTTCTTTCTCTGTTATGGGAAATACTATGGGTTTTGGCTCTTTGTTCACTTTAGGGCTGACTTTTGTTTTATTTGGCAAAGGTTTATCTTTCACAGAGACGTCCTGTGGGTCAGCGGTGAACACTGGACGTCTGCTATGACGACTTTGTATTAGCGGAAAGAATCCCTCCTTTTTATTGGGTGGGAATTCCGGAATTGTGTTTGCTTCGTCTTCTGAAACAATTACTTTTAACCTGGCATAGTCTGCAAGTGCTGAAATGTCAGGGATTGTGGATACCCTTTCTTTGGGTATTGGTTTAACTTCAGGGTTTTTTTCTTTACCCATATTGTCCTTTGTTGCATTTGATTTTCTTGTGCCCTGTCTTTCCCTGGCTGATAAACTGTACTGATTCTCTTTGTGATGTTTTCTAATATGATTGGCTTGACCTGCCTCTGCCTTCTCATTTGTATTACTCCGTCTCTCTGAGGGACCATAACTCGGTTTTGAAGCCAAGTTGTCATCTGTTTCTCTGTTTTTCCTCAAAAAACTGGACTCTGTTTTCCTTGTACTTTGATCCAACATAAAGTCTTGATTGTTTCCTTCACAGCGTAATTCATTGCTGATCGCTGCTTTGTTTTGTGCTAATCCTGGAAGTTCCTTTCCCGTTGAAACAAGCTCTGACATATCGCTAACATTTTCATGATCCTGTGATTCATTATTTGTTTCTGCTACCCCTTGCACTTGAAAGTAGTCTCCTACCATTGGTTGTATATTTGATTCATCCACTGACCTTCTGTTTTTATTTATGTCTTCAGACTTTGCATTTTCAGCTGGAGTATTCTCAGTGTTTGCCCTTATGTTGTTCTGTTGATTGCACATGTGTTGGGAATCTGACAGTTTTTTGACATTGGACAAAACAGATTGAACTCCCAATGTGTCTTCCAAATCGCGTTTGATTTTATTCTCACTGCTTACTGAAATAGGGTCTTTGGTTCTGTCTTCATTGTTTAAAGAGTTCACTTCTCCTTCAAGACCAGATGATGCAACTTGTTTTTGTCCATCAGCAGCAGCTACGTCACAAGGGACGAGGGCTACATGATGCTGTCCCACCATCTTAAGGTGGTTGTTATGGGTTACTGCTGGCACAACTCTGATGGCAATGCTGCCTATATGCACGCTATCATCCATTTGATCATTTCCTCCAATGTGTGTCTCTTTGTCCTGATGTTGTGGAAATACTTCATTGTCAGTTAAATGGTTAGATGGACTGATTTTATTGAATATTTTTGGTATTGTTGAGTCACATCCCTTTTGTTCCACTTGGGCTGCATTCTTGCCATCTATGTTCTTGCTTTTGGATGGATTGATGACAGTTGTAGGGTCTTCTTTAACTGATGGCTGGACTTCATGTTTTATCTGAGTTAAAACATCAACTCTGTTTGGATATGTGTAGCTGAGTTCTGTATTCTCCACTTTGGCCATACAGTTCTCATTGGTATGTGCTGTTTGCCTTTTCTGTAGATGTTTCTCTTCAGTATTACCCTTTATTTTATCTTCCCTTCTGCTATTTGCCGAGTTTTCTTTCAAAGTTTCATTTGAGCAGTCTTTTGTTTCACTTGCTATCATGTCTTGTTTGTAGAGAAGGGGTTGAGATTCAGCAAAATCTTTATTTTGAGTAAGTACAGCGACTGAGGGAGGCACATGTTTTTCAGCAAATGGTTCGTGGAGTTGTGGTCTAGTATTTATAGAAGAGCTCTCCAGTTGGTGATCAGTCATTTTCTCAGTGACGTTCCCAGACACATTGTTTTGTCTTGACTCTATGGTTGGATTTTCTTGCACATTTTCAAGATGGTTATTCATATCAACTCTAGTTTGATCTTGCTTCACTGGAGTGTTCTGTACTGTACTAACTTCCTCTGAATATGTATGTCCTTTAATTACTTCCAGACCTGAGCTGGGATCACATTTCACTTGCTCTGAATTATTGCACTCTTTTAGATTCATTTGTTCTTGGCTGCTGTTCTTCCTCGGACCATTGTCCATAGATTGTTTTCTTTCCCGCACAGTTACCATTATTCCTGTGATCTGCAAGATGTCATCATCCACTGGGGTCTTGTTCTGACCAAGGAAAAGATTTAGTGAAGGTGCTGAGTCCTCGTGAACTGCTTCATGTTTACTATCAGCCTTCTCTGTTGCCACACACTCTGAGCTTGTTGCTTCGACCAGAGCAGCAGCTTGTGATGGATCCTCTTTCTTTGTGTTGGAATGGTCAGTCTTTACAGGAGGAGTGTCTTTAACTCCTTTCTTCTGTTTTCCGGGGATTTCTCCTGGATTTTCTTCCTGTTTGCGATCGTTGTTCTTCGGTACTTGCTCTTTACTTTGTATTGTTGACTTATTTTCAGATGGATCCTCTTTTTTTCCATTTTCTATCAAGCCTTCATCTGTGCTCATTGTATAACTTCCCATCTTTTCTTCTCTGAGTGCTGTTGGCACATTGTCATCGCTCTGCATTGGTTCTTTGGGGACTTGTTTCAGTAACTGGTCGAGATGACTGGTGGTTGCTGCAGATCTAACAGGTACTGGAGCAGAGCTGGGATGTAATGCAGACTTGACTGTTTCTATCTGTGTTCCTGAAGGCTCTATCTGGTGCTCTAGTGTCATATTACTATGCATTGTGCTTTCATGCTTTTCAGGCACTTCCTCTGATTGTGGCCTCTGTTTTATTTGAATACTCTGACTACCTGCTAATTGCTTTGTAGAATGTTTTGATATAAACCCATCAGGTATAGCCAAACCCTTTTCTTTTATAGCAGAAATCTCTTTTTCAGCATGAGCTTTTATCTTGGAAGTCAGAATCTCTTGTTTGGCCTGAGCTTTCTCTTTACTGGACGATGCTCTGGGAGAGGTGCCATGACATTTAACTAGACCTGCACTGATGTCAGTTGACTTGAAGTTGCCTTCAGGGAGGGGCAGTGTAGCTGAATCAGAATCTCTGTGCTGTGAGATATCAGTGTGTTTCAAGGGGTCACATTTTTCAAACTTTTCAACACTATCGTCCTTCAATGTACCCCGAACAATGTCCCTATCTGCTCTTCTATCTACATTTTTAGGTAAATGATTTTCATCAGATAATTTGAACTCTTTGTAAAACTCACTGTAAACATACCGGCTTTCTGTCAACTCAGGGGGTTTAAAGCTGCCGCCTTCTTCCTTATTTTCTGTGTTAGCTTTCTCAACGTTGCTAGCAGGACTAGAACTGTATTTTGATTTCTCGTTATTTGTTGCCTTAACTGTATCAAGAGATTTAGCTGGTGTTTCATTGGCATTATTTGAAGAAACATTTCCTGCGGCTGACTCTTTGTTTCTGTTTGCAGAAGTGGCGTCAATAAAACCGTATTTCTCTCGAAGATGCTCATACTCGTTAAACCCTCTATTAGCTTGATCTAAATACTGCCCGCTGATAACAACTATGTCTTCCCTTTGTTGATGCATTTGGGTTGCCTGGTCCTTATCTTTATTTTCTTCATTCGTATTTATATCTAACTTTAAAGGAATATCTGTTTTAATCCCATCTTCCTTTCTATGAACTATATTTCTGAACTTTTCCTTTTGCTCTCCACTCATTTTTTCCTTTACTTTAGCCAATTCTGCTTTAGCTTTAGCCAACTCTGTCTTAACGTCCTCAACTTTATCTTGCTCACTTTTGATCTGTTGTGTCACTATTAGTTGTGCTGCATATTCATCCGACTTTTCTTGCATGCTCTTTGTTTTTGTTAGCTCTGCTTTGATCTGTTCCAACTTTGCCTGCTCTGCCTTTCTCTCTTGGGCTTTACTTATCTGTGTTGTAGGTTGGTGTGAATTTAATCGATTCACTTGAACTTCTTCCTCAGCTTTCTCTTGTTTAACATCCTCAACTAGAATGTTGTTTGCTTTGACCTTTTCAGCTTCAACTACCTTCGTCTTCTCTTGTTCTTTAGCTGGTTGCTCTTGTGTGTCCTCTAGTTTTACTTTTTTAAATCTCGTTTGAGCCGCCTGTTCGGTCTTTGCCAGTTCAGTTCTTATGTACTCTTCTTTTAGCCTTTCAGCTTCAGCTTTCTTTACTTCGACCTGCTCATCCCGGTCTTCTCTTAAGTACCCAGCTCCAACTTCCTCTTTAATATTTCTAGGCTCCTTTGGTACCTTCTGTACTCTTGTTTGGTCCGGTTCTTTGAATTCCTCTGGTTGTTTTTCTGTGGGCTGTTCGGTCCGTTCCTTTTTTCTTTTCTCTTCTTCAATATTTCTTGCTTCACCCTGGTTTATTGTCTTGTGGTCTGTTAGTTCTGCTTGGACCGGATCCCCTTTGACTTTCTCTGAACCAGTTTGACCTGCTAAAATTAACCTAGACGTCTCTACTTTAGGCTGCTCCACTTGAGCCCAGTGCTGAGCCTTTGCCAGCGCCGTTTGGGCGTGCTGTGCTTTTATTTGCTCTGCCATGGCCTGTTCAGTCCTAACCTCAACAAACTGTCTGTCTTGTATCTGGTTTGCCATCGTGGGGGCCGAGGCATTGTTAGGGTTTGATAATGATTCTTTCTGCATATTATGTTCAAGCTGTGGATTAGCTTCTATTGGCTGGTGACTTTGCATTCCATAAACCTTTGGAATCGGCGTGTATTGATTTATCTGGCCTTTTTCTTGCGAGACCATACTTTTATCTTTACTAGAATACAATGTGTGTTGGTTTCTGTATTCTTGTTCAGAATATTTGTTATACCTCTGTGTCAAAAAAGTAGCCTTCATTTCATCTTCCTTCATGTTTTTGTTATACTTTTGAGGTATATATTTGTTATTTAAAATTCCTGGTTGCTGTTGTCCACAATATGCAGGTTTTTCAATAGTATCATTACTAAATGGTGCATTTTGTGGCAGTTTGTTTGAAATATTAGTATTAATGAACTCAGCCTTTTTATGATATTTTTTACCAACACCAAAACTCTCTCTAAACTCTATTTTCTCAAATTCCTTAATTATACTTTGCAGATGTTTCCCTCTATATCTGTTGCTTGGTGAATTTTCTTCCTGCTTTACTGCGTCTGCTCTTTGTTGATCCTGTGCATGTTGCTCTTTTTCCATTGAAGCAGGTATCTCTTGTTTCCATGGAGAGATGGCTTTCAGGCTGAAATTTACTGTGCCTTCGCTGTTTGTTTGTCTCCAGCAATCCTGTGAGGACACATTACTGTAATCATGTTTGTTTTCTTTGTGTTTCTGGTATCTATCCACTTGTTCGAGGTCCCTTCCCACTGTTTCATTAAAATGTTGTTCAGCCCTATTTGCCTCACTTAAAAAATATTCTCTTGGTTGATTGTTGTCAGCATTTAGTCTTGGTATTTCTGTCGCTGTATAAGATGGTTTGAACCTTGATGGATCTCCTCCAAGAGTGTCTACATTATTGAGCATGCCTTGCTTATAGGGATTCTTTCCATTAGCGGGCTGATAACTGACATAATGTTCAGGTATGAAGCCAGTGAATCCAGATTGATGAACAATCTGACTTGGCCTCTGATCTTCTTGGTAATCACTTGGCATATATTCTGAACATAGACCTGTATGTGCAGGTTGAGAATTTGGTGTTGTAAACAATCCAGGGCTGTTATACAGGTTTCCGTATTGATGTGATGCAGCATTTGTCCTGCTGGATTCCTCTACCCGGAGAAGTTGTGAGTCTGGATCTGGAAAATCAGGGATGTCTATCACAGTGTCTCTCGGCTCTACAGTAGGGTACCGTTTGTTCTTCTCCAATTTCTCCAATCCTTTAAATTTGGTTGGGCTGTAGGTGCTTTTTACTCTTTTACGGTTGTCTTTGAGATTGAAGAGTAGACTCGTGGCCCTGGTTTTGTAGCTGGACATCCTAACATCAGGAGTGACTCCCCTGCTTTCTGCTCGCACTGGAGGATGCTCCATAGGTTGAGGGGAAATTGCAGACTGCCGGTCCTCTGATGTCTCTTCTTCTGGTTGTGCATGGACTAAAGGTGTGAGCAGCTGGCTGATGTTGAAGGGAGTCGCGCTTGTGTTACTGCTGACAGCATTTGATGCCACTATTTTTGCATTGTTGCATAAAGGATTTAAATTAGTATTGCTACAAAGCGCTCCTTGTTGATTTGCTGTTGTCCCTGTTGCGATATTTTGCTCGGTCATCATTTTTATTTTTTGCTGAAGGGCTTTGACGGAGCTGATGGTGTCCTGAACACGTCGAGACATCTCGCTGGTCGGTGATGCAGTTGATGGCTGTGGCAATGGAAAGCCATTAGTTCCCAGGCACTGCATCCGACTCCCGTTGGGGTAGTGACCCGTCAACTCTGACTCACAGCGTTTCTCAACGGCCGAAGCTTTCTGCAGTATTGTGGATGTTGAGGTGGCGCGTGGAATAGTGGGAGGAACCACAGGCGCCACGGTATTTCTTGGATGCTTGACGAGCCTCTCATCAAACCGATAAGGACCCTGTGGTTGGGCATCCAGTGAAAGCTCCCTGTACATTGGTGTCTCGTACCATTTAGGGAACTCTGAACAGTGCATAAACCCTGAGAATTCAGCTTGTTGGAAGGGAAACCTGTTGTGGGCCCTCCATACCTTAAAGGGACTAAATTCACTGTGCACAAAGAAGTTAGAGTTACAGGTGAACTGCTCAGACATGCTGTGTTTACTGTGGGATGATCTCATAAAAGAGGATGCAGAATTCATGTGAGCCACTCCGGCTATGTCAGAGGAGTAGAAGTTGGTGTCGGGGGATGAGAACGGGCCAGCTGACGGAAAATTACCACTGTTAAAGTTTTGCTGGTACGGCGTAGAGAAGTCAGAAAGTTCCCTTTGGATACTCATCAGAGCTGATTTGTCCCAGCTTGTCTCATCATTCCACTCTCTGAGTTTACCATCCATCCCAGCTCCATCCCAATGTCCCTCAGAGTTAAAAGCTCTGATCAGAGAAGAAACTCTGGAGCGGCTTCTGCGTTGCTGTGTACTTAACTCAGTGGTTCCATTGCCGGGGAAGGAAAACTGTTCTTCCTCCAGAGACTCTTGGAGTTGAGAGGTTTCCGCAAAGGAGTGGGGGGATGTGGCAGAAACCCTCCCTTGTGTCCTTTCTCCATAAACCTCCCACTGTGGATCTCTCTGAATCTCTGCCTCACACATTCTGCCATGGATCCAGTCCTGACCATACGGCTGCATCCTGAGGTCGAAGCTCCCATGCGCAGCGATCCCAAGTTCCTCCCTGTCTTTGTCCTGTCTGTCTTTGTCCTGTCTGTCTCTGTCCTGGCCACTCTGACTAAAGGCCAGCTGTCTGTCTCTCAGGGGGCAAGGAGAAGACGAACAGAGGTCTGAGTCATTATAAACCGCCTCATCTCCAATGCAGAGGCTCTTGAATGCTCTGTCTGTCAGGTTGCTGACCTCACGGTCAGTCTCATCCAGATAGGACCCACCACTCGAGGTGTCGCTGTAGCCTCCATCGCTGTGCTTCCGATGGCCGCCACTCCTACGGCCTGAGCGGCGCTTCTCAACTGAAGTCATAATGAAGGATAGTCAGCAAAGAGCTCTGTCCTCATTTGTTCAGTCATCCAAGCAAACACAGACCTCGAAATGATACACCCTGCCTGTTGCCGGAGCTACAGGAGCCAGAGTGTGGGTCAGGATTTCTAGTATTTCTCTAGTAGCTCCTAAGGCATTGTGCCTTTTAGTTGGCCTTCATCCAAAACAATAAGGAATTTGTTCTTTTCCTACAGGAGAAAAGAAAGCAGAATTAGCCTTGTCCTGGACATTAACTCAAATCATAAGTCATCTTTAAAAAAAAGAGTTTTATAATAGTGTTTGCATGATTTGTGTGATGCATTTCAACTTTGATTCAAAGCTTGAGACCATTTTAAAAGCCGTAACCTGTTTGTTGTTGTGCTTATTTGATGATAGCTGGCCTTCATAAGAAGCTTTTTCCCTTTGCATTAAGCAGCAATGTACTGTATGTGGTTCTCAAAACAGCCCTGCAAATCCTTCTACTCTATCACGATGACCTTCAGAGACATGTTGTGAATGAAACCACACTGTTGCTAGGCACAGTAAGGATAGCCTCACGTGAGTTATTTTGGGGAAGCAGGACACATCCGTACAAACTTAGATTGGGCACTGATACAGAAGCATAGATTTCTTTTGTATGGGATTTTTTTACCACTTTTGGATTAAATGTTTATCGATGGTGGTTTTATAATAACCAGAGATTGTGACTAACTAAGTTAGTTATATGAGTTAGACCATCAAGTTAGACAACTTTCAAGCTGTTTCTTTTTGGGTGTAAGAGTTAAAAACAAATTGTTCGGAGCCGTCGTCTGTGAGTTTACAGTGAACTAATATTAAACCTTTGGCTTTACAAGCAGGTTAGAATATCCTTTAATAGAAGTGCTGCTAAATTTAGAGGTAACATTTGTCATCTAAAATATTTCAATGTTGAATGCTGTTTAAAAATAAAAAATTAAGAACATTTGTGTATTCTGATCTGTAAATCTGAGTGAGTGCTGCCAACTATTTGTCTATGTTGATTCAAGAGCTTCTCCTCGCCGTTTGACACATTGCCAATTAGCTGGTATGTATTGCTTTTAGAGAGCCCTCACAACTGTACTTATGATGAACTGGATTTAAAATGCAAACATGATATGATGTAGATTAGAACATACTTAAAAATAAGCCACATGTTTCAAACCAATGCTCAACATCTCAGTGATAAGATCATGTTTTCCTTCCACACTCGGGCCTTCTCATAGCCTTGTTATTCTTCTGTCGTACTGTGCTTTGAAAACAAAATGTTTGCACATTTAGATGCAACAAGGTAATGTCATGGGTATGTTGTGGTTACAGTAACTGCAGCTGCCACGCAGCCGTCACCTTGCTCAGAATATCCGGTAGTTCGTTAAGATCATCTGACCTGGAGGTCATCCATCTTATATGCATCCACAGAACAACTTCACAGCTTTTTTGAGCAAATAAAATTGATGTAGAAATAAAAGGTGTCATGCAACACCTTTCATTTAAAGCATAAAACAACCACTCATAAGCAAAAATACTTTTGGTTTATAGTAAATTTAAGTATATTCTTTCAATTCACTATAAGCATTGATAATAAGTTGAGGACACAAAGACTCTTTACATGTCTCTTTGTCTCTACCCAAAAGAATCTGCAAATAACCGAAATGTAGCATTGAATAAATCGTGCATAGTTGTGGTAACTGTACCTAACGTCGTCCCTTTTGTGCAACAATGTTGACGTGTCAAACTGTGAGGGTGATTTCTGGTGATTCTCGCTTGTGGCAGGATATTTCTGTCCAGTGGCGAGCCTCCCACTCTAAAACCTGACACCAAAGAGGCCTCACTCACTTTCATAGGGTCTGTCGTCTAAATGAAGACCGAGCCGCGCAAATCTGTCAAATCTGACAACAGAAAGGATATGACTAAATTAGCAGTCAGTGGAATCAAATAAAGTTCAGTCAGTCAAAACCTTTCGTCAGTAAATGTGAATTCTCTAGGAGATTAAAGCAGGGATTTGTTTGTGTTAATTTATTTATCCGCAACAAAAATTAAATTAAATTAAGATGACAGTACATGCATATGTGGAATGTTGAGTTTGACCTTTTCTCAGAGGCTGAATATATATAATTGTTTTAATGTTCCCTCCTTCAACACAAACAACAACATAGCGTAAGCTCTTGTCTTACCTTCCAGTTTTATAGTCCATAATGTGTACCCTATCGTAAACACGTCAACAGGCTTGATGATCTGATCCTGCCCTCTCACCTCACACACGATGTCTAATAACAACCATCCAAAGAAAAAACCTCTGTAGTCCACAGTCAGTTCTTTGAGCATCCGACCCAAGGCAGGCAGCGGGACCCGGGGCTGGAGACCAGACACAAATAGCAAAGTTGTCCCAGAGAGAGTGTCCACCACGAGGGGACAGAATGAGGGCTTGGGCGAGCGTGCAGATCTGTGGGGTCCTTTGGTGTCGAGTGTCAGACGGATGAAACAAACAGCTTCTCAACTATTTATACATTTGGACAGCTAACTGTCGGCTATTGGCAGCTAGTGCTAACCGTCACACGTTGGAAAGTGTTACAACTGGCTGAGGAGGTTATGGGGTCTGAACAGTAGACATTTTAATGTTGTTGTGTTATTATTGTGTGTCGGCGGGTAAGGGAGGGCACTGCAGTTTGGGTGCTGCTCTGGGAGATATAAATAACGAATTTGCCTCGCGCTTGAGAGCCACCTTCTCTGTGGAACAGAACTGACGGGTACTATGTGGAGCGTTAACAAGTGGCTCCTGTTCATCACCAGCTGCTATCATCACTTTAGCATTAAATGAAGCTTTCTGTTGATTACATGACCAGGGCAGATTTATCTATTAATTTCCTTTGAAAGAAGTTTTTCATTTCAAGGTGCTTATCTGAGAGGTTCATTTCAACAAGAGTTTAACACTCACTTATTATAGTTCTTTAATTATGGGATTCTTATATAAGCTGCCTGGCTACAGCCTCAGTAGCCCCAGGAGAAAAGGCCATAAGGCAGAGGAAGGGGAGGAACTGGACCCCCCTATTCCAACCCACTGCTATAATAGGAGATTGCTGGAGCAGATAGTTTCCTGGGATCCTTGGCCGGCCTGGCGGTATGATGGACACACACACATGGGCCTTAATGGAGTCGCACTCCTCCGTGTACACCCACACCAACGCACAAATACGCACAGATGGTTTTGCATACAGCTCACTAAATTTAGGGAAAGGCTGAAGTAATCCCTTTTGAACTAATCTCTTTCCTCCCCTTCAAACAACCTCCAACTCTACCCACATGGAAATCTCATCCACTTTTTCTTCACTCCACACTGGACTCAATCAATAATGTACATGATATTTGGTAAACAAATAAAAAAGATTTGCACAAATAATTTCCAAGAAGTAAGTGCACAACGGCTTTTAGTTTGTTGTTGTTGTTTGTTTGTTTTAAAACTGGTGTTTGGTTACAACAAAAAAAGTGAGAAACGGCACGTACTGGAACCTCAAGGAAACAACGCCTGCTAAAGCGCCCAGTCCTCCTCCAACTCCCTCCTCCTCCTCCTCCTCCTCCTCCTCCTCCTCCTCCTCCTCCTCCTCCTCCTCCTCCTCCTCTGATGTCATTCAAATTAAGATCATTTAAAGCAGTTTAGCATATTTGCTGAAGTTTATGTGAAAACTTGCAGGATGTGTGTCCTTTTGGGGTTATATCCAAATGAAATGGAATAGAATTTGGAAAATAATCTCAAATCTTTGGAATCCTTTAGAAAGTATGTTGACTTCACAATTGTGCCAAAAGATTACATATTTGTATAGTTCTTGAAGATATGTTATTGTTTTATTGAGTTTGACTCCAAACAAGCTATTGAAACAAAATCCTACAAAGTGAAATCAAAACTGTATAAACAGGAGTGTCACGGCATGAAATAAATGGAACCACTGCCTTTAACAAAGACAAATGTTTGATTTTTTTATTTTGGCAGAATTAGGTTGAAAAATATATATTTATAACATTAGACAATATTAGATGAACATACAAATCTCAATATGTAATCTGTCATTCAATAGAAACAATACATACATATGGGAGTCAAGTATGAGTCCCAGAGAGCACTGCTGTAAGAAACAACTAATCATAGAACTTTAAATTAGAAATTAAAAATATGATTAAAATGTTTGCTTTGTATACAGATTTGATTTGGTTATTTTGGAATCTTAATTTTGGACCAATCCAGCGGCTGTAATGAGTTTTGTCTTTTATTCAAGTAAAGAAGCTTTCATTTTCCCTGTAGACTTGTTTGTCTATAGTTAGGAAGGATAGTATAACATTGTTATTCAGAGAATATATTGTTTATTTTAGAATTGAAGCGAGAAAAAACATACAATTAGGTTTCATTCAGACGAAAAGAAAAACAATATCAATTAAAAATATTATCAATATTACAGACATCAAGCGAGCTACAGGCCAGGCTGACGTCACCGGCGTAATTAATCTAGAAGAGGAATTAATAAAGACGTATGAACATACTTTGAATTGTTTGAGTTGCACTCTATTTATATTTGAACTTGAGAGCCACACATAGTTGAGTTATGTTTAATCTGTATTTGTACAAATATTTTTTTAATTTTCCCACAAAGTGTCATGCACAGCTACAGAATTCCTCTCAGATTTAAAAGTTAAATCTAAATGTTGTTGCATGCAAATGTTTGTATTAATTTATTCCGAATGTTTTTACATGAAGTACATTTTTACATATTCACACATTTGAATGTATTTAGACAACATGTTCTACACATCTACAATACTGTTGACTCTATTTGATTCAATACATTTCATCCATGAGAAAATCAGCTTCACAGATCAGCCATCATTTGCAACTTGCTGCTATATCATCTCGTTTTGCTTCTTACTTTTGGGACTTTGACACTCAGCTCTTGTTCAACAAAAACATTTTGATTTGTAAAATATAATTTCCATAAACGTCCTTCAGCAAAATCCTGTTCTCACCGAGGTTTGACGTCAGGGCTGTTTCCTGCTCTCTACGTCCCTCTAGCGGACACACTGGGAACAGGCGTCTAGTTGCATTCGCTCTGTAATGTTTTCATACATCTTTCTGTTTGCATAGTGCGATTCTTCAACTTTGCTTCAACATAGTTGATCGTGAAGCTCCTAAGGAATGTGCGCATTGATCACAAGTGCTGAGGATGCTCTTCCCCGTGCTGAGTAAGGAGGAGCGGAGCTGTGGTTATGTGGCAGACAGCAGAGAGGCGCATTACTTGCTGCATTAAGATATGCTTTGTTTGTATTATCTCCATTCTGAAATGAGCTTAATTGATCCTAATTGATTGGGTTATTGATCAGATCTGTTGCAAGAATGAAAAGCAAAGATGATACTCGAGTGGAGTGATTTTGGCCCTTCAGCGGACCGGCCCTGAACCCACTTTATGTCTGATTTTGTCTGCTTGATCTTTAAATCTTCAAAATAAAGGTGCACCCAATGTCAGACAACATAATTGTATGTGTGTGCCAGTCTTCCTTACGCTCTCTGTGTGCCTTATATTGTCTGGATGAGTGCATGTGCACAACGTTTCCCTGTTTCAGGACATATTTCCCCACATTCCTGCAAAAAATATTTCATTACTGCAACAAAAGAAGCCCATTAACTGCAGTGTAAGAACAGAGTTCAACTGCTGTCCCCCATATGCACCATGTTTGTCTGTTTTTCTGGCCGCTCTCCAGCTAATTTGATATAACAATGCTCAACAAAACCGCCTTGGGACTTTTTTTTGGGTGACAGAAAATTATCAATGATGCCACATGCACAGCTGAATGTCAACACCAACTTGACTTGTTTATGAAATATTAAAGCAGTGAATTATGGGCACCATGCAGAACTTAATGATGATCGGAGTCATTATAACTTTAGCATCCTTTGTTTTGGCTAATGATTAAATTCCACAACTACTGTATTCAATTTTGGAGAGATTGGATGTGTTTTTAGAATCTTTTGTATGAGTTGGCTGGATTTTGTTGTCCATATTGCAACATTTTTGGAAAAAGAGATGTTTTGTAAAATAATATTGGGTTATCATTAGCTGCAATGTCAGGGGGCTTAACATCTTTGCTCCGGAGTTGTCTGGAAGCAAAATCCTTTTATTAGTAGATGATGTTTTTGTTAATAATATTTGTGGCATAAATAGATATAACACCTGCTATTATAATATTATAATACCAAATGTATGAAAAATAGGCCATAATGCTGTTGATTCATTTATTTAAATGGCTGGTGTGTGTTTCTTGCAAGGAAATATTGTGGCCCAGTAAAATAAAAAAATATTTCTAAAATGTGTTAATGTCACAAGAAGGTGCCTCATAGTCAGTGTACGCATCACTTTATTGGAATATTTGTAGGATACTTGGGTTACAACATGCGCACATAATGGTGTGAAGAAAGAGGATGTGAGTCCTCTGCACTCTGTTTACAACCTGGCACGACTTCTGACATTATCTCCCTCTTCTATGTCACCAGGGTGTCGCCTCATCAATTATTGAACTGGTACTTCATGGTAATACATAATTTCTTATCAATTATTCATGATAATGTGTGTGTAGTTTACTTAATTGTGTTATTGACTATCAAAAGTAATTTCCTGAAAATCCTCAAGGACGTAAATTGAATCAGTCCAACTACTGGTTGTGCTCTGGCTTAAGTATTCTCCATCCGATCAGCTGCTCCTTTATTCAACAGCCATCCTAGTGAGGAGAGATATTTAGGAATAATACATCAACGAATATATCGCCGATGATAAACTACCGTGTGAAGAGCCCTGAGGTGATGAGAGATGATATTTTTGAATATGTAAATTCAACATTAATAAATAGCATATATCATGTTTAATGGGGTTTATTAAAAAAATGCTCAGAGAGAGAGAGGAGGAGAAAGAGGAAGTTGGTGATCGTTCCTAAAAGTAAATAAATAATAAGTCACAATCGCTCTCCTCTCACGGCTTCAAGGGAAAACTGATAAATAATGTATCAGAACAGATGGCTGGAGCGCGAGGCAACAGGAGAGGAACATGAGCGACTACATCTTTAATTGTTTTAAAGAACATGTCACAACAGGACTGGTGTGGTTCCTGTCTGCTGGCACTGCAGATGTGCTAACAGAGTGGAAGGGACAACCACCGCTCTGTCTGTCTGTATGTACACATTTACACTAAAAATGGCTGATCAATATTAAAGTGCACTTTCACTTTAAAAATCAAAAGAATAAGAGATTGTTTGAGCCCATACATGACCTGATGGCATAAACATTGTATTGCCAAAATCCTTCAAAGTCCCCACTGTCCTGCCATCAGATCTACACTTACAGTTTACATGCATTAACATTAACAATGTAAGCATTTGTCCTCTTTATGAAAACGAGAGGAACTCTATCAGGATTACTTAAATTCACATTATCAAATAGGATTTAGTTGCACACACGTAGCTATCTTAGTCCATCGCGTAGAGTCCAAGAAATCACCAAGACAGAAATCCAAAACCACACTTGTGCTTTTATGGGGATAACAAGGCCCCACATATTCATTTCTCACAAACAATAATAATTTACTGACAAATAAATATTTAAATGTTTGCATCCATACATTGTGATGTCAATAAAGTATTTCCCAGGCAGGTTTGTGGAGTCAGTCAGTAGTTGTGCTTAGTTGCTCATAGGACCAGAGTAGAGTAGAAGGAGTAATAACAGGCACGATCACACAGATTTAGAGTATCAGTACATCCATGTTTTAGTCCAGCGCTTCACTTCTTCTCCATCGGTTCCTTGGAGCAGTGAGGGTGTTTGTCAGGACTGCTGCCCAGGGCTGGGATCTTGGTGGCCGGGCTGGGACTGGAGCTTTCTCCCCCTCTTCCCACGGCGACGGGCACCTCGATGGCAGGACCCACCGGGGGCCTCCCCATCCCAGCTGCGCCCATGCCGACTCCGGAGAGGAGTCCCACACCGGCGCCGGGCCCGGTCGCCGCACTGAGCAGGTTGGCGGACTGCAGCACAGCCTCCGAGTGCTCACGGGCCTTCATGCGCAGGGCGGCGACGCTGGCCGTGCGGTTGCCCTGACAACCGTACGGCGGCAGGAAGGACAAGCCCATGGGGTCAGAAACACAGCAGGAGCATAAGCCGTTACCTGAAAAGTAACAAAAGGGAGACTTGTGGTGAGAATATTGAGAGCACGATTTCCATCATCATAATCGACATCTCTATTTGACAAATGATGAGAATCATAATATTTACCTTTCAGGGTGGCGACCTGTGACAGAGCCTGGGCATAGGTGGCAGAGTTGAGGAGAGTGCCCGGTATACAAGATGGGAAGAACGGACCACTTGGACCCACCGTCCTATTGATACTGGAGAAAACAGACATACTATATCTTATTATATAGTGAAAAGTAAAACACACAACACAAAATGATGATACTATTAAAACATACATTTCTGGAAATTGTCTTACTTATTTCCTAAATCTGCTTTGTCTGAGGCTTTGATGGCTGCATAATCAATGTAATCGTGTTTATTAGGGACACCCGGCACTCTACACAAATGATCTAGATGGCTGACAGAGTTTTGTCATGGCAGTTCTTGATGGAAAGGATATTGCTTGTTATTTCTTTCCATCATAGAGATCCACCAGTCTGCACATCTGAATACTATAGGATACTGTTTCACAACAATAACAGCAATAATCAATATGTCTTTTCTCACCTCTGCTGCATCTCCAGTGGTTCTTTCTGCTTTCTGTTGTGGTCCACTGGGGACTGAGAGTTGATGCTGTGAGATGGAGGAGTGCCGTCATTCATCTGCTCTTTCCCTCCTTCGGGGTCTGCGCTCCCTCGCTCCGTCTTCCTCCACTTTGCTCTGCGATTCTGAAACCAAACCTGCATGAAAAAAAAATGAAAGGGAAGTCAATTAAATTAAATCACCAATTAAAACTAAAGAATGACTGTATTTCCTGACACATTCGCAGTTTGCATCCATTTATTAAATTTATTGAATGCAGCTTTTAAACCATGGCAAATTGATTTTTTACCAATGTCTTAATTTATTTTGCATATTATTTTGGTTTAGCATAGACAAGCAAACTTAAAGCATAGTTTACAGAATATATTTGTATATCTTGTTAACCGGTCTAGCAAAGTTAAACAAAAATGATCACTTTACTTTTAAGAAGGGTTTGAATGTGTCTTATAGAGCGCTCCAATTTTCCATGCACAGTCCTCAACTTATCACAAATATTTCCCCACACAGCTGAAAACATATAGTCAAGTTGTGGTATCTTAATCAAATGAAGGTCACTGCATATAACAACATTTAATTGAGCAATTTTTCATTATCATATTTTAATGACTTCCCACTGACAGTTGTGCTGCCCGAGAGAGAGGCAGCTATGATGAAGTCGTTTATTTCCCTATTTAGTGATTGTTTGACAACATCAGATTCGATTAGGACTTGGTTCTAGCCGGCATTAATCATGATGTGTGAATGGAGGTTAGAGTCGGTGTGCATGTGCTCCGCAGCCCTCCTATTGTACCAGAGATGTCAACAGCCAAACAAAACACGTGCAGTCATTCAGCGTAAAGAAAGGACAACATGTTGGTGGCAGGACAACAATACAACCGATGGACTTATCTCACCCCTGCACCTTCCAGCTAAAAGTCGCGCCCCCTCCCCCCCCCCCCACCCCTCCACACACACACACACACACACACACACACACACACACACACACACACATCTCTCTGAATGGGCTATAATTGCTCCATTAATCTCAATTTGCAGCATGCTCTTAATGCAGGGGAGGCCCATTGACACTTTACAAAAAGGGGGGCAATATTACTACAACAGAAAGGAAATTTATTTTCTAATAATAATGTAAGTTTAATATCCCTGCATAGTGCGGTGGATTCATGTTCAGATTTAATAATAGGAATGTGGTAATCGGATTAGATGGTGAATAATTTGTTTACAATCCCTAATTTACAGCGCTGGATTCCATTATAAACCCCGCCATTGGGTTTAAGCGATAGTAAGATGACCCTGGGGAACAAAAGGCAAACTATTATATTTCCCACAATTAGATCTGTGCGCACAACAAAACCCAAAAGCAAATCGGGAATGCAGGAAATTACATACAGGACACATAACTTAATTACATCTGGCCAAGTTTAAAACCGCGCATATGTGCAGGGCAGGACCGGAATATAAATTGCCAAATTTAAGGTGCGTTTGTGTGTTTTTTGGGGGGTGTGTTTGTGCTTTAAAACGTGTGCGTGTGCGTGCGTGTGTGTGGTGCGTGGAAACGAGAGAGGGAGGGAGGGGGGGGGGGGTAGTTTTGGAGGCTTCATGATGTGCCCTCTTTTAAAGCACGTATCGCTTCCTGTCTGCGTATAAATGGAAAAGGAACTGATGATGTATTCCTTCCTACCTTTGAGATGCGGACAAATTAGCGAGGAACATTATCGCTGGTTAATTATGAATGACCGATTAATCAAGCTAATCTAATATTCACCATTATGTTGATGTTATTAAAGTGCATCACCGAAATGACAGAGTGGCTTAATTTACCCTCTCTTACATGGTCAAACGTGCCCGGGACACATGACGCGGCTGCAGCCTTACCTGCACCCTGGCCTCGGTCAGGTTGATCTTCATGGCCAGCTCCTCCCGGGTAAACACGTCCGGGTAGTGCGTCTGGGCGAACACGGCCTCCAAAGCCTCCAGCTGCGTGGACGCAAAACATCAGTCAACGCGTAAAATAAGTGGCATTTGATGTATTTACACATTTGACTCGTTTAGGCTTTTCTTGTCTTCTTGTTTTCTCCTCCTTAATATCATCATCGGATCTACAGAGTAATATAATAAACAAATAAAGTGGCAAACAATTAGCCTTTAGTATTTGCCTAAAATATAATTTGCTGAATGCACTGAGAGGGCAATTTACATGTCGGGGCTATGCGATCTTTTAAAGGACATGGTAATTTATAGAGGTTTTCTAATATTTTATTTTTTATTTCCATATATGCGAGGCAATCATATATTTTTCTTTTAGGTTGTCATTGCATCAAACCAATTGTAAAACATATTAATTGTGTCCATGATATATCGGGAAAGCACAACTTTCTGCCTAAGTCCTTAATGTAAAAGTATTCATTTCATTTATTCAGTAGTGCCTTCTCCGTTTTGCTTCAAGTGAAGTTCTACTTATTTATTACTCGGGATAAAAAAAATTCCTGCATAATTACCTGTTGCAAAGTAAATGTTGTTCTGTTTCTGCGTTGTTTTCTGCGTAGAAATCCATCATCAAAATCGGCCGGGGCGTGGTTGCCAAAGTTACTTGAATTCACTGGAAAAAAATTAAAATTAGTCAGTCATAAAATGAGGTTTCCAATGTCATGGTTGAATTTAAATCAATGCAGTAAAAATGTTAAATTGTTTTTTTAAAACTCTGTCTAACGAGAAAGAAATGCTGAAATAAATATACATTTTGGCCAAAGCAGACAATATATTTGGCACATGTTGTATATTTCCATTAGTTGCATGAAACATTGATGTTAGGTGTCTGAGGGGAACCATGACGGACCAAGAGCCATGACACCCAGCATCTGTGACCGGGACACAAACCCCTCTGCCCTGGGGCCAAACCACCAGCGCTTCTCACAAAAGCAGCAGATTGACATTGCAGAGGGAAAATAAGACTTAACCCCTCGTATTCAGCTTTACATGTGTGGGAAAGAGACATTTTAGATGTCTATGAACTTGAAGCACCGATTTAAGTTTACATTTTAAAAGATAAAAAATACATGTTCATTTGTTGTGGATATAACTGCAGTATTTAATCTTTTAAGTTTCCCTCGCTTAATAATAACGTTTCCTTTAATAGATCTATGTCTTTTTCATAATTAATTAAAGATCATCATTTGAAAAAACAGAAAGCATATACTCAAGTCTATATTATCGCTCCTAAAAACAACAACAACAACACCAACGCATACTTTGCGCGCGCACGAACGCAGCCGGAACATGACATCAACTTTTCCGACTCTGACATTAAGCTCGCAATTAGAAATAACTTGCAGCTGAAAATCCGCAGAACACGATGCTGTGAAAATGCAGCACATCAAACTCACAAGTGTTGGAGCGACAGCACTCTCCGTCCAGCTGAGGCGGACAGTGGAAGTAAAACATCCTGGCGCGTCTCTGGGCGGCGGAACTGAACCTGGAACAGAGACAAAAGTTTCAGCCCAGAGACTCGTGTCGTCCGCAGCTGGTACCGGGCGATTCACATCTGTGGTGTAACAATGGACACATGTCGTCGTCCCAGGAAGAGGTGTCGCCGTGCGGATGTGAGAGAGCATCCTACCTGCAGTGAGGATGCTGATGTGAGTCACTTCCCGCTCTGGAGAGAAGTGGCTGCTGCACTCCACTGACTTTCTGACTGGGAGTGTCCAGATCTCTCTCTCTCTCTCTCTCTCTCTCTCTCTCTCTCTCTCTCTCTCTCTCTCTCTCTCTCTCTCTCTCTCTCTCTCTCCCGCCCCCCTCCACACACACACACCACTCACATATCTCTCTCTCTCTCTCTCTCTCTCTCTCTCTCTCTCTAGGAGTGTCCAGATGTCTCTATAACTGTATAACTGTCTACAGAGTGTTACGGCTTTCAGCTCGTGTCGCAGAATCTCACGCCTAATTGGTCCTAATCGGATTAACACGGCTTTGTCTCTCTCACCCCCAACCCCTGGTGTGTGTGTGTGTGTGTGTGCGTCTGTGTGTGTGTGTGTGTGTGTGTGCGTGTATATAGGTGTGTATGTGTGTGTGCACGCGTGTGTTAGGAGGAAGACAGAAAGAGCTAGATAAACAGGGCGAGAGGGGGAGATATACCCAGGGTGGCAAACGGCAGCTCTGCTATGGTGCCAAAGAAAATTCATCACAAGTGATTGTTATTCCAGAGTCAGGCATATTCCCTAAACATAAACATGCACACATACCCGCTGCACTTTTTATGTGGTTATTTCATATATTAAAAAAAGGAGGATGACTGCTTTTGGGTTTTAGATTGACTGTCGGGTGGGTTAATGGCTCGTCAGGGTGTGTTAGGGGGTCCACTTTACAAGGGGTTGCGCATGTAGAACACTCACAAGGCCAAATTTTTGATTTTGTTCACAGCAAGGGGTCCTGCGATTTATTTCGCTTCCTCAGATAAATGATCTGCTGCGGGACCCTTTCAATTAGTTTTAAAGCGCATCGGGGACGGCAGAGAGCAGACGCCATGCGTCTCTGAGGTGGAGGCAAAATGAGGCTTCGAGAAGCAGCTGAAATTTAGAAGAGGAGTGCGGGATTGGACTAAACCACATAAAGTGCAGAAAATCCCTTCTAATGGCGCGTAATTGGTTCTGTAATATCATTACAGGCGGATAATGGCCAGTTACAGGGCCCCGCGCTATTAAGGGTTTCCCTGGCGTGCAGCGTTTATGTTATTAAAGGGGGAATATAATGATATTTTAGTTATTAAATGCGCGTAATTAATTTATGCACCACTGAAAATAAAGTTGTTATTATGACCTCAGTGAGGTGCGTGGAGAAAATTGAAATCAAATAACGGTTGATAACTTTATCCCAATATTTGGTCTAGACAACTCCGACAAGAGTGTGAGTGTGTTTGTGTGAATGCGCGTGTACACTTCCTGTCAGCGGCTTTCCTCTCCGTCCAGATGAGGCTTAAGTGTCTTAATGAAATTACACTCGTTGGTTAGAAGCAATTGTACACGTTAACTTTCACTGTACAGCCGGTTTGAGTCGCATGTTTACATGATTTCTGCAGCTATCCTTTATGGACTTAATTCCAGTGCCTGTTAGTTGCACACGTGCGCACGCAAATAGAACTCCGTGTTGTTTTTTCCTGGACATTACACTTAAAACATAATCGTTTAACATAATTTTTTTTCTAAACAAATATATTCATATACCACCATTATTCTGGTGAATATGGATTTACAACATAAATTAGATTTGCATGTTAACCTGCATTTAAGAGCTGATCATATTCTTTGAAACAATGATTTTGTTTTACATTGTTTTCTAATTTAATGTCTTCCTATAAACTCAAATCATGTTAAAAGAACCACGAGAGAAAAAAAGAGCCATTGCAGCATTTTATTATAGACAAAAAATGCATCTGGATGTTTACCTTTATAAAATATGGCAGTTAACTTACTTTTGCATTTTGACAATATTTCCACAAATAATACGAGGTAGCTCATTTAAGTTTTTACTGAAATCAGTAAGGAAAATTGGTAATTACAAAATCCACTAAAATCCGTGGAGCCCTATTTACAAAGTGACACACTATTTCCCTATTTTAGAGAAGCATATTACAAAATGTGACGCAAGTCGCTGTCAAATCAACAACACTTTCAGAAGCAAACAACAGAACACATATCACGGAATAAAACATTCACGGGGTTATACAATTTGTAACTTTCAGGCAAAAACAAAACAAGTGAATTCAAGTGTAACCAGGAACTTGAGCTCACTGTAAAATGTGTTAACATGGTCCTGACATAGACCCATTTAAATCTATTGATCAATGGATTTTTGTTAAACAGATGTCTCAATTTGACTCAATATAAAACAAAGAAATGAAAAACAAATAATAGTTTAAAACATGTTTTAAGCTTGAACTTAGTACTCAGTAAGTACTCAGATATGCATCGCAGACCAGGCTTTCCTCCACTTTCATCTGCTCTTCCCTCAGCGGAAGTGCTCCTTCAGTCTCCACACGCCCTCCTGACCAGAAGTCCTCTGGAAGTCACAGATGCTCCTGAGCAGCTCTCTGAAGACGGGCGCCTGCTTCTCGGTCAGCCTCGGCTTGAAATACTCCAGCACTTCCTGGGTGGTGGCCTGTCCGTCCACAGTCGCCTGGAAGGCCATGAAGTTGCGTACATCCACCAACAGCTCGTCATGCTCAGTGGGCGGAGCTGGGGTGGAGCTCCTTCCCGGGGCTTCAGAGTCGTCCTCCTCCTCTTCTGCTTCTTCACTTTGGATGGAGGGTATGCTGAGGTGATTACGGGCTTTAATCTTGGCCAGCAGGGAGGAGGAGGAGAGTGGGGCGACATTAAGGTCACTTTCTGCGCCCTCCCCACTGAAATGAGCTCCTGAACCGGGCTTCGTTGACACAGACTTCTTTACAATAGCAGCATCCTAAAAGAAAGAAATGGATGAATTCACACAGCATGGCGTCACAAATGCAAAATGACACACCGACATTCCGGGCCTCTCTTCTTAATAACACTGCTGTTACCTTGCATTTACTCAAAGAGGGGACCGACTGAGCGGAAGGTGCAACCAGGAGGGAATTATTCTTTTGTCCAAAGCGTTTCCTGAGGGAGCGAACAAACACACATTGAGATGTGTGATTTACACGAGCGCTCTGAACGACGTGTGTGTGTGTGTGTGTCGGTGAGAGACTGCGTACCGTGCCGGTGGAGGAGCGGGTCTGGTAAAGGACCGCCTGCACTGCTGCCGAGAAACCTTCAGCGCTTTGAGAGCATCTCTGGCCACCCTGTTGGCTTCTGCCTCCACGAGGACATAGTCCGGGTTGGAGGACTCCATGATGGTGTCATGCTGCATCACACTGTGGATACCTGAAGAACATAGGAGTCAACTCAGAAGCGTATTCCTTCACAATACTTACAAATAAACCCCATCTGACATGACTGAGGGAGTGTGTGCACAACAAGCCTACCAGATTTCTTGAAGAGCTTTGCCAGGACATAATCATCAGATTTCTTCTCCTTCTCATTGTCTTCGCTCTCTGCGTTCTGAAAGGATCCTTTCTTCACCAAGTGAGAGATGCGGTGGCCTTCACACCGAGAGTCCTTGGAGTGTTTACGCTTCGTGCGTTTGCGTTTGTCCGAGTCCACGGAGTCGCAGTGCTTCCTCTTCTCCCTGTGCTTCTGCGGGCTCCGTAGGGTCACGTCTTTGTCTCGGGGTTGGCGAGCGCCGGATGAATTTTTCACTGCTAGCTTGGCTCTGTTCCAGTCTCTGTTATGTTGTCCTGTATGCTGTGAATCTGCTGAAATACTAGGCTCGATAACGAGGCCATTTTGCTTCGTGCGTTGACCGTCTGCTGGTTTACCCGGAGCGTTCTTCCTGCTCGGGGAAGTGCTTCCATCTCTTAATGCTGGAACGTTTGTGGCTTCATTCTGGTTCGCTAAGGAGTGTTTATGTACGCGACGGCTACGTTTTGCTATGTGTGATGGCATCGGCCTCTGAGGTTTCTTAGGTGCCTTGACATCAGACCCCGTACCTGTATGACAATCAAAACAAAACCCGCTCGGTGAATTCTTCCAAACTAAGTCCATTTTCACACATTTGCCTGAGGGGGCTTCATATCGCCTAATCATTGAACAATAAAAAATGTGTCTCTGGTAAGAACAATACAAATATGCAGACCTGCAAATAGGGCACTGGTCTCTGTTCCCTGGTCTTTATCCGGGTCAGTCAGAGTGAAGAGCTCATAGATGTCGTTAGACTTGAAGAACCGTCGTTGTTTGGGGTCCTTCAGAACACGGTTGGTCAGAAACTGTTTGAAGATTTGTCTGAATCAGAACGGATCAAATATAGAATTAGACACTCCTATGTAATTAGTTATTTTACCTCAGCAGGCAACCCTGATCGTCTGTCACTGTAGAGTAGTTTGGCTGATGGATGAGAGAATCTAGTTAACTGCTCTACTGTAGGTTTCAAAATAGAATCCCTGCAGGTGTTTTAACTTGCTGTTTGAAGGCACTTTACAGACCCTCACCCAACAGAGCAACAGTTTAGAAGTCCTAGATTGGCCGTTTAATAATGCAGGAAAGCTTTTCAATTACTGAGACCTGGGATACTGCGAGTAGTAATACAGCATTGATGTGAGCAATTAGTCATGTCGTTACCAATATTCACGAATGCCTGAAGTCAATGAAACGATAACTGAAACGCAGGACTGCATGAGAAGCGAGCATTAAAGCCAGAGCAGGATATTTTTAAGCCCTCAATTGATTTCATTCTAGGATGCGCATGAAGTGCTAGCAGCCCAACGTAAGAATAAGAACTGCTCTCTGACCTGTGGTAAATCTTCTCCTCAATGGTCCCTGCAGTCAGCAATCTGTAGACCGTCACTTGCTGCTTCTGACCAATCCTCCACGCTCGCTCCCGCGCCTGTGAACAACACAATACAGTCAAACAAATGACTATGGTACTTTATCTGAAACACAGAGTCACGCTTACTGAGGCTTAAAAGAAATGAAGAAACAATTATGAAAAGCGGAAAAAGCCGCAACAGAAAATGTACATCATTTTAAGTTACAAGTATAAAAACAAATAATCAGGATTCAGAAAATAGTGAACCTAGCAAATGTGTTACTTGAACTATTTTGTATTGTGTGTGTGTGTGTGTGTGTGTGTGTGTGTGTGTGTTACCTGTGTGTCGGTACTAGGGTTCCAGTCTGGGTCATAGATTATGACTCTATTGGCTCCAGTCAGATTGACTCCCAGACCTCCGACTTTAGTGGTCAACAAGAAGATAAAAATGGATTTGTTCTGTAAGAAAAAATGGTGGATTAATAAACTACATGTCCACAGTTTTATACTCCTCTTAATAATCATATAAATAATTATATTACCAGATTTTCTAACTGTATTGGAAGACAACAAAACTAAACTCTATTTAAAGAAAATCAAAAAGCTTAATGTTAAACGTGGCAGAATCATTATGTATTAGTTATAATTTCAAAACAAATGTCTTTTGAAGACAGAGACAATAAGGTACATCCAGTCCGAACAACAGATTGTCATCAAGGGTTTCCACCTCAGGGTGTGTAGGTTCTCCTGATGCACCGAGTCCCTCAGGACGGGATTTTCATGGGAAACACTTAAACCCCATTAGGGAGGACTAATCCTTACCTCGTTGTACCGAGCGATGAGGGGCTGTCGGGAAGCTATGGTGGTAGTGCCGTCCATTTTCACGTACGAGTAATTATTCTCCGTCACAAATACCTCCAAGATGTTCAACATCTGGTAATGAGATAAAGACGGCAGAGAGACGGTGAGAAAAGAAAGACGGAGAGAGAAACACGCAGAGCAAAAAAGAAGTTTGGATTATCTCTAAAAGGATTAGAGCAGATTAATATTACATGGACAGAGATACCGACAGGGAGGGTCTCAGGTTCCCTCTGAGGTATAATCTCATTGGTATTGACTGCAACAGCTGGGGCCTCGCTCACATACACTCTGCTGCTCTCTCACACACACAATATGAGAGGCACATATGTTGTAGGTAGACAGCAGCAAATACAGGGACAACATTTACTAAATTACCTGTCTTGCCTATGCATAACTATGTTTAAAAAGTACATTGATACAAACCAGTCTATACAATAATCATTCTATATATATATATTTGTTTTCTGCTTTTTCAGCGGAGTGATTGACAGGTGAATCAGGGAGACGGACAACGTGTTCCTAACCTGTCTAGACTGCGTGAAGAGCAGGACTCTGTGGCCCTGTTTCAACCAGAGTCGCAGCAACGACTCCACGACGATCAGCTTGCCTGAACGTTTCCAAAAGCCAAAGTGCTCCTCTTTAGTTAGCTGCTCGTCTGGAATTCCCTTCAAAATCCGGGGGCCGCCGGAGAGCAGGTCGGGATGGTTACAGATCTTACGCAGCGCTATCAAACCTGAGAATATCTGAAAAGCACCAAGAAAAGAGAACAAAAGTTTTAAAATAAACTGTTTCATTCAATTACACAGAATTGGAGGCAGGTGACAAACCTGGTCCTTCTACAGCGTTGCACCTTTAAACAAATACACACATTTACTTTAGTCTACAGGAATTAGTCACATCATTTATTTACCGACAATAAAGGCTGTGTTTCTTGATGAAGGCCCAACGGCCACTGCATTAGTAATGGTGGTTAATGGACTGAGAGTGACCACTGAATATGTCTATAAGAGCATATGTGTGTGTGTGTGTGTGTGTGTGTGTGTGTGTGTGTGTGAGTGTGTGTGTGTGTGTATACAATCCGCTGTGGTCACCCCTGGCTCGGCAACCCCGTCCATTTGGTCAGTGGTGATAAATGGTTGAGTCTCTCTCTCCAGGGTCTAGCTAATGTGAGAAGAACAACTACACAGCTTCTTTAAGGAGAGCATCTTCAAAAAATACTAAAGTCAAGCTAATAAGGTTTTAACAAAATGTACATGGCAACAGAAAAATGTATTCCACCGATGCCTCTTCAAGGTGTTTTTCTTTAAGCATACATACATCTACACAAATGCCTTTGAGCAAGAGAGGTGAACTGATATTCATCAGTTGGGAGGTTAAATAATGAATAAGGCCAGTCTTATTCCAGGAAGTCTTTTACTTGGCGGAGAGTTTTGCTCTTCTTGTCTTTATAACCGAGATTCAACACCAAGAGCCCAAATTGAAGACGAGTAAAACAAACAGTGAAGCCGTTGTAACTATGAAAGCGAGGCTTACGTGCATCTCCCCTTTTAGCATCTGGTAGACCTCTTTGGAATCCAAGAAGGTCTGGTAGACCTCCCGCTGGTCCTCTGTTAATCTGCAAAACAAAACCTACACAGACACAGAGCAGAGTAAAAGTGTGTAATAAGCAATGAACATCCACTTTAAAACGCTGTGTGAGAGGAGAGAAATTAGATGGAAGCGATGTATTTTTGGAGCCACTGCTGTCCCAAGGGACTGACTTAATGAGCTGAAGTGGACTGAGGAGTCAACCAGCATCAGCCGCATGGACAGACCAGGGACCAGCCACCTAATGAATACCTGCTCCTTTTACTTTACCAGGACTTTATTAGCTGGCTTCACATGACAAGGGCCATGCACATTCATCAAATACTCTTTAGACGTGGCACACACAGTCACACCCAATCAGATGAACACCTCCCCAGTTAAAAGAACCGGGCGTGAGTTCAATACTCACACAGAACAGAGTCAAATGTCCTGTCGTATGATGAATACCTGTTCATTTTTGTCAGGTAAGGACAGGTTGTCCTTGACATCTGCCTTCATCCTTCTGAGCAGGTACGGATTGATGGTGTCCCTCAGCACGCATGCACACTTAAATGCCGTTTGGACCTGAGAGACGACACAAACACTCTGCTTTAAAACAAAAGATTCAGTTCAGCGTGTCAAACATCCACAGTCACACCTGTCAGTGTGGATGTTTCCTGAGGCATGATTGTCCCCGCTCTGCCCTCTCATCACCTCCCGCATGTAGCTGTCCCTCTCAGCAGCACAGGCCATTAAACATTGATCGGAGTGCTGTTGGTCTCGGGGGGACAAAGCCCTCTTCTTTCATCAGCACTATTGGCCAGCTCCATTGGAAACAGAGGGGGGGCTTTGGTCCCACCCTCACCCCGAGGAGCCCCAAAGCAAATGTCCTGCTACACCTCACCCAGAGTCAGTACTTAGGGCCAGTTAGCCTTTTGAACATTAACTCACTGGGGGTCCACAGAGGAATCAAAGACACCCTCTGCAAAGCCGGAGGGAACAATAACATGGTGAGATGCTGGGCTCAGTGGAGGTCAGAGTATAAAAGTTGAAGGAGGGCAGCAGATGATCCAGTGACCTCTGTTGTACAAGCTGCCGAGTGGAGTCAGTGGGGAAGCAAACGCATGTTTCCGTAATGGATCCACATGCTCGTCCAGTTCCCCCCGTCCACACGCGTTTCCACATGCATCTATTTGTACAGACGCATGAACATCAGCCGAGGGCCTCTTTCGCTGTTCGGAGGATTTCGAGAAGAGGATAAGGCAGCAGAGCTTAGCCCTCTCTGACCATTTAATAACATTAATAATTAGTAAAGGTTTTTATTATCGACAGCGGAAGAAGCATCAATAGCCAGCTTAAATAATTAAATCCATACAGTCAGTGGGTTATTAACGATTGAGCACTAATGACAAAGGGCTACAATTTAGCTCACTGACTCCACTTTAGCCTCTCCCTCTCTCCCTCTATCCCTCTCTCACTCACACACTAGGGATGGACCGAAGTTCCTTTGCATGGACCTACATTATCCTGCACTGCACTTAATGGCTCTGTTGCTCCACCATCTCTCCTTCTGACCTGCTATCATCCAGCTTGCTCCAAAATTGTGCCATCAATGTTGTCAAGTGACTCTTTAGCCCTTCATCACTCCCTCCTTCTTATGCTGAGCTTATACATTTATTTATAGGTAGGGCTTTTTAGAATAGTTTCTGAAATTTCACCTGATTATCTCTCCTTTGTTCCATGTTTCACAGAGTTCTAGATGGGACTGTAATATAAATAAGAATTACAATTGTTTGTGTTATGTTATTAAAATGTTTAAACTTTTTTAACCTTTATTTGAAATGAAAATGTCAAAATAAATCAAATTGTACAAATGATCGTTTCTACACTTGGTTTGTGTTTTGATCTTTCATCTGAACCGAGTCTCTCATGGAGTGACATTTCTCAGTAGCCTTCAAAACTGGGGCAAAAACATTAAGGAGCAGAATTCAAACACATCCTAATTTAGCATTTGTGATCATCCAATACCTGCACAGGCGAGGCATTGCTGTATCCTCCCATGGTGATGGGCACAGAGAACTGCTCCATGAAGACAGGCAGTGTCCCAAGTTTGCCGGGGAAGACAAAGTCAAACAGAGACCACAGCTCCTTCAAATTGTTCTGCATGGGAGATCCCGACAGGATGAACCTGTGGGGAGTGCGAAACTAGAGGGAACAAAGAAATAATTTATGTTGTGTATCCAAAAATGGTAGAATGTGTGTGTTATTAACTGTGGCAGTGTCTTGAGACAATACCTGTTTGGAGGCAGTGGTGACTCCAGCGTTTGGGTTCCTGATCTTATGGCCCTCATCCAGTATTATGTAGTGCCAATCGAAGCGCTGCAGCGTTTCTTGCAAATTCCTCACAGCTGAATATGAAGTTATCAGGATACCATGACATGCTGCTATCTCTGGAATAAGCTTTTCCTGAAACAAATACAAAACACATATTCTTTAAAGTAAAATAAAAAAAATGTTGCCAGTGCAATTTGTAACTATCTCTGGCAGCTTAAGCATTGAAGTAGGGCATCCACTTTAATGTGGTTTGAGGAGAGGTGAGGAGGGGAGAAGGTGAGGAGACAATGCTGCAGAACAGACCTCTAGTGCCCCCCAGAGGAAGAAAAGACCCTGTAGAATATTTAATTATGAATCTGAAAATCAAACTCACACAGACACACAATTACCTTGCTGCTGGCGAACGAGCCAGTTTCATGTAGTACAGCCACTCTAAAAGGAGGCCACCAGGTGTGGAACTCCATGACCCACTGGTGCATCACTGTAGCCGGGCACACGATGACCGTCGGACCCAAGCCAACGTATCTGCAACAAACACACGGCGCAGAGATGTTTACTTGCATACCTGCGATTAAGATGGGTAACAAGGGAACTCCAAGTTCATTTCACTTTGGATAACCTCAGCAAATTTCATTAGCAAATTACAGTCATCACTTATATCCCGAATTATAGAAAATAAAGGCCTTTCCCAATAAGTGGAAACAAGCTTTGCTTGCAACTAAAACGTGTGATGCACAAGGGACCTCCAGGAGAGTCCAGGTACAACAATGCAGCAGAATCATCCTTTTATAAAGTCCACCTCCACTGCTCCATACACATGAATGAAGCTGGAAGCTGCACGGACACACGCTCATCTCCTCCGTGAAGATGTACAAGAGCGTCGTCACACAGACACACGCATAAAGACACTAATGGGCTGGTATGAACCTCTGCCTGGTGGAAGCTATTGATACTTGGCCATAATTGAGTTTGCGAGCAATCAATTTGTGGGCGTCTATAGTAGACAAAGTATTGACCATCAGGGAAGCTCCACCTTCCAGAATGCATGCGTGTCGTTTGTGCAGTGAAACTAAATTATCACCACAACTGCGTCCATGTTACCATGGCTGATTTGTCGTGACACACCTGTTTCTACCACACACACACACACACACACACACACACACACACACACACACACACACACACACACACACACACACACACACACACACACATCTCTCTGATGTCTGCAGTAAGAAAGTGAAGAGTCTGATAATTGAAACATGTTTAATAATTCAGATGAACACTCTCAAGCAGATATCCCCCTAATCAAATATTCATACCATACAGACACACAGTCGCTGGCCACAGTTTGGTGTGTGTGTGTGTGTGTGTGTGTGTGTGTGTGTGTGTGTGTGTGTGTGTGTGTGTGTGTGCGAGGGTGTGTGTACCTGTAGTTAGATCCTCTGGTCCTCAGTTTGCTGTAGCTCAGTCCAGCCAGAAAGCAGATGACCTGGATGGTTTTACCCAATCCCATCTCATCCCCCAGGATGCCCCCTGCCTGCTGACAGTGGAGTTCCCACATCCACCGCACACCTGTCTGCTGGTACCTGACAATGTGATAAACACATAAGCAAATAACTAAAAAGACATATGCATGACAGCAACTAATGACATCCATGTGCACATGGTTTAAAACCACAGACTGACACAATTACTTTCCAATGAATGCTCGTGACCTAACGTGAATCAAGTTAACGGTGTCTTGATCAAATGATCTTTGGTTAATCATTACAATTTAAGGAAAATGGTCTTTTAAAGATTTGGGTGTGTAATGGACCAAGACACCCAAGGAAGTCCACATATTTCTTTCATACATTTATTATTCTAGTCATACGCTATGACTTCCTTAAAACATCTGTACATATTTGAGGCAACTCACCATGTTTCAAATTGAACTTACTTGTAAAGTTTTCTCCAGAGGAAACCAGGGACTTTGAAGCCTTCGTCAAATTCTTCATCACTGTCATCTGAAAGCTCCTCCCCCCTCTCTCTCTTTGCCTCCCTCTCTCCAAGACGCTGTCGCTTCCACCTCCTAGTCGGGGAATGAGTACATAATAATTAAGTACATCAAGTGTTCACATGTCTTTCTCTATTTGCTCTACTCTGAAGAGAGGGCCGAGGGCGCTTCAGTCAACACCAGTGAACACAGGCCACTTGCTGAGCTTAAAGTCAAAAAACAAATCCCTGCTTCATCTTTAAGCTGACGTCGTTTGCAGTCAATTCTTCAGTGTCGCTTGACAATATTTTAGTTAAAGCTTCGAGTTAATTAAATAAATGTTGTGATCCAAATCTCTAAACTCGGAGAAAGAGTTCAACATTTAAAATGAATTCAGTTTCATGTTAGATTTCTCCGTCTACAGGTAGAGGACTGGCGATTCCGTTACGCTCGGCCACGCACACTGGGGTCGGTCCAGCGACACGCAGGTATAGACAAGGGAGGGATATGGGATACACCTCTTGCACTAACTGATTGATTTTAACTCTTGCCTACACAGGTGCGTGGATAGCACATGTTTTGAGTTGTTGGTATTTCCCTTGAGGGGGGGAACATCTACAGCAAAAAGGGAAATGTAAAGGAGAACAGTTTTAATGGTGCAGCAGAGAGGGCAGTTAGAGGCACAGTCGTCACGCAGCAAATGAAGATTGATACAGACAATTAGTAGTGCGAGTTCCCCAGAAAGGTGTGAGGTGGAGAGGATAAGAATCCATCTTCATTTGGGCCTGGTCCTGTCACCCTGCCACAAAACTGGTCCTTTAGCTGGGCCTGGGAGACCACACTCTCTAATTAAGTCAAGACTAAGCGTTGGTTCAGTTAATTACACTTTTCTGCCCCCACGCCAACCCCCGCCCAACGACAAATACCGCCCACTCTAATAATATCATTCCTCATATAAGCTAGCCTCGCCATCCACGCCGTGGCTATGCTGTTGAATTGACATTCAATCACTGGAGTGTAGAAAAAGGACACATGCCAACACGATTTATTTGGCAGCTATAAATATGAAATCTCATTAGGGCTGCTCTTCCATTAATTTGAGCATTAGAGAGAGTGAGTGTATAAAACCATGTGCAGCAGGGTAATTAGGCCAGTGTGAGAGAGAGAGAAGAGGAAGAAGAGCAGGGAGTGAATTTGCTTAGTCAAGAAACAGCTGCCAATCTCATCTGGGATTAACTCTCCTCCTGCACTATGGAGCCAGCAGAACGCGACTGCTTCTCGCCTTAAAGGGAATAACAATAGCACATTTTCACAGCTGCAACTGCAAATGTGAATCAAAGTTAAAGGCTCAATCTGGTGTTTGTTGAGCCCGGATGAATGCTTTCTCTTTTGAGGAGGACTTGCTGGTGAAAACTTTTTGCACCTTTGCGTCCAACCATAAATCCAAGAAAGATATCTATTGTTGAGAAATGGTAAACAAATTATAAACCATGGGGTCGACTCAATCAATAATTTAAAAAAGTGTATAGCAACAAGTACATTACTATACCTTATTCGCTGTCTGTAGTACTCCACATCTCCATCATCTTTGTTCTTTTTGTCTTTACCCTTCGCATCCTCCTCTTCATCTGAACTATCAGGGCAGTATTCTTCCTCACTGTCCTCTTTCTTCTTTAATTTCTTCCTCCCTTTCCCTACGCTTTTCTTATTGTATGGTTTCAACTCGTACTCTTCTTCATCATCGTCTCCGAAGCCCTCCTCCATGGCTTCCCTTTCCTCCTGGTCGGGATTAATGCCTTCATCACTGGGCAGGTACTCTGACCCCTCGCTGTCTGTCTCCTCACCCGGAGTGTGACGCTTGCTCTTTGCTTTAGGGAGCCGGGGCTCAACCTTAGGCCGAGCTTTAGGATGGGCCTTCAGAGCTGATATCTGAAGCTTTTGGATGCCCTTCTTCATCTTTTTGTCCTTGGAAACAATTCTATTTATTTTCCCCCTGGCTTTATCAGGGCTGATTCCTGAGCTCCTTTTCTTCTTGAGGAGAGGGACTTTCCTCCTCTCAGTCGCCATCTTGGCCTGGTCCGCCAAGTACATGTCAAAGGCCGAGTTTTCAAGCATCACTTTTCGAGGCTTCTTTTTTTCCTCTTTCTGTGGGATTCGAGTTCCAAAAGGAGTCATGTGACCTTTCCGGATAAGCTCCTCCCATTCGGTCTCCTGAGAAGGCATAAGCATACTGCCCAGTGTTGATGGCCCGGCTTCTGTACAACACACACATTAGGCAGGGTTAGGGTACCGTCAACACTCAGTTGAAATTACTGTCTGTTTGTGTGTGTGTGTGTGTGTGTGTGTGTGTGTGTGTATTTTTAATAGCAGGTCCCCATTGTGTTAGCCGTTTAAAATTGTAATTTGAATTATCTGGAAATAGATTTAACACATTTGTTCACTCACATGTATAGAAGACAATTTGGTGAGAAACAGTGAATGTTAACATAACTGCTTTGTTGACAAGTAAACTCCACAGTGACCCTCTATGTGTGCAACTATATTCACACGTGGATAATAAATACATAAATTCACTATCAGTCATAACCCTCTTTGATGTTGTCGTGGTTTCCATACAGTTCAGGTTCAACTCCACAGCACCTCGGTTACGCAATAGACGTCATGCAGCAACGTGTCGGTATGAATTGTAAATGCAGTCTTTCTGTGTCCTTTTCAGAGAATATTAAAAACATATACATTGACAGCTGTTTGGAAGAATTTAGTTTTGTATCTCACAGTTCTGTTTGCAGAAATGCTTGGTGGTTCTCCAATTACAGTGTACATCTTTCAAAACCGTTGACGTATTTTGATGACATCGGCAGAAGATGTTGCATATATGAACAGCCATCACTTTACTGTACATGTTTAACTCCCCCATAATGTAATCAAGCCGTTGCTTACAATCTTCGATGACAATTCCTTAAACCAGGAATGACACAAAATTGCTTTCTTGGCCACCATAACTGCAGCTGGTTTAATGCGTTGCATTGTTTCCAGTTCTGCTTTGTTTTGTTACAATTTGGGCAAAGCTGAACATGACCCTGGTTTCATATTATACAGAGAAAGCAGGGACCCAGCACTTTCTTTTGCCTTGTTCCTCATCGTTTTCCCATTAGTGAGTGGACCACGCTTTTAGTCAATTGAAAAAGAATCATAGAAAGAAACCTTACCCTCTTCTTCATTATCTTCTGGCAAAAGCTCAGCTTCTACGCGTTGGGTATCCTCTCCTCCCAGAATGGCCTGAAGTCGCTTTTGTTTGGCTTTGACTTTCTTCAGCTGTTTCTCCTGACATCAAAGGTATTTTCATCATTATCACTATCAACTTTACGTTAGTGTAACATTGACATGAAATGAATAACTTTTAAATGTAAGGTTTCTCTTATTTAGTATTTTACCTTATTTTCCTTCTGTCGTTTGACAGATTCGATCTTCCTACTGATATCTTTACTGGAGGCAGCATAGGGGGACAGCTGCTCGATAATCTTGTTGATTTGTTTAAGAGACGCTGTGACGGACCTGAAACACACATCATTAAAAAAAGAGGAAGATGGATCAGCCCCTTAAAGGTTTTATTGTTATTTGTACATTCAAAAACAAATATCTGAAACGTGTAAAATTGACTTCTCTTGTAAAACAATGTTTTTTTGTCATCATTTTACTTAGAGGTCAATAATTACACTGTAAATACATCTGGGAGGAACTGATCTTACTACCACTACTAACTCGTATGATCTTTCAATAAAGGCAGCAGAAAAAAGCATGCATTGCAGAATATTGTTAAGATTTACAAGCACAAAACTCTTGAATTAAAACAACTTTCATATTATTGCAGTTGTGATGCTTTACCTGACGTCATCAAGCACAGAGTGGTATTCCTTCTCAGCCTCAGCTTTAGCAGCAGCCTGATTGGCCTCCTGAATGGCCTCATCCACTTGCTGGAGAACACCTTGCTCAAGGACGTCATGGTCATACACAGCCACGCCAAGGCCCTGCAGTTCATTGGCTCCAGAACTGGCACATGCTGCTTGAATACGCTGTCGATCGATCTGCAGCAAGGCTCCAGACCTCTTACCACCTACACCGCACCACAGACGACAACACATGGAATGACGAGAGAGCCAGGAGTGACTCTTTGTATTTCATCACGAGTCGGTTTCACAGATCAAAGATATTCTTCCCTGCTGTCTTGTGGTGCAAGAGGTGCGTATCTCACCGCTGTTGCCCTCCCCAGGTCCAGTGTTGGCAGGGTAGGCTGCCGCAGCCTCAGAGCCCTGATTGTTTTCAGGGAAAGAGCAGACTGCCGAGCCCCCCGTAGACCCATCCTCATCTGTCCCTCCCGGGGTGAGGGCAGCACTGGCAGGGGTGGAGAGAGAGGAGGGCAGCTGGTCCTCTGACCCGTCCACAGGCATCGTGATGCAGCTGCAGACAGAGGTGGTCAAAGGGCGCGTTCAGATGTCAACATGAGTCATGCCTTTACTTTGATAAAATATATAATATATTTACTCAACATCATTTAAGTTATTGTGGAATGGCGTAATCTTGGATCCTGATGAACTGAATTTAAGCTAAGTGAATTATCCTCAGAAGGCTTTAATGCGATGGCCGTTAATGTATCCAGTGACACATGTACCTGTACCTGCTGTAGGCAAAGAGCACACAGACACGTGAGGTGCTTCGTGTAACAGACACAGAGTGTTGAGTTAGAAACACGTCTCTCACGTCAGCCCATTGTTTACGTGGCTCGGCTATCCCGCTAAGCTCAGGGAGCCGAACATCTTCAACGGTCAGTCGGCTGGAACTAAACTACCAACACACACATTCATACGGCAGGCAGCTCGCGTTACTACAGTTTATGTCCAATTCAGGACATTAGACGGAATAATGACAGAGACGACTTACAAAACCTGCCGTTACACAGTACCGCTGCCTGGGCTTATGGCATGTTGTGTCGCTTCCGATCTCCGTTTCCGGTGCCGGTCGGAGTGCCGGCTGCTCAACGAGTAACCTGCTGGACAGCGCCATCTGCTGGTGCGCCGCCGCACAGCGCGCTGGTCCTCTAGATGGCGCCACGAAACCACTTCTTTTACCAGTCCAATACAAAGGATGTAGGTGAGCCAACTTTTGAAATGTTGTGTTTGTGCATAATCAGCTTCGGAACCAGTTGGATGTAGATGTAAGAGTTGAGAAGAGTATGGGAATTGGTGTGTTGCAATCAGGGTGCAGTCCGGCCAGATGTTGCATGATGTCTGTGGCTATCCAATATGCCATTTACAATCCCAATATATTCCTCTGCAAGGCATCAACTCCTTTTTAATGTTGTTACGTTCCAACATTTGGAAAGCCTGCACTTCATGGTTGTCACAACCATGAACTGTGCCAAGTACTTCAACTCAGATTAAGTTGGTTTCCAATATCGTGCAACAATAAACAAAGGACTTAATTAAAAGATCTTCTCTGCCTCGCATTGTAGTGCCCGAGGAAAGGCCAGCATGTTTTCTTCATAGTGTTGTTTGTGTAAACAGACATATCTATATAGGGATAGATGTTGCAGCCCCCCTTGGCTCAGAAACTGCAGGAATATGGACACACATTTTATTTGCTTAAGTAGTATTGTTTGTTTGTATTGTATTGTTATTGTAGTACTGTTTGCTGTCCTGGCTCCTCAGTGGTGGAACAAGCTCCCCACTGACATCAGGACAGCAGAAAGTCTCTACATCTTCCGCTGGAAACTGAAAACGCACCTTTTTCGACTATATCTGGATTAAAACACAGATTTGCACTTTAGTAGCACTTGAATGGCTCTTATTATGGTACTTTTGTAGTTTGACTATGTTGAGGAAATGTTACTTTCTGTATTCTTGTTGTTCTTAGTTTGTACTCTAGGTTGAAATGCACTTCTTGTAAGTCGATTTGGATTAAAGCGTCTGCTAAATGACATGTAATGTAATAATGTAGTAAATGTGGGTCACCTTCAGTGAAACCGCTCCAGAGACACTGGAGGGGAATTTAATTAAGAAAGTACTGGACCTACTGGAGTACTGGAAGTGTGTCAAAGTAAAAAAAAAGGAAGGCCTTTACTTGTAGTTTAATTATAAAACCTGCAATGTGCAGAGGTCTAATTAAGGAGCCAACAGACACAGGGTTTTCTTTGTTGGGTTTTCTTCTGGCTAGTTGGTGCAGACTCACAGATAGGAGTCAGAATAAGTCAAATAAGCTATCAAGCTGTTGATGAATCAACTATGGTGGGACATGAACTGATATATTCACTTGATGTTGTGACTATAGGGTTGAGTTGCAGAGAGGAATGTAAACCTCCCATCTCTCTTCACCCTCACATTTTTAGTTTATTCAAGCAATGCTTGACAACTTTTATCACAGAGGACAAGATACACATGTATGTATATGGCTGTGTTTTCATACATAATAATTTGAGGAATGTTATTTAATAGACCACACCAAGTTCACGGGATTTAGTTCAGCTGTCCATCTTGACTAAATGTGTGTGCTTGTATTCTTGAGACAAATCCTGTTTATTTTTATGTAGGGGTAAGTCGATTTATTGGCTGTAGGAGGGTGGATTGCAAATCCCAGAGGGCGCGGTGGAGTGATGTTAACACTGTGTTCTCTACTGGTTAGCATCCTGACAGTAGAATAACAAGTGGAGCACGATTTAAAGAGAGAACATAATGTGTTTTGTTTTGTCCAAAGCATGGTGGGCTTGCTATTCAGAGACTTTCTGAAGCGTTTCAGATCTACAACATCTTGAGAGAGTTTGTGCGTAAACGGGTAAGTGAGGTAACACCAGATGCTGTAGCACATGTCCACAGGTGCTATGCTATATCATCTCTGTTTGGTAATGGAGTGTGAAGTTGTGTGTCATCCTTTATCTCCTTGCTACGTGTTTTAGTCTCTATGGCCTTCATTAGATGCCTGGAAACTGTCTCAAGGATAACATGTTTTTACAAAGAATTTGGTTAGATTTTTCTTTAATCAAGTTGTATTGCCTCTGATGAACCAATTACTTATAAGGTCTATGATCTAACTCAAAACATGCCATGTCTTGTTACTGCATTTGATTATGGTAAACTGTTTTGGGAGGGTCTTCTCTGACAGATTCCAATGGCAGGTTTTATTCTGACCTTTTTTAATATGTTGATGAATTTCATCCGTATCCTTTTAGACTTTTAACATTAGAATGAAGACATTTTCTTTGACTGGAAAGCTCTTGACTTTTGTGGTGTGTGCCCCAGTAAAAAAAAGTGAACCAAGAATATTTTATGTGGTTATTTCCCCCACTCAAAATTGAGACTATTGTATCCTTTTCAGAGTAGCTGAACTTTTATGTTTGTCAAACCCCACAAACATTCCTCTGCTGAAGGACATTTCGTTTTCCTCTCACGCCATTTCTTATATAGTGGATATACAAACACAGTCATGCATGTAGGCCATACAGCATTTCATGCTTCCATATGTCATATTACACAAATATGCACACACATTGTTAAATCATTGCATTCTTACAGGTGAAGTCTGTTTTGCATGTTATATGGAAACGTGGATTATATTTCGGGTTGAGCGAAAACCTCACGTTTCAAGTGGGGGGGAAAAGAGAACCAGGATGTTTTCTAAAGCCGCAGACTGGCTAATATATAAGTAAAGCATCATTGTGTCCATATCAACGTATATTTAAGCCCTGTTGTACTTTACATGTGTGTGGCCGTAGTGACAGTGCTAATGTCTCCCATGTGTTCCCCTGTCCTGGTTTGTACATGTGTCTCTGTGTCTGATAGTAATTACAGGGCTGGGCTGGGTTCTCATACGGGTGCATCAGACCTCTGCCTCTACTCGAGATGTCTCATGCATCTGTTTGTGATTTCACTTCGCAGCAGGTGTGTGTTTATGTACGTTTGTGCGAACTTAACCACACAGCAACTGTACTACACTATTGCGCCTTCTTGTAAACATCTTGATGAAAATTGGTTTTCGAAGGTGGGCCGTCCAAAATGTTGAGCTCAAGGAAGTCAGTTTAAATCTTTATCCTCCCATAAAAGTTTTAAAGTGATTTCTAGAGTGCACAGTAACACCTGCATGCAAACTGGTTCAAACACATTTTCACATTTGTCTAACTTCTCCAGGCCACGTTGTGTCGATATCGATGCTTTACAGAAAGTTCACACAGAATCGTGTAGTGAGCAGTCCTCAAGCACAGCCGGAACAAACCAGCCCAGGCCGAATCAGGACAGGGCTTGTGTGGTACACAGTGACACGTCACATGAACCCGCTGGAACCACAATGTGGATTCAGTTTACCCTATGTGCACATGGATGTTTATGTGTGTGTGAGTGTGTGTGTGTGTGTGTGTGTGTGTGTGTGTGTGTGTGTGTGTGTGTGTGTGTGTGTGTGTGTGGGTGTGTTTGCGTTTCAGTGTGTGAGCGTTAACTTGGGCATGCATTGCTTTCCAGTGATAAATATTGTCTTTTCTTAGATGTGGCTTGGGGGACTCCTCCAGTCAGTGATAGTTGTAGACCACAAATATTGGATCAGGGCTGTGTTGGTGATATACAGTGGCAGCAGAGCCCTGACACAGAGCAAGGCCTGAAACGTGAGCTGACACATGCAGAGAGCATAGAGTGCACCAAATGTAGGCTGACTAGATTGGTGACTTACACCCCAAATTCATTTTTTTATTTTCACTTTCTACGAGTCTATTTTACAGTGTTGGTTCACACATTATTAAAACACACATACCCAGGGGTCTTCTGTAAAAAAAACAACAGTTTACATGTGAAGTCTGGAAGAAAGAGAATAGATAGGTAAATGTGTTGATTGGGAGAGAAGAGGAATGGGCAACCTTCAGTCAGTCAATCAAATGTTCTCATTCCATCATCATCATCCTCTCCCCCCCCTCCACCTCTCATCTGACTTCTCTCTCTCTCTGCCTCTTGCTGTCAGTGTGATATCTTGATTCTCAGAATAAATTGTAGAAGTGTGTGAAGGTTTTTTCCTTAAACCACACACAAATCAAGACTCAAGGTAAATGAATACTGACAACTTCCATCCCTTGAGTTTGGACCCATATTATTCACTTATTCACTACCACAGTTCAAATATTTTCAAAAGTCAAAAGCAATAATGCTCAGTTTATCTGACTTATTTGGCTGTGAGCTGTGATTGTCCATGCCTTTCAGCACTAAGATTCTCAGATTCTTCACATTTCTATGTGTCGCTACCCTGGGGTGCAAGATAGGTTTGATGATTTTTTTTCCCCACATGGGTTACATTTATAGAGAACATTTGAACGCCTCTATTGTTTGTTGTGTGTTTGTTCTCTGTGTCGAATTAGAAACATGTGCACCGCCATCGGATATGTGCGCCGAACACACATAACCTTAACCAACAGTCTTCTGCACACCAGGGACCTCGCCCACTGGGTAATACGCTTCACTGGGATAATACTGAATACATAATAAACCTCAAATGATAAAACACAACAACAGGAATCAGTGGTGAGGATGTGCTGAACCAAGTAGCACATTGTTGAAGTGATCTTGTGTTTTACTTTTAGAAGGGGACAGGCGATAATACAATTGTTATTTAAAATCTGGGGTGTCTAAGCTTATTTTTTAGGGAAAAGGATGAAAAGATTATGATTGATTCTGTAACAACACTGAATCAAAGTTGGGACCAGAGGGTCAAGGTCAGGAGGACCAGTGAGAGGGACAAAGCTGGGTGACAAAGGTTGATTCAAGCTCCACATGTAAAACTCTCTCTTCCTGTCAGCATCTTGAGACTTACTCTGGATGTTCTGGGAACAGGAAGTAACTCAACAGGTCTTGCCAACTCTACACTTATGATGTACAGTAGGTTGAATCCCTGATAACATAAATAAATCAACAGACATTTTTTTGGGCTGTTTCACAGGAATTTTCTAGTTCGTAGATAATATATTTAGAAAATCCAGCTGCCACACCATTTGTCTTGTATCATAGTTAGGCAACTTTTTAATGGGGTTCATTTATAAATGTACTGCTGTTGGGTGAAAATATGCCCTAACAGTTAAAGTTCATGCATGGAGTTTATCTCATAATGTTTTTTAAAAGAGTACAATGAAAACATTTTAATCATATTGTCTAGTTTTGTCTGTGTTTCTGTGTCTGCTCAAGACAAAACCCAAATGAACCCACATATTAATAAGAAGCAGAGAGCTTTGTGTCTATCTTTCTAGATTTTGGCCTCAAGGCAATCTTTGTCCATCACTCGATCCGTTAGCCTCTCAACACCCAGCTAATTTACACCAGGCCTATTGAGTGCGGGGACGATTGACTGCTCATGCAGTCAGGGTCCTGAACGGTTGATCTACTCCAGGATAGGATCACAGGGTGTTGAGCCAGACAGGGCCCTGTCCCTCATGGCCGAGGAGCTGCGACCAGGCCACCATCTGCTCTGGGAGTCATAAATTATCCCAAGCTTTGTTCACCGCTCACTGCTCTGCTCCTGCCCTTCTGCACACTTGCACTTTATCCAAACCGACTTGGCCCCTGTCCTCACTCAGCATGATTAGAAGCACAACACACGCCAGGAGCACAGAGCCGCAGGGTATGTAGTTGCTGCTTTACTACGATAACAGGAAGGCCGAACTGGCTTCCTGTGTGTCCCTAGTGGACGGAATAGTAGAGACGCCATGCACCTCTCTTCACACTTACAGAATGCTGCCTCTAGTTGTTGTGTAGACAACTGCAGAGTTTTAAAAAATCCATTCCTGGTACTTTTAGTTTGATCTCTAATCATAGAGTAACCAATTGTTGTATCTGCTGTTTGGACCATCTGAAGAAAAAAACCTGAAAAAAACCCTCAGTACCAGATTAGCTAATCTCTTCAATGGACCAAATCAAACATGCTTATGTCTACTGGGACCCACTTCATTCCCCAACTCGAAGTGTTTCCAGCTGCACAAAGATATCATGTGTGGGAGGCAATGAACACATAAAAAGAACCCAGTGCATTAGAAGAATATATGATGTGCTACACCAAATGGTTTGTACAGAACATCATCTGCTTGGATTGTTAATGAGTATTCTCCTCTATTTCTCATAAAGTCCTCTCTACTGCTGTTCGTTCTGGTCTCAAGACTGTCAGCAGTTGGCAAATGTAATGCATGACAAATACACTGAATTAGCCAAGTAAGCACAAAGTCCACTGTGTTAAGACAGGAGAGGACAAGGTTGTGACCATCATGTGACCCGCCATTGTAGAATCTGAGGCAACTGCACACCTCTTGCCAAGAGTGCACAGAACCCGAAGGTAGCAGATTTATGTATCTACACCAAAAACGTATCCAGATAAATGAGGAGTAGTGCTGGGAAAGTGAAAGACCAACTCTGAAGTAGATAAAGTGCCCTGCCTGAGAGCCAAGAGTCTACTAGCCGCTATGCAACGCAATCTGATATCAGCTCTGGGTCAAAGTATCAGCAAAGGAGTCGTATCAGTGAAGAGAAATAAATGCGTTATGTGTTTTACAGGTCAGCAGGGAGCATTCAGACCAGGAAGAGTGAGACGGAATGAAATCTGCTTTTCTGGTCCATCTTATTGTGTCTTTGAGCATCATCTTTGTTCTACCACATCCTCCATATCACCATTCCACGCTTTATTACAAACAAGGGATCCAACATGGGAAGTACAGCTCCCCGCTGTTGCCAACTATGCGCCCTTCCTCTTTTTACCAACAGCTGACCTTCCTTCCTGACGCTCTTCACTCAGCTATGTTGACTTCCTGTATCAGAACTTTTTATTGAAGAAGTGGACAGCAGATCCCCCTCTGAATAAATATGAGCGGTAGAGGTAGAAATCACTTTGCCTTATCAAATCGTTTATTTCAGTTCAGACTATTTGGTTTATGAACTGTTCCATCACATCTTTGCTCAAATGCCTTCCAGTTTGTACATTAAGGGTCCGTTCATGTCACCACGTTGATTCTGACTTGTGTTAGTGCTAGCTAGTCTGGCTCTGTCCAAAGTAAAACAATTAATGCCACGCCCTCTTTAAACATACTTTACATCTTCAATCCATACACAAACAGAAACGTAAAGTTGGCAATTTGTTGCTTTATGAGAAGTTGTGTAGGCCTATCGTAACTTAGTATTGTTAAACAACACCAGGGTGCACCTACGCTAGGCTGGCTGCAGACTGCCTTCTGGCTTCAGTTACATACTCACAAACATGAACAGGGTATCAATCTTCTCATCTAACTATTCCTTTAATTTATTACATTGAACTGTCGACTAGAGCCTTACGGTAACATTGTTCATCAGTGGAGGAAACCCAGGCTTTCCTGTTTACTGGTAGAAATATTTTTTATGTTCCCTCTGTTAAGATTAATTATGTTTTTCGTTGCTTTCTGTCATTTAAGTATCTTCAAAATCCGTTTTTGAGAGCACTGAACTTTCTCTTGTCTGAATTCATGACTCCAGCAGTCATATACTATTTGCTTGCAGTCTAAGTTTAGTAGTGACTTCAGGTCATGCCATTTGTATACTTCTCAGAACAGGCTGTTGTGTTTCCTGTGTCAGGACATGTTTTTATTGTCCAGAATGTGTTTTCCTGCACTGTGTAATATGCCGAGGGGAGCCATGATCCTGATGGAGGTCTTGTTATCTTGCTACATGTTTGTGATGACCAGGGGTCTATGCAGAGTGAACATGGAGGGAAACTCCTCGAACAGAGATATCTGGTGGAAGGGAAAACAGTAAAAGAATGCAACACTTCTTCATTCTCCGTAAACATAAAGATCAGATAACCAGAACTTTTCTACATTACTCTCTTCAGATATTTAACTAATTAAAAAATGTCCTATATGAAATATATTTTTTACATCCTTTTCCATTGATACATTTTCTTTCATATTTCCTGTCGTGGCAGATATGGACTGGACTTACCTGACGTGGTTATCGTGCTAATGTGAATTAGAAAAAGAAGAGGAAATGTTCATTCAGCAAAGTCAACTTTTTTCATTTAAAATAAATAGTAGAACGTTGTCCAAATGTTAACTCGGCTTTAGAGCACAGGTTTCAAATGAGAAGGCGGAGACTTCCTCGGATAGGAACAAGCATATATCAAGCCAAGAACCAAAATAGGGTTGACACACACATTTATCTTAAAATAAGTCTTCAGGCTATTGGCAGTGAGTTAACCATCTTTACATTTATTATTTAAGATTGGTTATCATTCAGAAAAACTGATGTAAATTATAAAACCTTTTTCCAGACAAACCGATCCTGAGAACGACCACCATTATTTAATTATTTATGATCATAATGTTATATTTATTTAGATATGTATACCTTAGTTAACAGAGATGAGAGATAGAGATGATTATGTAATACATGTGATACCGTCAATCTCCAGCCAGATAACCTATGTTCAGAAATGATGACGTGATTTAAGAGTACTATATTTTCAATGATGTCTTCAAAGAGGGCCGGAAGTTTTAAACCAACATTTTGAAGTGAGAAACTATTCAAGCATGCGTCTATTTGTTGCTTGGTTAAGTGGGAAGGATGTGACTGTGAGCAACCACAGATTAATGTGTGCGATTAAGCGAATACCTATTCCAGAACGTCTGTGCTTTGACAGCCCACTTTCAGAAAGTAAATCTTTATTTATTATGACTGCTTGATCTGTTTTGAACAGTTGCACCACATCAACATAACTGTGTGAGGTCTCACCTGTTCATCTAATGCTTTGCTTCACATGGAAATGTGATTGACAATTACCAGTGAAAAGCAGCTGATTTAACATATAACATCTGCTGTTTGGATGCAAAACATGTTTAGTAAGGTAGACTTGGCTCTCAGAAAAATGAAACACAGATGTTTCTTTTTCTTTGTGATCTCATAAATTCTTCTTATCATGTTTGTCAGTTATTAATGGAAAGCAGTTCTCTATAAATGTTGTCGCATTCATGTTCTCATTGCTTCAAAGAGCTGGAACACAGTGTTCATAATGTCCTCCAACACCACTTTCCTCTCTCAAAGCCCTGCCACTGCTTTATGCCCATTGAACCGAAAACGTGTTATACAAAAAATCATTGATGTTTGCGGCAATTAGCTGTGTGTGCGATTTGCTTTCTCACAGAGAGTAAAATGAGAAGATTGATACCACACTCACTATAACCAAATACAAGCTGCCATAGCTTAGCTTAGGACCAAGACTGAAAAGAGGGGGAACAAGTAGGCCTGGTTCTGTCAAAGAGCCTCAAATCTGCTTCTTAGGCTCTAAGATCAAAAATAATTGTTTGTTCAAAAAACACACTGATGGGTAATCTGGTAGAAACTACAGGAAGTTACAACTGCCAGCCAAGAAATAGTTAGCAGTATTTGGAAGGTTGTAATAGACGGTAATGAAAACTACAACGTGATTTCCCAAAAAATTTAATATAGTATCACTTACATATCTTTGACTGTTGTATATCAACACTCACATGTGGGTATACTAAGACAGATATGAAACCATGTCTGCTTTCCCCCCAAAATACCTCTCTCTTGTACGCTGGAGGTTACGTTCAATAGGGCATGAAACACCAAGAGGATCAACAATGACGAGAAAGAAATGTTCACACATGTGAGGAAGCAACAACCTCCTCTTGCTCCCCTCCAGGTATTCTGATTTCCCGTGGCAATGTTGTTGACTCAGCTGGGGTCAGTCAAGTGCTGCTGTTAGAAAGGCCCTTTCATTTGTCCTGCTGTTATCCACCAACAGCTTTTAAACCCTCTTAAGCCCTTCTTTATTATCATTAACACTTACGGAAGGCCACACTCGGCCTTCCTGTCTCTCACTACCCTCTCCCTCGGGTTCCTGCTGCCTCTCTTCAGTTTCCTTTCCCCTCTTATTCTCTCTTTATATTTATAAATTCTATCTTTTTGTTCAAATGCACGATTGTCTGTGTTTTCAGAGGGCCTCTCCTATGAGAGGTTAGAGGTCACTGGGGTTTCAAGGTCATGTATTGCCAATTCTCCCTGAAGGGTTTTGTCCTCCTGAGACTAAACATTTAAACATCCTCTCTAATTCAGACGGTTTGTATCAGCCTCAAGGTTCAAGTGGTGTTTGTGTGCATTTTTAACAAGCCTCCTCGGGCTGAATGCTGATAAGGTTGCAATGTAGTATCATGATAAAATACTTTCCTTGAAATTCTTTTCATGATGTTTTATATCCCACAATTTATATTGATTCTGCAATGTATCAAACTAAAACCTTGATGCATGAACATGTGGCAGGCCACTGGTGCTATTATTGAGTCTCAGACCACAGCTATATGCTCCAAACCCTGCATGAGCCGCCAATACAACAAACTAATTAATATTTGTAAGTGGAGGACTTTTTTTCTGTGACATGATCTAAATGTTTCATGATTTCCCTGAGAAAAAGGATGATATGCATCAAATAGGATTTTAATTCAGAAGATTAAGAAGAAAATGACCTTTCAAAACTATTATTGGTCGAACCAGGGTAGCATCAGTGTCATGTGATCCACTGTGTTTGCTAGTTATCACCTTGGTTTGCTTGGTTGTCTTAATGTCATCACAGTGCATATGTGTTTTACCAGCATCATCCCTTGTGACTAATCATGGACCCCAGCTGTTACCCTGGTGACAACTAATACGGATCCATATAAACAATAAACAATGAACCACCATCTGAAGGTGATGTTCCATTGGATTATGATCAATGGCAGAAAACTGCTGGTGTTCCTTCAGACTTAAACTTTAGTGATAACAGCCACTGTCATTGAGAAAGACAAATAAACATCCACACTAGCAACCCTGCAGCTAGATCTGAAACAGATCCGCCGCCCCCCCCAGAGGTAGAACAACAAACTCAATATCTGTTTTAACAGATACTGAGCTTCCCCGGAGAGCTCATCCCTCTGGGGGCATTGTGAGTCCCGTTCCTGTGCTCTCCACAGTCATAACCACGACTATCAAAGGCTACATGACGAGTTAGCACCATACAACACACACGGACAAGTTGCTTTGTAATGTGTCTATAATATGCGACAGCATAGACTTTAAAGATGTGACGGTCATTTCCAGAGCAGTCATTTATATGTTTCAGAAATCAGAGTTCCTTTTGTCCGTCTGGGTCAAGCAGTAAAAGACAATCATTCACAATTCCTCAAATGGTCTTGCTTCAGGAATGTTGAGCTCAGTGTTAGCCATTGAGCTCAACATGATTACACTACATTACATTACTCCCTAGTGATTTGGAGTGTCTCTGTTATGACTAACAAAATGAATTCCACTTCACAGCTTTGTGGAAATATCAACCTCATCTCACAGACATCTTCAGTGCATGGTGCTCGTACAGGTGAAATGACATGAACTTCAGGAACGGTAATATAAATATCTGTTTTGTAATTATAACTAATAATCGAGATCAACAGATAAAACAAATTGATTGTTCGCTAATATTCAGCTGTGTTGACAAAACAGTGTGTTTTGTCAACAGACCAACAATATTCAGTTGACAAAACATAATGAAGATCTGTGTGTAGCTTTATGAGATATCGGCTGATCCACCCTGACAGATAAACTGATTAAATAAAACAAAAACATAACTTTCTCGATGAAGGCGTAAACATTTTCACAGAACATGAGAAACCTAAACGGGTTCCAGTGAGGTCAGTCTCTGTGGGGAAATCTGTCTCTAGCACTTACTTCCAAGTTAGACCTCTACTTCTTTACTCTCCTGTCTATATATGTTGACTGCGGCATAACTGCTTATGTTTTAGTATTGTTTGGTTTAATCCTCACTGCCTGTGCTGGCAGGCTTTGGTAGTGCATCACTGTGAAGCATCAGTGCAAGATCAAACATTGCACTTTTTTCCAAATCTCAGGGTCTGTGGTTCTCAGAGTGGTAAGATGTACCGTCCCACTGCGATGTGCGTGGGTGGATTGGTGCTGCGTATTTCCAACACAAAATGAAACAAAGACATTTTTTGAAAGGTTGCATAAGGATCATTCCAAAACACTGTTCTCCATTTCCCAGAAACACAAACATTTTCATTTTCATTAGTTGTTAACATGATAGCGCACAGCTTTCCTATCTACTGTCATTTAGAAACTACCCTTTGTGAAAGATAAAGGTCAGTGTGAAAACATTTGTTTGCAATTTAATCAGCTTGAGCAGAAGACTAAACATAGACTAGCAGGAATTTAGCTTGAGGGGCATCACAGATCAAATTGTCCAGAGCCAATTACACCAGTTGTGTCTGTGTAAACATTTATTTTAACCGTACAGTAGTGCTCTGTGATGAAAGCATCTCCAATAACACATACAGGCCTCAGTCACTTTGCTTATGCACAAGTGTTCATTTTGTTTGATAAAATCCTAATATTTACACTTGAATAATGAAATGAGACGGCTGCATCTTTTTATAGCCAGGCTCTTGTCAAGGCAGTGTTTGTGTGTTTCTCTACTCTATACTATAATATATCAGTATCGCATTAAATTGATTCAGACATGGTCATGAGGTTCACACTTGCGGTTTTTAAGTGTCTCCACGACTGTTGGATGGATTGTTATGGAATGTCGACAGCAGAATCATAATAAAACTCCCTTGACGTTTCATCTTTTGCTATTATATGGTCAAAATACAAACATATCCTATCCCCTAATTTGTGATTACATACCTGCAAATGAAATTTGCCTTTTTGAAATCAAAATAGGTCATCCACGTGAATAGTGTAGATCCGAAGAGTTTTTGTTTGGGGTGTGGGGTGTGTGTGTGTGTGTGTGTGGGGGGGGGGGGCAGCGTTTCTAAAATTGGAGTGATGCTGTCTGCACGCAATGCGCTGTGCAGCGCTCTCACATCGAGTGGAGTTAAGTTGTAGAGCTTTTGAGACTCTAAAAACTTTATTAGAGGAAGGAACAGACTCATGGACCAGAATCACGGAACAGACTCATGGAACAGACTCATGGACCAGAATCACGGAACAGACTCATGGACCAGAATCACGGAACAGACTCATGGAACAGACTTAAAGTTCAGCAGAGTAAAAAAAAAAGGAAGTTGGTTCATTAATGACTTTAACCATAATGTCAATGTCAAGTTGTTATCACTATTATTATTATCTTAAAATGTTTGCTATTATTATATAGTTTTGCAGTCAGAACAATCACAAGACTGTAGTTATAAATGCTCTGAAGTGTCATCAATCAACGTGGATCTGATGTGCGACAACAACAAAAGTTACCTGCCCCCCCCCCACCACACACACACACACACACACACACACACACACACCTGACTTGGTAGTGCAATCAGGCATAGCCTATCCCTGATGAACAATCACAATGTAGCTGGATTCATTCTGTTTACAATCTTCTGTTTGTGCAATGGCAATTGAAATTGATTTCACATTAATAAGCACTACAGCATAGGCTCTGTACACTGAGAGCTGAGGTAATGAGTTCAGATGAAATAGCACTGAGAGCAATTTGCAGGTCCATCCCAAGGGCTGGAGAGGCAGGATAACATGGATGTAACCTTTAGAGTTTTTCTGGACTGCCGTGTAATTACTGCATGGGACTCCAATAACTGCTTCCATCTCTGGAGTGAAATTACCAGGCCTGAGAAGGTGTGAGATGCTCTTTGACCCCAAAGGAAATTACGCACAATGCAGCCACTCATCTCTCTCTCCCACACACATGCACACACCATTGGTGCACTGTATTTTTCATAAAATGTGGAGGAAAATATCTTTCTATCTCTCTGTTGCATCGGTTTATCCATATACAAATGTCTATTTACTACTTCTACTTATTTCTCTTTTCTCTTAGGACAACTCTTCCGCATTCAAAGTCTAATTCTGAGATTCTGGCTGAAAAGCAGGACAGATGCTCACACCTTGCCCTCGTCCTCCTCATGTCTGTATGACCTACATCTTTTAATTAAACCATTTTCATTCCAGATACTGACATATTTGTAATGTCTTTTTAAAACATTAATGTTGATGAGGCGTTCTTGCCCTATTATTATTATTTATCATTTAAAAATGTTTCTGCATGAATGACAAGGATTTGAATTGCGTGTTCAACGTTTCAGCAAAGTCATCTTCACTGAACGGTTTCGCCCTTTAACGTTCCAGCGCAGGGCATGGTTGGTGACAAACTTATACAATACAATCTGTCAGTACTTTTTTTTTACATACACATGGAAAAGCCTTTTCAATAGTTTTTTTTTTTGTTATAAGTTTTGTTTTGAAAAATATTAACCACAGCTTTCACTTTCGTGTCCGTGTTATTGTGTTTTAAATTTCACCCAAGACATGTTGACAAGCCATTTTCTTATTAAGTATTGATCGTTGAACGCAAGTAATAAAAACCCCGCAGGGGATCTGTGGCTCAAATGAACAATTGTGTATTGAGCTAATCATCAACAGCGGGTGCCGTTTTGTCACAGTGATTTTCATAAGGCTCAATGAAAGTCAGACTGCTAAGAGAGAACGCTGCGTGCCCATGCATGTATTTATGTCAGGAAATAGGGTTCTCAATGTTGGTAGCCTGGGATTGTTTCTGTTAGTGGCCTGTAGAAGCTGCAGTGAGTGTGTGGAAGACGAGTGTGGCTGGCTGCTTGGTAGTTTCACTGAGAACATTTAGTGAGAACGTTACTTCACGTGGGGGGAGATAAAAGGCAGAAGAGTTGCAGTTTTAGCTGAACCAGATTTTTTTTTTTCATTTAGCTAAATGTATTTAAAATCGTGCATCAGATTATAGCATCAAGTTAGAAGAATAGAATATAGTTAAATAGTCGACATTATGGGACAGACACTGGTGCATGCCGGCAGTGGCCTGTGACTGTCTAGTGTCAGCCGGTACGATAGCAAACTGTCAGTAGATTCATACTTTACATCTATTTGTTCTGTAAGCATTATTGGATGATTCTCCGGAGCATTTTCAGCTTTTACAACCAGCACTGCACTGCTTGACGAAGTACACTCATTGCTACGGCTTCTCTAGCTGTGGTTTGTAACCGAACACTAAAGAATGGACAGCGCAGCTCATTTTAATTGAATGTAACAGTTTGAGTTGGAGGAGAAACAGAATCACAGTTTAACCTCATGTTGCAGGTGGAGAGACATCTTTAGTTACACCCAGAGAACGGGAATTTAAATGTTGGCTGCTTTGCAGCTCGGTAAAGCTGAGGGATCAGTGTGTGAGTATGTGAGAGGGAGTAAATGTAAAAGGTTATTTGATGCCAGCATTAATACGCCATAACTCGTGAAATGTGAACCTAAAGCTGGATCCTTGCTTTGTGTTTTGTGTCAAACCAAACAGTTCTTCTTTAGGAATATTTTATTTTTAATCATAGTTGTTAGAGGACCAATTTTCAAAGAATCGTTTTCCCGCTGTGATCATCCAAAGTCAATGTAAAACTAACATTAAAATAATTTAATATTTTTTAACTTTATTTTCATACTATAATACTTGTAATATCTTAAACTATCTTTGCATCTTCTTGTTTTGTTCTGTTCAACATATTTCATGCAAAATATTTAAAGCACTGAAATTAATTCAAATTATTTGTGAGTGACACAAATCCGAAAGTAGCCTTCAGAAAAAATAACTATAGTTATTTCAAATGTAAAACGGAGAAAATATGCATGCACAAATTCTTGTTTTACGTATTAACATCCTCTTGGTTGTATCAATTAAATCAGTCTCTTTACTAATTAGTTATGTTCCAGGCGAAGTTTCGCCAGCTTGTGAAAAACATACCATCTGCGGCAGCTTTTTTGCTGCTACGGGTTTTGTATTATCTTTCAGCTTGTCTCTTTCCATTTTTTTTCATTGCATCCATGGTTCTGTTCAGTCTCTGGCCAATGTACACAGACCTGTTATTTGGGAGAATAAATAGACATATTTATTTTTGAGGAGGCAGTGTTACACTGTACTTGAGATTAGTCCTGTAGCAACAGTGAGAAGATGTGTCCTGATTTATGAGCTTCTATAAATGGCCAAAGAAAGGAAAACACGTCTCTGCAGTGTCTTCAAGACAAGAGCCATGCCAGATTTGTCTCGCGTCCAGCTTGGCCAGCACAGCCCTGTTGTGATACAGCTCAGATGCTCCACTGAACTTGGACACCATCTTCATGAGCTGTACAACCTGGGCTTGTCACAGGAACACCCACTGGAATGAATACACATGCTGCGATTATTTATTTTCGATTGGACTAAATTGAATTTGTGATGGTTATGAAGTAAATTATTAGTATTATTCTAAAATAGTTCCTTTCTATTAGCATGCAGTAGCCAAACACTGTTCCCTTGTACTGGATCTCCTTCATGTATCACAGAATTCATACCAGATTGATAGAGAATTCCTTTCGTCTGGGTTTTAGAAAGCCTTTGTTCTAGTTTCTTTGAAGTGTTTTACTTAACTGCAACAGACAACTGGTTTGTCTGTGTGCTGCGTTCTCCAATAACAATATGTGATTTCACAAAGGCTTTATTAAGTGGACACAATGGACCAATACTAAGTGGATGGTCTTACAACTTGAGAACTTTAGCTCAGGTCTTTCTTAGTGTGATATGATGTCCTGCAAACTGAGACAAAGGCTATAGAAAGGCAGGTTGGGAAACACCAGAGAGAAGCTGGAGCTGTGTGATGAGATCATCGTGAGTTTAGGGTTTTGGTCCTTCAGACAGAGCAGGCAAGGATTTACTGGGCTGGCTCAGTTTGAATAACGACTGGCCTCAGATATAAATGAGTGGAATACTAACTTTTAAACAGTTAGTGACACTGCTGCTCTGGCCCAGGAGTATTATGAATTATTAAAGGCTGATTGTCCAACAATAAATTTGATCTTCTTTGCTCTGATGATACTTCCACGCTGTCTTTCTCATCTCAAAAATAATTTTCCTGGGATTTCACAAACACAACTGTCACATTAAATAATCATTTAATGATGGACACGACAGACAAATAAAATCTCTCCAAAACGGACCTTTATTCTAACCAATGTATACATACCTGGTGTAAGTGCATCCATCACTATGTAAGCTCTTTTGTGGAACATACGGAGCTTTCTTTGTGACTGTCCCATGTCACAATATTTGGGGGAAATGTGCTCTTTACATGTTCTTTGAAAGTATGTGTCAAATATATAATTAGATAAAACCAACACAAATAACTGCATAATAAAAAATAAAGACAATCCCAATTGTTTCTTTTGAGATCATGCATATCAAAATGCTTATCAGATATAGTGTGGGTGAAATGAAGGTATGAGGCATCAGACCTCCTTCCGTCTGTTGCATCTGCACAGCGTGCTCAGGCTCTGAGTCACACTGCTGCCCAACAGAAGGCGCTCTGTAGTGATCTGTGCTATTGGAGATGATTGGAATACAGAACATTGGTTTCATCGCCAAATAATGGGATAATTGTTTCGTTCTTCTTATGGTTGGTCACATCTTTGATGGTCTTAGTTATTCAATCTTTTTGGGTGTCACTCAGAACTGCATATGGGAAGACATTAATCACAGCATTCATGGAGGCACCCGGGTCGATCAACCAACTAGGATGTGGGTGATAATACTAAAAGGAATGGGGATGGAGCGAAGCTGTGTGTGTGATATGATGTGAGGCTTAACATTGGTGGAGCGTTAGCATCACTGGGCCCCGCGGACTGAGACCTCCTACGTCCCCTGAGTGTGTGAATCCTTTGTGTTTCATCCGTACCTAAATGACATAGTCTGCTGTGTTTCTCCTGAGTTGGAAAACAGAATCTCAGTGAAGGAATTTGGATGTGGAGGGAAGGCCCCCATCTCCATGCAAACATCTGTGTGAAGACGGATGGTGTTATGGACTCATAACCTCAACAATATTAGCACATGAAAGGTAGAGTGACTACAGGAGGGCTATTTTAACCGCTCATAGGGGCCCCTCAATTAGCCTCCCATTCATTCTCAAACACACATCCCGCTATTATTACAAAATGCATGTTGGTCACTTTCACCGCCATCGCAGTGACTAACTCTTCTGAGACAATCAGCTGAGTAATTTTGTCATAATGGTGATTAATGTGCTGGCGGGTCACTGGCAGTGTTAAGGCAATTAACAACACTCAGTGCCTCCTTTCGTATAATCAACAAGTAATTTACAAATCATTACTTGAGTTTTTTCAGAGCAAGAGTGTGCACTCGTGGAAATGTGCTACGGGTCATCTGACACAAGAACAGCTATGACTCTCCTAATGTCTCCCTTGGGGAGAGTGATTTTGGTGCACATGATGCCCCAGGGCAGTGGCCTGGTCTGGGACATGGGGGGTAAATAACAACAGAAGGGGGGAGCTGTGGTTGAGAGAGAGCAGGAGCTGCGGATACAGCTGTCTCTATATTGAACTCTTTCAGAGTCTAAAGCTGGGTGACAAGTAATTTGTAAAAAACAAAGATCAATCCCACATGACAGCCAAGTGTCTGCCCGCTGTGGCTGACCCTGCGCTCTGAGCTCAGTGTCGACGGGGTCGAAACAGAACATTTTACGTTTTACGTTGGGAGATCAAATGTGAGTGCAAATATATTCCATTCACTTTTATCAACAATAGCCTTCCTAAAAGCTACAGAATGTTAATGTCCAAGAGTTCAGCAGAACAACACACATGCATCATTTCATAAACATGTCTTTATGTGTGCTGTAGCAGTTGCTTTCGGGAAGGAAGTCAGTCCAAAGGACCTGCTGAGCAAAGCACATTTTCCTGGAGCACAAGCAAATATAACCAGACGTTCAGTGGACAACAAAGCACAGAAGAGCAACAGATCTGTGTACACTCACATCTTCATCCTGCCAGTTCAAACAATTCAGATCATAGCTGCTGATCGTTTTAATTTCTGAGAAAGATATTATCATTGTTTTTTAGCATTTCGCTCTTCTGGGGTCAAATCACATTAATGAGGAAGTGTCTGCATTTGGACCACCTCATACAATCGACGCAATTTGCATGAACCCTTGACATTACGGGTGGTGACAAACTATAAGGGCTTTTAAATTGCTGTGTTCAGCTGCCAGCATGCCTGGAGGTACGGAGCTAAGTAAAGTTAATGGGTTAGGGTTAGGAAATGACATCACACATGTATACATGTGCATACACACTGCAAACACACCCACACACCCACCCCCACACACACACACACACACACACACACACACACACACACACACACACACCCACACACATGTTAAGCTGACCCCAAGGTTTATTTTACCACCTTGCAGTTTTTATTAACAACTGGTCTGACCGGGGAGAGAAATGTCCATGGGACCTATACTTGAAGTGGCTTTACGTGACCCATGTTACCTTCACAAACACTCACGCGCACGCACACACACACACACTAACACACTAACATTTCATATTTTCATGGTCAGCTTTTCATGATGAATAACCACTAAGTGGTGTTTTATTGGCTTCACATCTGGGAGCCCTTACAGTTGAAGATGGAGGGAACATGTACCGTAAGTTAAATGAGCACATATGGCCCACTCTTCCTTTATTCATGTGTCATGTCTTTCCTTTAACATGACAAATCTTCTGAACAGAGTTTTAAAGGCAATGCTGGATATGGATATCTTCTCCTGTCTCCAACATTCCTGCAGCCTTTGAGTAAGTCAGTTCAGGGCTGGATGAACAGCTCGTACCAAGGTGCTGAGGAGCCTCATGGCATCATCATGTTCAATAACATTTTACAACATTATAAAACTCAGACTTGAATTCAATGAGTTCTGTATTTTAAAAGTTGTTGTATGGATAAAGTTCCCCTTCTCCAAGTGGCAGTGAGTCACAGTTCAGATCTATGTGCTCGTCTCGGTGATGATGAACTTGTGAAAACGTTGCAGTGTTTGTTCAGGCTCTGTGCCCAGTGAGCCTCGAGCCCCGACTTGACGACAGTGGAATATCACTCATGTACATCTGCAAATAAACCTTTAATCATGAAGTCCTGTTACACTTCAGTAAACGTGACTGGCAAAGGTATCAGTGCTTCGACACACCTCATTTACTTTTCCACAGCCTCTTAAATGGAGACTTTGTTTTTGAAACCTCTTTGTATATTTAAATTACCTATTTTGTTAATCAGACTCTTTTTTTATGACTGTGCTTATTTGACAAGAAATGTGACATTTTCAGATTTTTTTCTTAATTTTTTCCCTCTGCATTTACTGCTAAATATAACATGCACATACAATATAACTTAAAGTATACCTAAGGCACCAGTTACACTGCCTGCATGTTTTAACGGGTCCTGTCAGAGATCCAACAATAAGATCTATTACAAACAACTGATTTTAATCGAGGGACATAGCCTATAATTGTGTCCAATCCACAAAGATCTGTGATAATATAGATAACTGTATAATACAATACTGGTAATTGAAGGCGAATGGCGATTTAAAGTTTTTTTTTTTTTTCCTTTTAAATGATGAAGATGTGCCCTTTGAATGATGACATGGGACATGGGACTAGCTGCATAATCTTCAAATTATTGGGGAAGAAAATACTTGCTACCTGCAGTAGCTGCAGTGATATCAGTTCAACACAATCACTTCATACAGGGATTATATCTGATTCACTTCCACTCCAAACTAGCACAGCAGAGCTAAATAAGTGACTAAATCCATGGCGTTATCTCACAAAGTAGTGCTGCTGACTCAGCTTGTATCCCTCTTCAACCAGACTTCAAAGCATATCAGTGAGTAAAGACAAATTGGTTGTGGAGTGGCACTCACTGCTCTTTATCGCTCCGTGATGTTTCAATCAGTCGCTCACTCTCATCACATAAACTACTGTGCTCCGCCTCACATCATTCCCTTTTAACTTCTCCAGAGGGATGTTAAAAGTTCATCTCTTTTTGCTCTAATGTTTTACTAATGGTGGCTTGTTGAGTAGTTAAATAGCTGACAGGATCATTGCCCTTCATTTGAGTAAAGCTGAACATATGTTCACAGATCAAAGTCTTTAGATTTACCCTGTGACCTGCTGGTACAGTAAGATTACAGCAGCTGTGTGTTTTCTCTAGAGCACATTGCTTTACACTGAATATAAAGATGTGAAGAGCTGCTTAACTGGACTGTGTGTATGTGTGCATCAGTGGGTAAAAGGCACATAACATTTAAAGGGAAGCACACATTAAAATAGGCACACAATAAAACTGTCAGCATTACAAAAATGTCCTTTTTGTTTTACTGACCAACACATTTTACAATAACACTTTGGCTGTGTGAGTCAATTGTAAGAATACAGTTCCTTCATTTAAATGGTTAGATTTAATTTTATAAATGCGTACAAAAATGAGTACAAAAATAAAACATTTGTATAATATTAATTGTACATGTGACCAAGATGACATGAGATTAAAATGAATAAATGAATGGATCTCCGGACTTTGACAGTTATACACAGCTGCACATTCAATGAACTAAAAGAAAAATGAATGCAAACCGTATGATTAACATGGAAAAGACAAAAGACAAAATTTAATGATCAAACTTAGTAACTGTTGTTTAAAACATGAATACATCAGGTATAAAGTGCATTGCTATCTGCATAACAGTCATAGGTAGTCACATATATGTACATCTATTTAATCTCAGTTATAGTATACTTGCTCTCAGTATACCATTGTGCTTAACTACTGATGTGGTAACTGTTATAGAAATTGCAGTATATCCTTCTTTAATGGTTGCATGTGTTTATCTTTTTGACTGATTTGTGTGATTGGTGAGAGTCACCATGTGTTCTCAACATCTCTTGTTAAGCGACACAGCATTATGATTCCAGTCAATTTTGACTCGCTGTCAATTAAAACGGGTTTGGGATCCAGATGTTCAGCTTTTCGTTGTCCTGTTCGCCATGTTTGGTACAGAACAGCTCAGGAAATGCTCCGGCTCTTCTGGCATTCTAACTTCCATCACATAACAATGTAATAACAATTTTTACTAGGATCTTTTATACATGTTACACTCAGTCTGGGGGGTAACTGGCAGCCATTTAAATTCCACAGTGCCAATTAACTTGAAACATGAAATACGACTTGGCGAACTCTACGACTGCACGTTTTGAGAAGGGAAACTTTACATTGTTGTCACTAGTGTACAAAAAAAAAAAAAAAATCAGAGAAGACCAAGTTAAGCAGTTAGGGATTAGATATCATCTTTTTTCTATTGTTTCCGTAGATGGCAGGACTCTGATACATACAAGGGGGATGTTAGCTCATGTTTGTTGTGGAGAAAATCCTCCTGCTGACCGTCACCTCTCTTCATTTAACACCATGACCTTTTCCTTAATGACACAGAGGCTTGAGGGTGATGAGTGAACATCTCTGTTAAAAAGTAACTTTTTCTGTTGATGTCCATTAACAAAAAAGTATCTACAATATAGTTAGAAAAACATACACTCACAGATAAAATTGCACTTTGCACTAATAATGTCTACAATCTCTATAAGTGGTGAGGGTGGTGATGGTGAGGATGGCGACAAGGCTGGTGGATTGGTGTTCGCTATGAAGAGTTGTCGGTTCATTTCATGCAAAAGGCCGCAGCGTGGCAGCCGGCCCGGATAAGTGCTGTTCAAAATACCAGATGATCTCATATCACATGTTACATTGCTGCGATATTTCATCTCAGGAGGATTTTGGCAAGAGGTTTTTATTGGCCCTTTTTGGATTTCTTCATCCTGAAAGAAAGAAAAGCCAATGTGATGTAGAACAACATAGACAACAGTTCAAAATCAAAAACTGTTCACACAGTTGATTGCTCACTTCTAAACACCCAAAAAATGATTATACAACACAACTCAACACAACTACAGCTGAATGACAAACATTATTTGTCTCATGTTCATGTGGAGCCAACATGTGGGTGTGAAAATGGAACTCGTCAACACCATATTGAAAATGAACGCGTATTTGTTCAGCCATGATTGGATCCCAGATCACAAAGAGATGGTGCCAAAGATCAGAATGGATTCAGTCCCAGCATTATCTCACAAAAATAGCTCATTCAAGTTTACAGGACCAACATGTCTTGACCCACAATCAAGAGCATAACATGTTGGTCACGTGAAGTTGAATGTATGTGTGCATTTAGTTCCAGATGATTAATCATTCCCTTTTTAGCCCATCAGTCAGTTGGCCATCTTTGACTCCAAATTAAATTACTTGTTGGGTTTTTCTTCCCAAGATTTGATTTTATTTAAATGTTGACTTCATTGCAAGTGACTGAAGAAAACTTGTTTTGAAAAAATCTTATTCCTGAATATGTCATTTTGCCATATGTTGATTTTCAGCATTTGCAGAGTGGCATACACATACCACAGCACAAATGTTAACAATAGAAACAATTGAACATGGGTGGGAAATGTCATTGTTGACTTTGGAATCATACTCTGTAAATGCTTAGCCACATTTCAACATTATAATGAAAAAGCCAATCAGGGTGTTATTTACCTAACTAAAGAGTAGCATAACACACGCCTCAAGATGGTGTGCCTTCAGACACATTGTTAATAGGTGTGTCCCTCCGGTGTATGTGTAATTGTAAACACATTAGGTCTGATCCATTGCAAATGACCACCGTCTGCTCTCTTCGTGGGCTTTTGTCATGCAGAGGTGTGTTAACACCTTGGCAAGTCAAGGGCTCCACAATCATCCTTAAGACAGACAGTCTGACTGCGGGATTGGGGGCGGGATTTGAGTGTCTGTGTCAGAGGCTGGAGCATCAACATCCTCATCGGGTCAATGATTACAGGAATCATTAGATTTTCTTCCTGTGGAAAGGAAATTCCCTTATTGCATCCCCAAACACCACAGTGTAGTTGGTTTCATCTGACCACTACAGGCGTCCTCGATCCTCAGAAATATATGACTGCGCAGACTTCAGGGTGGCAACGTCATCTCTTCTATAAACTTCATGGTGTTCAGCGTTTTTAAGAAAAGTCTCTCCTTCCTCTGAGCAGGAAAGAGATGCTTGACATTGGAGGTGACTTTAAGCTCTCCCAATCTCAGAGCAACTTAAACATGATTGTAAAATGCAAGTTGTTGCAATAATTTTACAGTGACCAAAATATGAAAATGATGTTTAGGAATTCATCAAATACTTATTAAAGTGCGATATAAGTCCATGTTTGTATTAAACCTCTTGATGATCAGGGATGATCACAGAACAACACTATTATGAGAAGATTAAACATGATTTAAAGTTGACATCTAAGCCAGTGTTTCAGTCTCCACTCCCACTTGGTCATGTACCAACATGTCTCTCACATTCATGGTTTAACATACATTGGGCAATTAGGAAGCTGTCACTCACACAATGATCTATTGATGTGGTTTTGTATTCCTCAATTTAAATTTCTGTAAAATGGAAGTGACTTTTTTCCTGCAGAGTTCTGAGTTACAGGTTGACGTACGACAGCACCATACACACACAATCCATGAAAAACAGTTTGATTTGTTGCAACCTACTTGTTGAAGGCGTTCTTCAGGTACTGCTGCAGCCACCGTATCTCTGGATTCACACACACCTCTTTGTTTGTCTTGAGCTTGGCACTGATCATAAAAAGGAAAAGAGTTCAGTGTTATGCCAAGTATGCCTCAGTTGAAGATGAAAGGGTGAGTTATGCAAACCTGTGACATCAGGTGTCTTGACACATTGTTATGAAACAGACTGAATTACCACTGCCTTGTCGATTTGACACACAGACATCTTCTTCATGGTGGTGACCAATCACTGTTTTACCATCCATCTGATGCTGCAACAGCTGCAGCACATGTGCATTTAGGCAGTTCTCAAATATCATATCCCTTAAGTTTAATATTTCACCCTTGATTGAACTACTTGAATATGTCTTAAAAATGTGAGTACATGGAGATCAATCCGTCAACGCGTGGCTACAGGCTACTTTCTAAATCCAGCATAACCCTGTGGTTATTTACAGCATGGATCAAGGCTGGATCAAGGCTGGATCATGTGTCTCGATACAGGAGATCGTGCCTCCTTTGGCTCACACGTTCGTGTTTTTCCCTCTTGCACCTGCCAATTATATCCCCCCCCACATGTAACTGTTCCTGTCTATTGTACCCAGCCACGTTGTGCTGCTCCACACTTTAATTTGTAAATGATGAGGCCGTAACAAGAAATGAGATCAGGCCCAAAGGTTGGAATTGCAGTAAGGACAAACTGCTGCAATAAAATTAAGAAACAAACCTGATTACAAAACCCCAAAATTATTATTTTCCTGTTAAAAACAAAACTGCATCTAATTTCCATCTCCCTTTTACTTTCCACTTCCTGTGGATGCGTCAGTGGGCCTGTCGTAAATGCTTTCTGTGCATGTGTGTGAAAGCGATTGGCAGAGGGGCGTGTGTGTACACATGCATGCACAACTCTTTTCTCTAACCTGTCGCCTCTCTGAGATTGATGGTGAGAAATGTCCAACAAGGGGGAAAACCTGTCTGACTTTTTAAGACCATGATGGAAAAGTAAAGCAGTAATCTGTGTCTGTGTGAGGGACGGCATTCAAAACCATACTCACATCACTTGAAAGGGGCAGTTTGGCGTGTGGATGAACCTGAGCTCTCGGATGTAGGCTCGTCGGAGGCTGTTGACTGTTGAATGACAGTAGCATCTCTCCACCAGACTTATGGGCTTTGCTAAGAGAGAAGATGGGTATTAGTTACACATTTAAAGGCATTCATGTTTCAAAGAAGGCATATAAATAAGATTGAACATTATCACAACAATTAAAAGAGTTGAAAACGGTTCAGATGACAAGTCTAAATTGAAGCATTCACGCAGAGAAACTAGAAATCTCCAAATATGTGTATATCCATTATCTTTACCCATTTATCTTTGGGTGGCAGGGAGATGCCGACAATATGGACCAACATTTGATCAAAACGATACATTTAAGCTTTAAAAGTGTGTTGTCTCGCCCCCCAGAACACACACATGGTATGAGACATATCAGACCCATAAACACTCAGATCTTTCAGTCACGCACATGTGTGTGTGGTCCTTAAACTTCATGATGGATGCGCATACTCTCCATTGCAATTTTTAGGAAAATTTCACAGTTGATTAATGTGGAAAAATAAATTGCACTGCTTGGTTTTTCATGAACGCTACAGCTTTTGAAGAATGCATGAAGTTATTCAGTAACAGTTGGGTGGAAATGCATTTAGCATTCATGAACGACAAGGTAGAGAAACAATTCTCCCTGCTCATTTCGGTCATGACATGTGCATAGAGTTGCTTTCTGAATGTGAATAATTGCTTCAATAATAATCACACGATCATGAGGAGAATAACAAATGTAACGAGATGAAAAGATATTAAAAGGGAACCTGGGAATCCCAGGCTGGGAAGGTCACAAACAAATGGTAAGAAGCACCGCTATAGATTAAACTCTATGCTAATTGTGTTTTCCACATGATCTCCTGGTATTTCCATGAGAAAAGACGAAACACCTTCAAGTTAGGTGACATGATGTCGCCATTTACCGGCATCGGCTTTGTCTTAGCTGCCTCATTTGCGCGTTAAATGAAAACAAAGAGCAGAACAAATACACACGGTGCTCGGTGATCCGACTGGGAATTCCTTACTCGAGCCACACCAGCAGCCTGTTGGTGATTTACGCGCTGCGGGAAATATGTTGTCCCCACTCCTGAACGAGCATGTATCCATTTAACTCATATGTGTGGAATGGAGATTATATTTATATATCTATATCAAGAGATTGACTTATTCCGGCAACTGTTGCACTTCGATTGTATGTAATTGAATGTTGGTAACGTAATTAAATAGTCGATACTTTGGGTATATATCAATGTGGGACTTTACCACGATAGTTCACTGAAATCCTAATCAGCATACACATTAAATCATAATTGCAAAAGCCTATAATGGTTGTTTATATAATATAATTGAGTATTTTATAAAAATAACAATACTCGTGGCACTGATTTAAACATTCTTCTCCACTGTTACACGTTTTTTAGTTATTTTTAACATAAACAAAACCCTCTATTGGATGCATCCTGGCAAATAATCGTTAACAATCTCTAATAACGTGCAGGTAATCTTCACTTGCAACAAAACAAAAAACATCTAAACAAACCTGAACCGACAACACACACAAATCAGAAAATGATGTCCGTACCTTGTGATGGAGTCGCATACATCACCAACGTGAGCGCAGCCACGACTGCCAACAGCTTCATATCCATTCTGCAATAAAGCCACGGAGACTTGGTCCTGCTCAGAGTAAAATCCAGAGTAGCTGTGACAGACGCCACTGTGCCGGAGTGTTAAATTGGCCATCATTGTCAAGCCAGACAAAAGATAGCTTTACTTCCGGTCTTGTCTACCAAAATAAAAAAAGAAGCAGACGCTTTATCTTAACAATTATTTTTCACGTGATATAGTGTGTCATATTACAACTATGTTTTTATTTATTTAAATGTTGTAAGTATAGCTACCTGATACCTCTCCTTCGCCATGTGTTATAGTGATTGCGAACTCTATTTTCACAAACCTTTTTTTAAATGCTTTTATTTTGTAATTTTGTTTCCTGTTCCATTGGAGTGCAATTGGGTAAATGTGTCCTCCGAATTACGCGCAGCACTTAATAGAAACACGCGCACACACGCACACACGCACACGCGCACACACACCTACACGTGCACACACACGAGTGCACACGTACACAGAGCAGACAAGTCACATTGACACATTATGGAAGATATTCGGCATGAGCAGCAAACTCCAGAAGAAGGTGATATGGTGATCGGTATTTGGTTATTTATTTTTTTTAAATAAATGTGTGTTATCTAGCCTAAAACACAACATTTTCCCACCTGGTGAATACCAAATGCATTTTCTACAGCTTCAAACCCTTATGACTGTTGCTAAAGCTCTAAAAAGAAACCAGATACATTTTCTGTGCATATGTTTGTTTTTGGTCACGGTTTGTCTTTTCATGAACTTCGTCGGCCCAAATTAATTAGAAGCTAAAAGTGTAACTGGAGAGGACTCACTCTAGCATAACATGTTAGGTTACATTGATGGTTCAAATAAATACACAAGAGGAATATAGAAACAACACTCACACACACACGTCCGCCCTTGTGTTTCTCAGTTTAAGTGAACAGTTGTCTTTATACAGCCGACAGAAAATGTCTAATCTGTTTGTGTGCACACAAAAGAGTGCACACTGTTGTGTTTGGTATATTAGTGTATTTAACAAGATACAGATGTGAAGTCAGTTTCCAGACATTTGGTTTCCATCTTCCAAAGAAAAGACTTTGGTGTAGATGTGCGCATGCGTATAGGGAAATGGGAACTTATGTGAAGGTTAATCAAATGCTCTGAGAGCCTCAAACATCAGTGAGCCTGGACTTTTGCTCTGATCACACACTCCAATATTCAAAACCCGAAATACCTTTACAGAATTGTTTTAAAATTGTACAAACAACTGAACTTAATGCAACACCACAATAAAAATATAATCTGAAATAACTTTAGCTGCAGATAACAAACAAACACACACACACACACACACACACACACACACACACAAGCATATGTACACAGACATGTCTACAGAGAATGTGTCTTGCCATATTTGTTATGAATCTCACAGCAACATAATGTGCATAAGTGGTTGTTATTATATTTTCTATTCTTCCTTTTGCCATGTATTGAAAACATGTCCTTTGATCACACAGCTGTGGGAAATCAAACCACTTGCTGGCAGCACATTTTATCATGAAAATGAGTGTAGAAAAGGGCCGTTCAAAGACAATAACTGTGTTTGACTGTAAGCTTGTGATTTACTCTTTAAGCTTGTGATGTAATTGTGATAACTGGAGGATGTGTACTTACATAAGTACACATCCTCCAGTTTATTGAAGTTATCAGCTCAATATATGTCTTATAGGAAATTAAAATAAAGTGTTTTCAAAAACCCTTGCCAATACTAGTGTGCTCATCCTTTCGTGTGTGAGCCATTTTGCTCCACACGGTGTAGTCTGTCTGGGTTTTGGATCTCAAACAGTTGTTATAGAATATAGATGATGCCATGGAGACCGGACAGACAGGTGGGGGTGCAGGGAGCAGAATCAGCTGACATCTGAATGAACACATATTGACTTCTCTCACAGGCCACAAAGACTAACGTCAAGTGTGTTTGTGTGTGTGTGTGTGTGTGTGTGTGTGTGTGTGTGTGTGTGTGTCGGTGTCGGTGTCGGTGTGTGTGTGTGTGTCGGTGTGTGTGTGTGTGTGCATGCACATGTGTTTGAAATTACAAATGAAAAAGCTAGAACAAGCTCAGAGGAAAAGAGTGGTGCATGAAAGTCCAAGTATTTGAGTAAAGGTTCTCTCAGCTTGAGTGAAAGGTGACTTCAGAGGGTCTCAGATCAAAGTGCCTCCATCCCACAGGATGCCTGACATGTCCTAACGATACACACGTTACGCTGGCTACTCCAGTCCTTCCCAAACCGGTGAGTCAGCACAAACAACAGACGTCTGCAGTGTGGTTCACGTAAGCATAAACACAAATGGAAGTAATTAGTTTTGAACACACACACTCACTCCCACTCACTCACTCACTCACACACAAACACACTCACTCACTCACATACCCACACTCACACACACTCACTCTCACACACACACACACACACACACACAGGTTATAAATGGAGGCCAATGTATGACATGTCATGGCCATGGGAGAAGCCAGAGCTCATCCAAATATTTCAACCTTTCTGCCACAATCAGAGAGATGAACTTTTCTCTGTGATGTGAATGGACTGTAAAGTGTGGTTACATAAGCAGATTTGGCAGCAGATCCTCTTGCCAAATGTTCTTTCCTGCTTTAACAAGGTCGGGGGGGTTGCATCTTACAGTACGGATTTATTTTTCCCCACTGAAATTGTTTTAGTTTTTTACCCAAAATGAAATAAGTGTTGAAAGACATGGACATGTTCAGGTATTTTGGGGTGGGATGGAGACTTTAATGAAAATGTGTATTTGCATGATGCTGTCATGTTATTTGAGCATGTTGGACACACTTTAAACATACATTCTACCTGCTATGGTCATCTCACTTTTGGAGCCAGTGTCCAGTATATTCATATGAGCTAACAAGACTCAACAGAGTTATGTGGCCCACCTGTCTTTCTCGGAGGTCCTCACTCCAGGGGTCCATCTCCTGCTCTCTGCACAAGCAATTTTTCTCGTCACTCTCACAGAACAGATTAAGTACTTTTTTGACTGCCAGTATAAATCACCCGTCAGGTTTTTCTCTGAAGGTCCAACGGCTAAGCAGGTGTCCTCAAGGGTTTTTAGAACTTACATTTTTCTTTCAGTCTTCCATGTTTGATCAACTCTTTTTTTTTCTTTTTTCTTGTATCCGTGCCTTTCTTCATTCTGGTTTGTTTTGCTTTACTGGCATGGCATTTAAACATGTGTGATGCCAAAACCAAATCAGTGGATTATGGAGCGAGAGAAGGAAATTCACAACTATCACAATTCATGTCAAAAGCTCCATCCATGTTAAATGTTTTAATTCCATGTTTCTACACTTTTTCATAATTTGATCTTTAAACATGCATGCATGCCTTTATACAGTTTATAGCTCTCATCTACTGTACCCCATCAGTCATTATAACATCTGTCTCAAGGTGATAACACTTTTACAAAGCTGTTTTTTAAAAAGAACACATTACATCAAGCTGTTCAATAACAGTATGTGAATCTGCATGTTTTGGGCGATGAGTTAGTACAAACATGAATCTGTCACATGCCAATAGATTGTTAAACATTCCTCAACTAGTGTTCACTTAAAGAGAGAGACCACGTGACCCAGGGGGCAGGACTATGGATGGCTGAACGTATTATGTTGGAGTAGCCCGTTTCCATAGATCAGACTTTGGTTTGAGAACGTACAGGCAACTGGCCCCAGTGGGGGATCTGCCACTGCTCCATTGAGGCTCTAAGAGGCTGAGGGCCTGCTGGCTGAGCCTTTGTCTGGTTTCCTCGACATCCTCCAGAGAGTCACGAGCCCTGTGCCCTCACACCGCCATATGGACCACCTCAATGGCCTGTCAACAAAGTCTTTAGCCATAGATGTTGAATCAAAGGAGGGGCAATGTGTTGGACAATGGCTTTATAATCACTTGTAGGTTGTAGGAGTAACATGGCATAACTTCTTTTTCTGAACAGAAACCAGATATTTGCTGGGTTTTCTTCTCTCTAGAGTTCCCTCACTGCCCTTGCTAATTGGTGCTAAGATGTCGAGTTAAGTTGTGATCTTCTGCGTTGCCCTTTTTGAAGGGTTGGCAAATTAAACACCATCCATCATGCATCACGAAACAATACTGTCAAATCGAGGCTTTGATCCAATTTTACAAGATCCTGTTCCAACAGCAGAGGAAGTTGATACTTCTTGAGATACACTGAATAACAGTTTACCTTTCTATCCGAACAAATCATGTCTCTTTAGACTATAACGTTTTTTCATGGTTTCAGCTGTGAGTTTATGCCAGAATGAGCCACATGAACTACAGCTGGTCTCGAGCTCGCTGTTAAGGTTGGTGATGGATCCATACCCCCACCACACCTGGTGCTGTCCGGCCACGGGAAGAAAACCCCTCTCAGCTGCTTCTTTAATGTTGTCTGGGGGGACCGAGAAGCAGCTCAGAGACACGTTACAGTTCATAGTAACACTGCTGAATCGACTTTTTGAAGTCAAAACAGATGATATACTGTTCATCATGCAGTCATGGGCTTTGTAATTCAGAGGAATGCGATTGAGGTATATCATCTTGATTCTGAGAGGGAAGTCTGGGTCAGCTTGCTGGGTCAGCATGCTGGGTCTGCTGCCTCCACGACCCGACCCCGGACTAAGCGGATGTGAATGGATGGATGGATCTTGATTCTTTCCTGAAATCTTTTTGGAGTAGGTTTTTTAACCAGTCAAAGCAATCTGTGATGACTCTTACAACATTTACAAAAGATAGGTTATTATATCAAAGATTGGAGCATAAGTTTGCAGAAAATGTGCTGATCTGTAAAGCATATTGGTGTATTTGTGTTCCTTTGCTCCAGTTTCTCAATTGTGCAGCAAACCATGTACCTATGTGTATATAGACATGTTTTATCATGTTGAGTTACTATTTTGCATCTGTACATAAACACACAGTAAATACCAAGACAGATTCACATATGCAAACACACTTTTTCTCACAAGCAAAAACTCCTGAAGTTTATTTTGTCACTGGAACTGAAAACCACAACACAAACAATATGCCTCAAGTTTAAGTCCAAACCACATCCTTGACAAAGACACTGACACACAATCTGTTTCTCCATTCATCCACCCTTTTTTTAACTTATTTGGCTCTTAGATTGGTTAAATCATCCTCAATTCCTCACACAGTATGTTTTTGCCTACCCCATAAACCTGATCCATTTGTGTGATAAAGGGCATAAAGACACATGGAGCCTGTTAATATTTCATTATTCATTCAAGTTATCCACTTTATTGACCCTGTCAGTCATGTGCTGAAACCAGTGAGGACAGCTGAAAAGAACTCACCACAAACATCAACACATACTGTTATATATTTCAGGTTGAAACAAAACACATAACAACTCTTGTTGCTAAATAAAAAACTGAGCTAGTTTCCTTCCAGGGAAAGGCTCTCCCGCCCACGACCTGACTACCCACGATGTGGGGGGTGATACTCGACAGTCAACTCTCCATGACTGACAACATCACTGTGACAACACATTCCTGTAGGTACATGCTGCACAACATCAGGAGGATTCATCCTCTTCTTACTCAGAAGGCGACGCAGGCTCTGGTCCAGGCTCTGGTCATTTTACGCCTAGACTACTGTAACTCCCTCCTGGCTGGTCTACCTGCTAAGGCCATCTGACCTCTGCAGCTCATCCAGAATGCAGCAGCTCGACTGGTATTCAGCCTCCCGAAATTCAACCACAATACTCCGCTCTCTTCACTGGTTACCGGTGGCTGAAGCTATGATATACATGCCTAAAAGGGGGATTTCGTTTATCTGGCAACACTGAGCTCAGTGGACCAATGACTGTTCAGGTGGAACAAGGGAGATACCGTTTCCAAAACGTGTAAGGGGTAAAAACTAGTTTGTGAAAGACCCAGAGTAACGCAAATATCCAACGAAGCAAAATCACGGACGTTTTTGGAAACCCTACCGGACGCTTTTTTGGGTCTCAAAAAGAGGACATGTCCGGGGAAAACCGGACGTCTGGTCACCCTATGTTTACCCCTGATAACAATATCGTTGCATCATCTTATTCCATGTCAAATTCAACCCACAATGAATCCTTTCTCTAATCACCTCTTTTCCAATATCCTCCTATGCTTTGCAAAAATGATCTTGGCTTTTTTTCTGACAGAAGGGAGCAGCAGTCCATATTCATTAATATAACAACAAAATACACATCCAAGTATCCAATTCCATAACAAAATATATAGCTAATAAAATTGAGCAGTGTTATTATTATACTGTGCAGTATGAGGCCATATCCTCATCCTCAGGCTTCCAGACCTATTTGCTTTTCAAATAAATATCAGATGCAAAGGCTTACAAGAAAGGTTGAGAACATTAAAGAAAACAAAATTCTGCTTATACGTGTTGAAAATAAAAGGCAAAACCGCAGATTGTCTATTCTGAATATAATTATGGTCATGGGTCCAGTATCTGGTGCATGAATCTGCAAAGTGCACTGGACATATCATGTTCCTAGACTGATCAACTATCTTTAAACATGGTGTTATTGTAGAGAAAGCCCTTTTCCCACATCTTTACCCTTTCCCTTGGCCACCCCCCTTTTGGGTCATTGCCGTAGGTTTTTCTATTCTCAGTTCTCTGCTGAGCCGTAACATCCCAGCTGCTGTCTCTTTACTGCCATGGCCAGGTCACTACATACAAACATCTTAAACAGAGAGAGTTAAAGCTACAGCTGTCAATTAGAATGACAGAGCGGCATAAATGTGACTAAATGTGTGTCACTTGTATGTGCCCTCTTTGTAATTTAGCAGACTTTACTAGTAGGTGGCGTACAACTCAAGTATGTAACTGCAATCAAAGGCCTATTAATCAGAGTGAGGAAACAGCACCAGCCGAGAAGACAGAGTATCTTGTCCTCCTTCACATGGACAAATACAAGATATTGTTACATGTTATTGATCCTGCATGGACCCTTTGAAGTAATTCCCCAGCTGGGACGTAGGGTGATTTTTCACAAGTGAATAAATGAACATGAAGGGGATTATGTGTGTACGCAAAGTTGCATGCATGCTGACACCCAACCAGACGTGTCTATTCAAACGAACACACACAGACACAGAAAGACATTGATCTATGTTGAGTGTATAAAAAAATATGTTGTGTAACTGAATAGTGGAGTAGTGAATGTGTGCGTGCACCGCGTGTTGACATGGTGGTTGGATAGCCGGGGGCTATTTGCGTCTGTCCATCTATTCTTAATGGACCGTGTGATCCTCGGGCTTCTATCAGACACATATGCACATTGCCAATGATCTCCAAGGAGCAGAGTGGATGACAAATGAGTATTAGACATTGTAAAAAGCTGGCAGGAGGGGAAGAAAACAGGAAGCAAAGTCCCTGACAGGTAAGGAGAGAGGACGAGAGGAGAGGTACAGATGATGTAGAGGAAAGACAAAGTAACAAGAGTTGAGGGAGAAAAATGAGGATCAGCTAAAACTTTGTTTCTAGAGCTGGCTTTGATTAGTGACTCTAACCTCGCTCTGTTCCTCATTAACTCACTAGAGAGTGGAGGTGTAGCAGAAAGAGAGAGACCCTTTCTGAGAAGTTGGACTATGTAAGGGTGGGTCAAAGACCTGTCCTGCTCTAAATTCATCCTATGCACATTTCCCCTTCAAATTAGGGTTACCATAATTCAACAGCAGCTTCAGTTCTCATCGATGTTTCCTCTCTGCAGTTCACACATTACACTGGTATAAATTATATGTTTGAATAAAGTGATCTTCACTACACCTGCTATAAAATGTGTCTGTATCTCTTTATTATCTCTGCTCAGCGTTCAATTGTAAAAATGTAAATATTTATATTGTACTACATCATTGTTTTTGCCTTGTTAGCTGCATGGCACATTAATGTTAATTCTGGTTGGTTAGTTTGCCGCTTTGGTCCGGACTGAAATAACTATTATAGGATTACCAGTACATTTTTGAACAACATTCATGGTCCCTCGAGGAGGAATGTAGTGACTTTGGTGATACCTTGACTTCCTGTATCAGTGAACACCAAGAGGTTGACAATAATGGTTCTGAGTGAAATGTCTAAACAACGCTTGGATGAGTTGTAAACATTGTTCCCCAGAGGATGATCTAGAATAAGCGTATACTGTACATATGGGGTCAGATCTGAATAATTGCAAATGCACACAGAGACTCACAAATGCAAACATACAGATTCACAAATGTGCACAAAACAATCCGCAAATATATTCGATTCACAAATGCACACAAACATAAATTACGATTTTTTATGGGATTGCTACACATTTTTTTACTGGTTTATTGATCCTCAAAGGTTTTTCAACATAGACTAATCAGATGTTGCCCTCATTTTTAACCAATTACATGTGCGTCATTTGCTTCAAAATGACTTGCAACAACTCCCTCGTTGTCATGACGTACAACATTATTTATTACATTAATTGTGTATTTCTCGGCCAATTGTGCAACTGTAACGCTGATAGCCTCGTAGGGAGAGAAGGGGAGGGGGGAGATGCGGTCATATGATGAGTTGAAAATGAGGTCGACATCTGATTGGCTACAGATAGGTTTATGTTGAAAAAAATGCATTTGTGGATCGAGCCACGGCAGGGGAGTCTCAAAAATCCGTACATGTGTAAATGTGTACCGATCCGCAAGTAAATGCAGTGCGATCGACAAACAAATCAGAATTTATTTATGTGTGCATTGGAATGTATTTGTCAATCATTCTGTGTGCATTTGTGAGTCAAAGTTTTTGTAAATGCTTCTGTGTGCATTTTTAAATCAAATATATTTGTGAATTATTCTGTGCGCAATTGGGTATCTGTGTCTTTGCATTTGTGAGTCGCTCTGTGTGCATTTTCAATTATTGAGACTAATCTGACCCCATATATATATATATATATATATATATATATATATATATACCAAGCATATTTTGGAAAGGACTTTTCTTCTAGTTAAAGTGTAACTGCAAAACTATTGACATTCCTCCTATTTAGTGATAATTAGCAGATGATTTCATGCTAACAGCAAGTTAGCATGACGATGAGCATTACGCTCAAAGCATCGCTGTACCTACAGCCTGAACAAAAGAACTGCCACGCTCAACTTATCTTTAGAGTAGAGGTCTTCAGCACTCTCTAATAAGTGTGTAACACGTTTATTACAAAGCAGAGTTTCCAGCCTCTCTGAGCTGCTAGAACGGCTGTTAACTCTTAGCCTTTGTAACGTCATGGCTCACTGCAACCTCACTGGACTAGGTTGATTCCATTACCAGTATTATTACATACATTATAGTTTTATTTAAAAATATTAAAAGAAAGCAAAAATAAGGTATACTAATTTAAGCTGAGTAATTTAAAGAAAGTTTCAACACACATAATAAAATAGGATACATATTGTGCTGCCCTAAATATATAACAAATAACTAAGGGATAAGATAATATTCCTTCCTGGAAAAGATTTGAACAAATGAGTTGTGCTGTTAGCACTAGAAAATGTCATATTGACAACATCAATGTGTTTTTTGAAAGGAGAGAGAACTGGCGTAACACTATCAAACTTTCACTGGGAGTTAACGTGTTACTGCAGCAGGAATCGCTCAATGACTGAGGACTAGGAAGATCCTTCGCCACATTTGAAAGAAAACAGAAACACTTTGAAGTGGTGGTGAAATAGAAATCTCACTCTCCCGTACTTCATAATGAAAAATTACTGCTTAGAAATAATTACTTGTAACTTTCCAAACCCACTGTGGGTCCATCCAAACGGCCTCTCGTGTCTCTGGTGTTAGTGTTATACTCCGTCTTTGCCAAACTATAGGGATGGGTGATTTTTCATAGGGAGATGTGGACCAATACAGTGAGTTTAATAGGGTTCAGCAGCTCATTTACAAATGAACATCCTCTCCTCTTGTCCACATCCATCTTCTCATGCGACGATGACTTCACATTCCTGTCATGTTCTTTTCACCGCACAGAGCTGAGGGATGGTTGTTCTCATTGCAAAAGGATTTACAAATGTTCCCATCTGTAAAAAATAAAAAAACATACATATTTGATCATGTCCGTGTGTATTGTTGTATTTTCCATCCTGATGATGAATAAATGTTTTTTAGTTCTAATACACGTTGGTTTTGAGGTTATGTTTATTCGTAGAAGTTTTTAGACAACGATGTAAATCATGTAAATTTGTTTTGCTGTTTTGGCAATTTACCTACACATGAAGCCACTTTTCTATTGCCTCAGGGTCTCTCTTTGATGACCTATTTCTATCTCGACTGACATGGTTTTCTGCTTCTGTTGTATAACTATTTTGATTAAGGGTATCAATGTTACCGTTAGCCTTGAGGTACAGGGACTATCTAATAAATATGTATGTATTTTATACTTGCTGACAGAAAGAGAGAGAGCAGAGTTTTACCCAGGCACGGTTTGGATATCCGTTTATGTTTGTCACAAGGCCCAATCCGTTTAGCCATGGCACTTACCATTTGTTAGTGATAATCCTCCATCCCAGTATTTTCCAACCGCAGATGAACCAAAAAGGGAAGACACTTGAGCAATGTTCATGAGCATTTGAGTGTTTGTGGATGGCAAATGTTTAGAAAATAATCTCAAAACCTTGAAGACATTAACACCTTTAAGAAAAAAAGATTGTGTCCACTTTAATATAGACATGCAAGTTTGACAGTGTAAGAGACGGACGGGTATCAAGCATTACAACTATTGAGATGAAGTCAATGTAACCTCTTAACAGTGAAGGAAAAATATGTTTAATGTTAGCTTACTATATTTAGTTAAATACATGTAATGAGAATAGCAATAGTTTAAACATGTTTCCAAACATTTCTTTATATGTATCAGTGTGTGAGAGAAGGCATGGAGGTTCCCAGTGGCCTGGTCTCTGGACCTTAACAGGACTCTGTTAACCCCACACTCCCCACACAAAAGCAGCTTTGTGTCTTAGAGCTGTGTGTGCAGTGAAAAGGTTTCAGGAGGTGAATGTGAAATAAGGTTTTCTCTTTTCTTCTTTTGCAACCATTTCTTTCACTTCCTCGCTTTACAAATGCATGGCTGCCATTAACTGGGAATCAAGACCATTCAAGAGGTATAATGGTCAAAAAGCTGTGATAATCCGCTGTTCAGATATTGGCTGGCCATTGAAATCTAAGCTATCTTTGACAGGAACTGTATGTCCGTCTGTGTGGCAGCTATTCAGCTTCTATGGCTTTCCTTCGAATCCGATTAAAGAGACACACAGAATAAAAGTACAGAGACAATCAGTGCAGGAAACATCTGCTTTCCCCTCGACCTCGCCCTCTTTCAGAATGCTCATTCTTTCTGTTTTCTGGTCATATCACTTCATAACCACCACACAGCCATTTCTGCAGTTATTATGGGACTGGTAGATAACTGGATTTTCACCATTCACAGACACTCGACTAAAATAATAAGAATCACGGAGCAACATGGACATCATTCTAATGGGCTTTTTTGTCTAAAGCTTAGTGTGGGCCATGTTGAGGGTTTACTACAAGATACCCTGGTGAACATATACACATTAAAACCCTAAGCCTAAGAATGTCTTAGAATCATTAAGAAACTGTATATGCCATATTTACCCGGGCTGAAGAATAGGAGCTGTATTTTTTTTAATTTTCATTGGACAAACTTTGGTGATTTCTTTTTGTTGAAATCCTTTGATTGCACTGTTAACACCTGGTAATTCAGAAAATTAAGGGTTGGAATTCAGCAGTGAGATAAAACCCTATGTTAATCTCCCTCTTTGATGCATCTCTTCCTTTCCATATTTTATTGTTCCTTGCATCCACTTTCTTTATTCTCTTCTCTTCCTCTGCTTGTTCTGAATATCTGTTATCAGGTGAGGTTGGTTAGCAGGTCTGCGTCGCGCTGTGACTTTGATAAGAGATGTCTTGTTCCCAGGCCTGTATCGGGCAGAGTCAGGGGACCCTCAATTGGCTGCCTGCTGTCAATCTCTCTGAGCAGATCTCGGGACCCACAGGGGGCTTCTGGGAAGTGTCTGAGCTTTAGGGCGCTATCTCAAACTTATACAACTTGATAAAGTGAGAGAAAAGGTAGAAGAAGAGGGGAGAGAAACAGCTTTCTTTCAGTCAGATTTGAAGAATAGTAGTTATAAAAAGGTTCAAAAAGATAAAAGGAATACATTTTGCCTTGTGGAACCGGACTGACTGTGTGGCCCTCTCTGTGATTGGTCGAGAGGAACCATGGCTGCTTGGGTGGATGGTTTGTTGGCTTTTCTGTCTACTGTGGCTTTTTAAAACAGAGAGAGAGAGAGAGGCAGCTCTGTTATTAACTAAAGGCTGTGATGATCATAATAGGTTTGAATTATGTTTTAGGAGTAAAGATTACAACTTATAAATGTATGTTTGGGCAATTTGTTTACTCTCATTCTTGGGAAGATGAGAAGATTGATACCACATTGCTGCCCACTGTATACAGCTTAGCATAATGACTGGAAACAGGGAGAAACAAATGTCCAAAGGTTACAGAATGTGCCTTTCTAAAGATGTTTTATGTTATTAGTTTATTAAAAAGTAAAGCAATTCATGGATGATTTCTCTTGACTTTTAGCAATGCTGTGATGCTAACTCCAGGCTGTAGATTTATATTTACCCCGACACAAATATGATCGGTATCAATCTTCACATCTGACTTTTGGCCAATAATCTTTGCCAAATGTGAGTTGATCCTTGAAGGATTTTCACTGAAGCATTAAAAAAGTGGTCCTTATCATCTAGTCTGTGGGACATTCAATAAATAAATGCAATTATATTTACATTCAGAATTTTGAAAAGATAAAAGCTTCATGAGCATATCTACATCTCTCTCATCTCAGTCCAAAATAGGCATTTTTTGAAGGCAAGGCAGCTACTTCTGGAAGAGATTAGAGCTTCTCTTCTACTGGTGCCATATCTGTGGTTAGGCTCTACTTGGCAGTTTCTATTGTCCTGGTCTATTAGGTTTCCCCACTACATATTTTATTTCTACGTTTTGAACTCTATCTGCAATGGCGTGTCTTTTGGGGTCTGCCACAGGGCTCTCGTATGAGATGAAAGTTATACTCCCTGTGGGTGAATCGTTTATATTTGTGCAGCTGGCCAGGTCCGTGTGGAAAGACGTATTGTGACAACTAAACATTGTTAATTTGAAACCTATTAACATTCTACTTCAGTTCGGGTTGAGGAAGATATTTTCAACACCTAACAAGCGCAGAGAGCAGCATTTGTTTTCTGTTGAGGCGACTTACCATACATTTTTAACCGTGAAATCACATTACCATGCGGGACCCTGTTCCGCAAGGCTTTCAGGAAGAAATGTGGGATGAAAAAGAGCGATCAAATTACATGTTGATCTCTTAAGTTCACAATGTTTGCTTGCGCTGTGAGTATTTTTGCCGTTATGTTAGTGTCTAATTATTTGTTTCCTTTAATTGAATCTGTCTGGGGCTTAATGGACTGATCCTGATGGATTAGGTTGGTTTCCTGTCCCCCCTCCACCCCCAACCCCAACACACATATAAGCACTCAAGTCATGTAGTTATGAGTTGTATAATAATCCAATGTGTCCTTTAGGACAAACACTATCAAATACCGCTTTTACGCACGTGTGGCAGTTTAGGGCCACTGGGAGCACACTCCGGCCTCCTGACCAGAGCTCAGGGCTGGAAGGTAGTTAAATGGGCTTCCCAGTGGGGCTAAAGATCTGTCCCCTGATGTATGATTTATGATGAGCTTTCCTGAAAGTCTCCTAATGTAACTATACTGCCCCGTGTTAGCTTTCAGCAAACACTCTTGTCGCCTCGATTTTTTTGATGTAGATTTTCAGGAAAGAAATGTAAAAGCATGTGATCTGTGGTCTGAAAGATACAGATAAACTATATATATATATATATATATATATATATATATATATATATATATATATATATATATATATTATACATAACACAGAATATATAAAGAACATAATTATAAAGACAGTTAGATGTTTTTTTTCTCAAAAGGGCTTCACTCATAAACGCCATAACATCATTGATGTTGTGATGATACTGAAATAATATTAATTAAGATAATGAACTTTATTTATTTACATCTACTTAGACAGTTAGAAAGACATTTTAAACAAATGTAATATTATAAATACACAGAGAATATGGTTTTGATAAATGACACAAAGCTATAATATATAACCTTTAATTGTGAGGAGCAGAACGTCTCTTTTGTCTCTTTCATTTACTAAGAAAGTCATGATGCCTCTATTAAATTATTAATATAACAGTGTGGACATTGTGTACGTCTTTATTTGTCTTGGTGTCAGTGAGAGATGTCCATTGCAGGTTTATTTGTCTGCCATTTGTTTAGACTGTGGTCAGGCAGCTTTATTCATGGGGTCCACAGGGAAACATCCCAAACACAGACTCACATAATAGAGAACTGTTTGCCTCTCTGTGCATTTGCTCTTTGTCAATGGTGGTCTCCATCAAGCTGGCAGGCTTAAAAAGACAACATGGTGTAAACAGTTATAAACAGTTGCTCAGGTCATGAATAGACCAGGAGCAGATTGGAAACTGAATCTGTGTTTTTCCTAAGAAATCATGAAGTTTTATATCTGATGACTTGTCTTTGACTCATAGAGTCAAAAGTTGCCTCTCCATGCCTCATTCCCCCTCGTGCCAGCTGCATAGTGCGTGAACTATGACGTATTTCCAAGAGAAAACAAATATCTATTTTGCCAAATTCCCATCGGAACAATTATGAAACCATTATTTTAATACAAACACTCATACAGCACCACTAACATAGTCAACCACTGTTCATGAGCCTGACGTAAAACAGTCAAATTGTTCTTTATCATGCTTTCATCATTTGTTTGTGTTACGGTGCAGATAAGTTAATTGGTTTTCCTTCGTTCTCTTAGTACAAAAAAAGAGACCAGAGACCTTTTTTATTACAGTCATTGCTTGTGTGCTTTTTCTCCACATGTGACGAATTGTATGATACATAAACCGATTAGCACAAGTGTTTTCACAAGAGAAACCATGACCTCTGCATCAGTTAGCAGGTCTGGCACATGTTGGTGTGTGTATGAGGAGAGGAGGGCCTCTATGTGTGTACCTGTCATAATCTGTCATTTGTTTAAGTGTGTTTGCTTTCTTTTACCCTCTCCATCTACCAACATGATGACCTGGCATGCCTGTATGGGTGTGCGTATCTGACTGTGCACAGTTTATATAGCAATTTGAAATCAGTATGGTTTTCCAACGTTTTATTCCACATTCAAGCGAGGCCCCCCGGAGTGGTACGCAGAAGAGTGACAATGCTGAGTCAAGATGTGCAGGTGCATGACTGTTGACAGCAACCCTTCTGCAATCCCACATCATGTTCGGATTGCTCATTCACAGATTATGTGTGGTTGCCAGAGACCACAGTGTTAGAGGTCAGGGCTGTAAAAATATATCATAGTGTGACCTCCATCAAATAGAGTGACTGTGAAATTTGGACAAGGTGCAGTGTCAGGCCTCACTGGCCAGCTTATCGACACATTTGTTGGTGTGTATTATGTGGGGATTGAATGAAGTGTGCTGGATTTCCCTGAGGTCAAGATAAATATTCTCCTAAGCATGTCAAGGAAATGTTTGGTGTTTAGATTTTAACTACACAATATGCTATAAACCCCGAATTTAATTTGTTTATTTTTATACAGTTTGCAGAATGAAATACCAGCAAATATTTGTGTCATATTATGTTAAGAAGCCAGTAGTGGAGAGAATGTTATACTTTTCAAATAAAATTTATAAAACACCCCTATTCCTCCATTGCAAGTCAAATCCTGCATACAAATAGAGGTTTCAATTGGTTGAAAACTGCAACCTCACGCCTGGATACCTACAACACCTGCACACTGGACCTTCCAGTAAAAGTAAAGTAGAAACAAAAAGAATGTATAAAGATAATGTCCCTGTTGTCATCAATGGGAAGTAATTTGTTGTTAAGCAAAGTACATGAGGATATTTCTGAGTTAGTTCCACGACTGGCTGGATAAAGTATTTTTTGTGAGTTTTTATTGCTGCTCTGCTGCCAAATCTTTCCGATCACTAACAGCATGTTTCCGCGTCACATATCTGTACTTCACTGTACAGAGGAAACTTTGGCTAAGATACGTTTCTATATACTTGGTGGCCTTTAGGCTTGTTTATTGCTCTTATAGCTTGTCTCAGGTTGATGTGAGCTAGAGCAGATGCAAGGGGTTAACAGCTGTGCTGAATCACTCTCTGACCTTCACCCGAGGAAGATCGTGTTGGAAAAGGACATCATCAGGTTTTCATGCTGCTTGAAAACTGCTTTTTTTTATTTCCCGGAATGAGGAGGATTTTTGTCAGCGCAGGTGGATTCAAGAGGTGATGACCTTTAGTAAAGATGTTGTTGGGAAATCACAACTCTTTATTTGGATGAAAACCAGAGCTGCTCTATTCAGAAGCTGATGATTCAGCACAGAAGAGTTGCTTCACAAATTCATATTATATCTGAACAAATGGCTAAAACTTTCTTTTTCTTTCAAACTGAATCCAATGTTGTTCTCAAGTAGTGTCATCCACCCACAGTGAATAACACCTACCACATTTAGAGATAGACTGAAACAATTATAGTCATTACTCGTCATGTTGTCACAGTAACAGAATCATAATCCTTTATATTTATGCAAACATTTTGATAAAAGACGTGTTAAACGCTTGTGTTTTGTTGCTTTGTTGAGTTTAAACACACATGTCATGAATGATTTATTACTGTGCTGAGTTCCTCCATTTGCACAAATGACCCTGGCTGAAAAGAGGACTCTTGGGATCTGGCACCTTGATATTCACCACCATCACTAACACCTTGTATGTGAGCACTCTGCGTTATGAAATCCCACTGGCCTCGCTGTTAACCCTCCACGAATCACGTAAATGGATTTTCTTCCCTTACACTTTTCTATCTCTGATTGTGTACCCCCACTCTTGTGCTTTTACATCAGTGTCCGAACATTGGGCCACCTGACTGTTTAAAGCATTGTCCTCTATATATCTCTCCTCTGGTGAACTCTTGACGCTATGGTAACCGGCCCATTTCCGAATAACCCATAACGGCAGGGTCACAAGGCGACTGTTGAGTGTTAAAGACGCCTTTGCACTTCCACGCAGGTCTTAGAACTGTGAAGGCGGAACATCAGAGAGGGTTAAAGTCCAGCCATGACCCTTCTGATGGAGAGCTCCTGTGTGGTCAAGCAGGGTCACAGGTTCACAGAGGAGCAGCGAGAGGTCAGGTAGGAGACACCAGCATGCAGGCAGCACATCTATACAACAGCAGCACCCAGTGGTCACATTCTCATCCATCTTATCTCAATGGCCCTCTTATTCTTTTCCCTTTATGGTTACCCTTATTCACCATTTCTGTTCTCAGCGGCTACATCAAGACACATGAACCACCTCAAGAAGCTGTGTTCTTTGTCTTGTGGAATTGGATCTTTAAAAAGTCCCAAAACAGTCACTGGATAGGTTTTTACACCTCTTTTCTGGTAGAGCATAATGTTCGTTCACCTTTATAGCTCATCTGTTGTCGATAAATACAGTAGAGTCAATAGAGAGAACTCTTTCTTCACATCCTCTCATGAGTCTAATTTGATTTATGTACAGTATGTGACGGGTTCACACTCAAGACGTGCTGTCGCTGTTATTACCATATATTCAACCTCGTACCAAGGAAACCTTTGCTGCCCTCTCATTAGGCCACGGGTTTGTGGTTGCCAGAATAAACCATTTCTCAATTTCTGTCATCACATCTGTCTATTCCCATAACAGTGGAGATATTCACTTTTGTTATGAAGTAATTTAAATTAATATTTTTTTAAATAAGAAGTTGGCCAACATTCAGAATACCAAGAGGATTCAGTTAAACTGCAGCCCATTGGCCACATGGTCTTTAATTATTTCTTAACAGACCTAATAACAAAAGTTAATAAATCCATTTCATTATGATATACGACTATGCTCTCCTTGCCTCACAAATTTAACAAAAGCACATCATCAATTTGCTCTCTGGACCCTAATTGTAAACTTGTTTTAGAATAGATATATCCATAGTGTGCAGATGCAACGTTTTGCACATGAAGCGTGTGCATGCAAACTCCTGAACTATCAGCAGAAGCGATCTTCCTGGCAGGCCGTCCTTGATCGAGGCCTCCTCTCATTGGTACAATTGGGCAACCAGCCGTGGTTAGCAAAACTCTGCATCATGAAAGCATTTACAGCTGAAGGATGGCCATCACCCTGACCACCGCACACATAAAACACAGCCATATGTCCAGGATTGGGTGGATGATGACTTCTCTTTTGATATTCAGCATGACGGCAGAAGGCATGACTAATGACATGGTGTTTATAATGGCGTAGAATAAGACATTCAACTCTCTTAACCTGGATCTTGAAGATAATCATCCACTGTATTCGCTGTCTTGAGGCATTACCGGTAGGTGGTTGTGTGTTTGGAAACGACTGCAGAAGACACTAAACATGATCCATTTCTTCCGATCATAGTCACTTTATTTTCTAGATTCTTTAACTTTCCAAACAGGCATCCATTAGAATACAGATAAATAAATAAACAGGAGCTGCACTTTCTCTGGTCTGGTTTCCAGGGTATCAGAAATGTACGAATACAAAACTGATCCCCATCCGCTCGGGATGCTGTGGATGTTAAATTCACTCAAATATATACATAAACACATCATTGTAAAGTAACAGTCAAAGGGTTGTGTGCCAGTTGGTTGTATTTGTGTACTGTATTGCATTCCTGTTTGTTAAGTTGCTGGATAGTTTTTTTGTCTATGTTTTGTCATCATGGTTTCCAGGGCTTCCTTAAAATGTTAAATCCTTGTTCCTTGCTTTTCATTTCCATTGAATTTATTTATCTTATTTTTTTTGGACAAATGCAACTTGGACTTGTGGTAGTGTGGAGGTGAAAGGTGGGGTCCTCAATTTGGAAGTCTGTGGTAACAGCACAACATTTTTATTTCAATATTTACATATTATAAAAGGTAAAACCCAAGCATATGCCACCAGTTATTCTTGCTGTGCCTGTATTATTTCACAAAATGTGCTTTATCTTGATATATAAGGAGGATGACTTCTTTTATTACTCCCAAATGGACAATACAGCAACAGGAGTTTCCCTCCCCAGCCCCTTAATGTGTGCTTTGACTGGAGATCAATCAAATCCTGCAGGTTAGCGTCATCCATCACCCTGCAGGTACACATAGCATCATGATATGAAACAGCATTTCCTCAGGAAGGTAAAAACGCTCATGCTCATATAGTGTACTGCAATCTGTTGTGTGTTGAGGATTCTTCAATTTGTCTCCTCTCCGTTTCCAGTTGCATGTGAATGAGTTTAGTGAGTGTGGCGCGGAGTTTAAGTGGTTTTCACTGCTTTGTGGTTCTTCTTTGTTCTTATGTCTATGCACATGTTCAGATAAGATAGAAAGTAGTGGTTTGTGTGGCATTGTTTGGGCGGATGGCGTCCTCTGAGACCCCACGCCTGTAACACCCTGTTCTATTTCTCCTGTGTTCCGTGTCTTCTATGTCTCCTATGTCTCCTCTGTGTCTTCTGTCCTAATTGTTTAATTCCTTGCACCTGCCCTCAGCCACTCGTGTCTCGTTACTGTCTGATGTCGTACACCTGTGTTCCCCCTCTATATATTGTGTCAATCTTCCCCTTGCCTGCTGTCGGATTGTCGTCTATAGTCCCGTGTCCTTTTCCCGTCGTCTGGTCCGTGTTCCTGGTTCTGCCTGTTGAACCTGCCTGAACCATTTGGACCTTGTTTTTTTGTAAACTGTTTTGCCTCATTAGAGAGTGTTTTTTTTTGTTATTCATATTGCATCCAGCCTGTCTCTCTGCGCCTGAGCCTCACCCCATCACAAGAACCTGACAATGCCTATGCCTCCGGCAGGGAATCCAGGTAGTTCCACCGGATAGCAGTGTGTCGGTGGTGAAGGTGCTGAGTGTTGGTGAGCCATGACAACAGCAAAATGAATTATAAAAACTTAGTAAACTGTTTAACATGATCATATGTCACACGGGATATTCCACTTTCTGCTTATTTCTCTTGTTTCGTCTCCTTCTACCCTCTGACCTTTCAATTCCAAGCATCAATTTAGGGTCTTTAATCATCAATGGTGGGAGCGATGGGCAGAAAAAAGCATTCATATTGTAAGTTATAAACCAGAAGGTGAAGTACATGGATACCGCCAGCTTGTTTTTTTTCAACCAGGAAAGTTCGACAGCGCAGAGGAAGCAGATGACCTGTCTGAAGCTCCCAGAAGGAAGGATGACCACAGGGACATGAGGACCCATGCTGTGGGTGTCTGCGCTGCTCGTTTTGGAGAAGATCGATGCTGTAAAGACGGCCACAAGGAGCTCCTGGAAGCTCTTCCACAGCTCAATCCTTCAGCGACGCTGGACGGAGAGCTGAAGCTGGAGGAGCTGACAGCTGGTACACTTGTCACCTCCCGCTTGGATTATTGCAATGCCCTCCTCTTTGGTCTCCCCCACAAACTCCTCTATAAGCTCCAACTGGTCCAGAGCGCTGTGGCCCTCATCACCAAAACCCCTTCCATCTGTATATCACCCCTGTTCTACAGCAACTCCACTGGCTTAACATCAAACACCGCATTGACTTTAAGATCCTCCTCCATGCATTTAAGGCCATCCACAACCTTGCCTCTCCATATGTCTCACCTCTTACAAATCAACATTCCCACCCGGTCTCTCAGGCCTCCTCCATCAACCTGACTGTCCCCCCAGCTCGTCTGTCTACCATGGGGTCAAGAGCCTTTAGCCGCTCTGCCCCTCGCCTCTGGAACTCCCTGCACCCTGACATCAGAAACATCAACTCTTTTTATTCAAAACCCATTTCAAAACTCACCTTTTTAGGCAGGCTTATACCTAACGTGTTCCCCGTCATGGTTTCTCTGCTGCAAACTGTTCTGCTTTTTTTAAATTGTGTCCATCAATTGAACTGTTTTTAATGTGTTGTATGGTGACCTTGAGTGCCTTGGAAGGCACCTTAAAAAAATTAATGTATTATGTCTTCAGGAAAGGGCTCAGATTTTCTTTAAGCAGTTCTGGAACATTATTGGTTCTGACTTGCATTGTGTGTTAGTTAAATGTTCTCAAACAGGATCACTTCCCGTTTCCTGGCACCAGGCAATGCACCTCACTGCACAAGAAGGGTGACTTGTCCCTTAAGAACTGGAGAGCAGTGGCCCTCACAGACTAGAAGGTGCTTTCCAGAGCCTAATCCAAAAGACTAAGACTACATGGAAATAATTGTAAATAGTGACTAAACATACTGTATCCCGTATGGACAATTTTTGTGACGTGCTTGATATATGTAAATGTTAGTATTGTCTCTCCGGATCAAGGCGAGGCTTTTCACAGGGTGAACCACGCTTGTCTGTTTCCTGCAGTCAGGGTTTTTGGAGTCATTTTGGTTTGGGTGGGTTTGTTGTATGAAGGTGCTGAATGGTGAAAATAGGAGCTGGGCCGAGTCGACCAATCCCTGTACGGATCCGGTGAAAGCGCTGAAGGGACTGTTGCAAGCCCGACCCGACGGTCGACGATATACAGGCGTTCAGGGACAGATGGACTACTGTAAGCGGGGTATGCTCAGTGAGTGCTGGTGGTAAAAAATGTATAGTTAACATTTTGATTGTTTGATTTGTTTGGACTTTTTTGTTTTTCAAATGTTTTTAGAGTTTTCTTTGCAATAGTGAAATAAAGGATTCTTTAAAACCAAAAACCTTTCCTTTCCTCTTTTCTTTTCTTCTCTTATCCCATTTCTCTATTGAAACTATCTTTAGACAGGCCAAATTATAGTTAAAGCTTTTCTTTGAAATTTATTTTTCTCTACTATGAAACACTGTACCATCTCCGATATTATCTTCAAGGAGATGATGCTACGCAGACATTTGCTTTGAGGAAAGAATATCGCAGGTTTGGTATAATCTTTTATTCATATAAATCATAACATTTGCGATCCACTTCCTTCTGTCAGATTTAAATTGCAGAAGAAGGCATGTGTAAGCGACCGTGAGCCAACCGGGCCACATGGAGCTGCCATCGGTCCAGAGGAACAGTGGGGCCGGGTTTTGTGCTGCAACCTCTTGGTTACAGGGCAAATACTACATCTTTAAAGACTTTGCACTAACCACAGAATAACTACTCATAGGACAGAAATGTTTCATACAGAAAGAAAAATAAAAAAATCAGAACCCTCAGTACCAAGGCCAAACTGAATTGCTTACAGTTCTCTTTTCTGTTCACTATCAGTGCTTGAATCTTGTGTGTGCGTACAGAATGTGTGTCTGTTTCTGCGAAACACTGGAGAGGAGTAGCCCTCTCACTTTAAACTGCATTCCTTAATCCTGCCTTTAGTTGACTGTGTAAGAACAGTATGGTCCTGTAATGGCTCAAGATAATGGCCTGGTACAAAAACGTCAGAACGGTTTGACGGGTCTCCTTCTCCCATCCTCTGTAGCCAAAATATTAATTACTTGCTCATCTGATGGCCTTTGTCAAAAAAGAGTTGTGCCTTTTTCTTTTGATTAGGTTTGCCTGTGAGCTGGTGAGAAGACAAATGAAAGCCAGCCAGACTGAAAAGATTTACATTAAAGAGGAGACCGTTATGAGCCACGGGTTGATAGGAAAATGAGGGAACACTGTTTTAGCTCATCCTAATGTGCTGTCGTTTAAAGTGAAAGGGCAGAGACTGATCCACCAACACAATCACCACAACAAACAGCCCGTGACCTCTGTGGTATGTGATGAATGCTTATAGAAGATCTAATCACATTTTCTCATTGCAGAGGACGTAAACCTCCTGACTCGGCACTGTTCAAATCAAAACCTGCAACAGAAAGAACACGATGGCTTAGTGTTTACTTTTTACAAGAGACTTTGGATGACTATTATTTGATACTTATTTGAATTTGCATTCTCCACTGTGGGATCAATAAAGTTGCATGTTGAAGTGTCCTTGAGCAAGACACTGAATCCAGAGTTGCTCCCCGGGCACTTCAGTGTTAATAACTAAGGATGGGTCAGATGCATAGATGAATTTCCCCACTGTGGATCAATAAAGTATACATTATTATTAGTAATATGATTAGCCAAAGACTAACACTCACAGAAGTACATACTCACATTTTGATGGAGGCTAACTGGACATTTCCACGTCGTCTCCAGCCGTTTGCATCCTTCGTGAACGGGAATCAAAACTGATCACACAAAGTTAAGCACATGATGAAACCTTATCGTATGCAGCTGGCCTTTTGTCCGGTGTGTCTAAACTAGTATTCTGATGAACAGTCAATTATCTTTGATGTGTAAGGACCGGGTAATCAGCACTATTTATTTCCATGCGTTTTTCCGCCCTATTGGAAAAGTGTTTACTGTCGTTCCGAATCGCTTGGTCTCCCCTGGAAGGCATTCATTTATAAAATGACACAAATTATTGTGTAATGATGGCAGAGTTTTTTCAAAGCTTATTCACCCTCTGAGAAGTTGTTCTGATGGAATATATAGTATATAAAGAGTCAATGGCTTGCTAACAGTTTTGACATACCAATCTAAAAGCTGAGAGCTGCATTTACGGCTTGTTTCTGCTTCTCCAAAGTGGCCTAAAAATTCAGTTTCAGACTGTATCTTCAACAATGTTACTACATGTCGGCACTATGCCAGGTTGTTACTACGGAGACTTAAAAGCATAACAGAAATGTGAACTGGCTATGTAAACCTGATTTTATTTGGATTAAAACACTGATTCTTCCTTTTTGTGGGAGGCCTGAACACTGAGAAACAACACCTCCTCATAATGATGTTTATACTCTGAGTTGACATTAGACACTAGACAGGCGGACATTTACATCCTCTGTCTTTCCAAAACCTTCTCCATTCATATCTGTTTCACAACCACATATTTTCCCTGCTCCTTCACATGTGTGTGCTTCATCAGTCTGGGGGACGCTCCTGACCTTTTGGTATTGTTATAAATGATATCTGAGGAAAAAAAGAGCAGAAACAACAATACACGCGTTTACCCACTGATACATATCAGTGTGTAATCATCTCCTGTCACTTCAGGACTGCAATGTACCAACATCTCTTTACCACTAGGTGGCTCACTGCATTCGTAGTAATTAGGCTCAACCATGGCGGAGTACCTGTTGTTAAAAACGTAAGAAGTTATTATGGAGATGTTGTTTGAGCAAAGCAACAGAGCAGGGTAACAAAGCTGGTGGTGTAATTGAGATTAGTGCTGTTTTCCCCGGTTCTGACAGGCACCAGACACCCCAGACTGAGAAAGGTGGGATAGGGAGGGAGGGAGGGAGGGAGGGAGGGAGAACGTTGTGAGACAGAGGCATGGCTAACCTCCATGCCCATGGGCACAGTGGAGAGAGTGGGGGAGTGGTGTGAATCCGTGGTGAGATGCAGGGTGAGGAGGCGTAACGCAGGGATGATTACAGGGTGAGAGAAAATGTGAGCTGACGAGTGAAAATTTGGGAAGCGGGTGAGAGGTCGTAGGTCAGTCCGGGTGAAGCTGAGCGTTAAGAGGAGACATGTCTATATCGCTGCACAGAGCAAAGGAAAACATTGGTCTGTATTTATACTGTAACATTAGATTTACAGTCTCACTGGATGTTAATCAGTCACAATTACATGAACTACTCCCCCCTCTGGCCTATTCTGACCACTGCCATGATGCTCACAATGTACTGTAAATGTCAGCAATGTTTTCATATGGCTTTATCATGAGAGCCTAGCTTGTTAAATAAGCATTGAAAAAATGACCATGTTAACATGCACAGTACACATTTCTATCTCATGTATGTCTGGATCAAGTGGAAAAATGCACTGATGTCTAGTTATGCATGTAATTAGTTAAGATTTCTTAATTTCTTCTTTTACCAATTCAATTGATCAATAGGAAAATAGTCAAAATAGTCAAATAGTTTTGTTTGATCGAGGCATTTTTTCAACATTAAGTTGTGGTGATTGTATGCGCAGGTATCCAATTCAAGACACTGGTGGATGCTGGTTGTGCTTTGAATGGATCAGGCCCATCCTACATCCAGGACATGGCTATTTCCTTTCCTTGCTCCACAGTAGTTAAACAAACTCCCTATTGACATCAGCACAGCTGTCGCAGAATGAAAACACATTTGTTCTGAAGTAAATCTATCTTTATCTCCTATTGTCTCTGAATTAGCCCTTAAAGTAGTTCAGCATACTTGATCAAGTTAATTTACTTGCATAATACTTGCAATTATTGAGTAGCCAAATGCTTTACTGTACTTATTCTTAGGATAAAAATATAAGCTAAATAACTGCAAAGTCTTGTAATGTAATGTGGCTCTGTAGCTCAGGAGATCGAGCAAATGTCATTAATGCATGC